>VZQC01012261.1:2312986-2439414 GCA_009823505.1 Rhizomys pruinosus | reverse complement strand
ACGTCTATTTTTGTTTTGTTGGCTGTGTTTCTGATGTCATGTACATGAAATCATTACCAAGATGTATTATATGAAATTCACAAAAAATTAATTAAAAATATATTGATTCTCTACATATGAAATACCTATATACTGAATACAAGATTCTTATCTTTTATTCCATTATAACCATAAAGTAAAGCACTTTTAATTTGTTCAGTAGATTAATAGGGGTCTGCAATGTTGTCAATGGCTGAGCAATACCATTAACTTTGTTTTTCTGAATCCAAAGTCCATCGGTCTACTATACTACATATATTCTCTATGTAAAAGTAAACCTACAATAAAATATATATTTAGGAAGTTGGCTTGAGAAGAAATTTTACATTTGCATAAAATATTTGACTAAATTATAAATTCAAAATCATAATTATCTTTAAATTAGCATTATATTTTAATAAGTAACTTTGTTTTAAAACTAAAGCATAAATCAAGAACATAAAGTATCTATCAATGTAATAATTTCCTGAATTCAATCATTTATGAATGTTACATTTTTATTGAAATTAGCCTGCTATTTGGGGCATGGTAGTATACACCTTTAATCCCAGCACTCTGGAGGCTGAGGCAGGTGGGTCTCTGTGAGTTCAGGTGGATCTCTATGAGTTCAAGGACATCGTGGTCTACATAGTGAGTTCCAGGCCAGCTAGGGCTATTGGGAGATCCTGTCTAGAAAAGAAAAAAAAAAGAAAGAAAGAAAATAGCCTGTTATTTCCTGGATAATAATTTATATGAAACATTTCTTTAACTATACAACATTACTATATCAGAATGTATCTAAAGGATAAAAATTAATGCTTTTTAGGTAAATGAATTAATGCTAATTTCACTTATTTATTTGCAATTTTTATTTTACTGTGAACAATTTATTTCAGAGGTCAAGTATTCTATATAATCCCTGGTAATAATAATTGAATTTCCACTCTGGAAAAAAAATTTTTTTGAGATAGGGTCTCACTATGTAGCCATGGCTGGACTGGAGCTCACTATGTACACCAGGCTGGCCTCAAACTAACAGAAATCCACTGCCTCTGCCTCCTGAGTGCTGGGATTAAAGGCATATGCCACCACTTTCAGCCCCAAAAATCCGTAGTGCATATATGTGACTAATAAGCTTACGAGCAATAAGACTCTGCTGTCAGGTTCTAGTTCCCACACTGGTCAACAGGATGGCTAAAAGGACTCTACTAGCATTTGTTCAGAAAACTACACGTCTTGTCCTGTCAGGGCCATCCAGTCTGCACTACCCGTCATGTCCCGTCAGGCCCATCCAGTCTGCACTACACCTCACGTCCCGTCAGGCCCATCCAGTCTGCACTACCCTAAGGATAAATCAGGTTTTGTCCTCTCTCCTGAGCACTTTTTCCTCTTTTCTTTTTTCTTTTCTCTTTAATGTTCACTGGCAATGGAAAAATAATTTTAAACTTTTCTTTGCTGGAAAATACATTTCTTGATAGGGAGATTAGAATATGTGGGTTTTTGTTTTTGTTTTTGTTTTTTGAGACAGGTTCTCTCTTTTAGTCCCAGCTAGCCTGGAGTTCAATCTGTAGACCAGGCTGGTCTTGAACTCACAGAGATCTGCCTGCCTCTGCCTCCCGAGTGCTGGGATTAAAGTCATGCTCCACCACACCTGGCCTAAAATGGTTCTTAGCCACCATGTGGGTGCTGGGATTTGAACCTAGGCCCCCTGGAAGAGCAGTCAGTGCTCTTAACCACTGAGCCATCTCTCCAGCCCTGAGATATGTTTTACCACTGATAATGGGACATTTTTGTGTGTGATGTCACCGGAAATTCTCAGTAGCACCATCTAAGGGATTTTATGGTCTTTGTCTTAGATATAGAGAGTTAATATTCTTTCTTTCATTAAAACAGGTAATGGCTGGGCATCATGGTGCATGCCTTTAATTCTAGCATTTGGGAGGCAGAGGCAGGTGGATCTCTGTGAGTTCAAGACCAGCCTGGTCTACTGGTCTACATAGCGAGTTCCAGGACAGCCAGAGCTACAGGGAGACTCTGTCTCAGAAAAATAAATAGATAATAAATAAATAAATAAATAAATAAATAAATAAATACAGTTAAGGACACAATTTCTAACAGGTGAAGTATAGCCTCAACTACCTAACAAACTGCTAATGGTGCTCTGTGACCATTAACATGTTTAGACAAGGAAGAGTTCCCTTATCACCACTGTTTCCTTTGAGTTTTTCACAAAGGTCTGTTTTTCCTCAGCTTTCTCATCTTGATGGTGGGGCACAGCAGCCCATCTACCACCCAGTACCCAACACACACATAATTTATAATGATGCATAGAGTCACACTCCCATTACAAATCATTCTAGTTTAATTTCATATGCTTCAAGGTATTTAGACACTCTTTGCTGTGAAATACAAGACATATCTATTGCCCATTTTTTAATCAACTATTCATCTTTTACTAGTTAACTTGTAGTTTTGTTTTTTTAAACTCATAGTTTTAAAATATATTCATTTATATATAAATTTTAAAATATGTATTCTAGACATGACTACTCAGTTGATTAAAATTGTCTCAATTTTTCTTCTATTGTGTGGCTTATCTTTTCACTCTTAATGACATATATACATATAATTATTTCATAACTTTACTGCAGTCCACCTTACAAATGTTTCTCTAGTAATTAGTGCCTTTTATGTCTCAATTAAGAATTATTGCTTGCCTCAGAGTCTGGGAGACATTTTTTTTATCTAATATCTCTACTAGTTTTCATTTCACAATCAGACCCATAAATTAAAACCATGTGCACATGGGGCTGGAGAGTTGGCCTAGCAGTTAAGAGTGCCAACTGCTCTTGCAAAGGACCCATGTTCAATCTCCAGCATCCACATGGCGGCTGAGAACCGTCTGCAACTCCAATTCCAGGAGAACTCCAGTTCCAGGGGAATCCAACACTCTCTTCTGACCTCCGCGGCATTGCACGACACGGGTGCACAAACCTACATGCAGACAGTACATTCGTACACATTAAAAAAAAAATCATGTGCTACAACAAAAAGACATTAATATGGGAAAGATATTACTAAAGAAGAGGCAGGTAGATGGGGGCAGAGGGAGATGATAGAGGGTGAGGGTGACCGCAATCAGAATGCATTACATATATGTATGAAATTGTCAGTCAAAGAACAAATTTAATTAATACAAAATTATGTGATGATTCATTTGTGTTTGCTGTGAGGTAGAGTCCAAGACTCTTCCTCTTTCTTTTATATCAAACTGGCCTAATTATCTGAAAACTCGTCTTTACCCCCTATACTTCAGCACCATCTTTGTAGTAACTCAAAAGACTAGTACATCCTGGTATGATTCTTAATTTTAATTCTACTCTATTGACTTGTAGCACTACCGCATTCAAACGTCAATAATACTATCTTTCTTCATCATAAATGTTATCGGAATTGTCTGACAGATTTAAGCATTGGCTGTCCCTCCTCCATTTCACAACTCTTCAAAGAACTGCCACATCAGCCAATCAAACATATTTCAACTAAGATATAACACAGAAAAGGAAAACATAACACTAAACAATAAATTTCACTTTAGTTGAAATCTAAAGAGATATCTGTCAGATTCAGATTATGCAAGTCTGGCAGGATTCCTTCAAGTTTTCTTGCATTTGATGAGTTGCTGTATGGTTGTGAAATACCACAGTCAAGTGCTACATATGCTGCCCAGCTTTTTGGCTTGTCTTTAGAGGAAAGTTCAGTTTTGAGAAGGCTCACTAGCCTGGGAGCCTACTACCTATGTCTAACTTCCAAGTTATACTGTAAAGGATTTTGAGAGTAAATGAATGCTTAACTTTATAATATGGTGCTTGGTTTTGAATTAGTTCATTAAAGGCATGCAATCTCACATACACAATTTCAAACAGACTTCTCTATTCTTCTCATTGTTTGCAATAAGAATAACACAATACACCGGGCGTGGTGGCGCACACCTTTAATCCTAGCACTTGGGAGGCAGAGGCAGGAGGATCTTTGTGAGTTCAAGGCCAGCCTGGTCTACAGAGTGAATTCCAGGATAGCTGGGGCTACAGGGAGACCCTGTCTCAAAAAGACCAAAAAAAAAAGAATAACATAATGCTTCCAGCACTTTGATATGTTGATCCAACACACCCACACCCACATTCATTCTCTATCTAGGGTGGAGGGCAATATGTGGTTCTGAGGGATTAATATCAGCTGCCCAGGTCAAAAGATAAGTGCATTGTCCAAAGAATTTGTTTACATTATAGATAGCAACTTTTGTTTGCAAGGTTAGGTAAAAATCTTTGTAGTCTGGATTATATACATATTGTAAAAGTCATGACCACAACCATCACCTTATGGGGTTCAGGTAAAGAAGGTACATCTCTTCCAAAAAAAAAAAGAAAAAAGAAGAAGGTACACCCCTTCTTTGGTCAGACATGTCTGATAAGTTCTTGTGCCTTATTTTCCTGATATTATTTTAAGATACTCATGTTCCTCTACAGTCTCAATCCACAACATTAAACTTAGGGTAGGCCACTTTCTAGTCCCAGGAATAAATCACTTATTTGTCTGTGCCGAGTGGATAGTGCCTAACAGATGGTACAGGTTCTGTGACTACTTAGGCGCTACAGTTTTCCTTTCCTTCAAAATGGAGTCAAAAGCAACTTGTAAAATGAAGTGTTCTAAGGCAAGGCACAGCCTGAAAAACTGCTGTTCCACGTAATGTGGAGTGACTTAAGAAAGGATACAGCATGCTCTTAACAACAGCAAAACATCCACAAATAAATGAACAAAAAAGATAGACATGAATTTAAAGGACAACTATTGGACCAAAAACCTGAATAAACAGATCAAGAAAACAAAGATAAATGTCTTCCACTTCCAAACAGCCCAGAGGAATAAAGGAAATAAGCCAGGATCAAAATAGACAATCAGATTGAGGGAGGGGGGGAGGCAATTTAGAAAAGAATTTGGAAAGCCCCAAGAAGTAATATTTGCCAACCAGAAAAAAATATATAATAAAGGGAATGTCCTGGTACAGTTTATCAGTGCTGTGAACATGTTCCAAGTAAAATATGCAATATAAAACTAATCTAATTCACCATCAACTCCATCCAGCTACGGAGTCTCTTGCATGAAGGAAAGCTAATTGACCTTGACCTTTGTACTAGAATGCCTAGAGACAGGAAACAGTTATAAGGACCTAAAAGAAAGCAAGCTGTGTTTTAAGGCAGAATTTTCAGATTCATCCAAAGGCCTTTCCATTTCCCATTTGGATATCAGCTGCAATCATGAAACAGCATGCCACGATTCGAGACAGGAAGCCTGGGCCTCAAGAGCCTGAGGTTTTAGACTGTTTCACTGATGGATGTAGAGGAAGGGGAATGTAACCCAGGCTTCCTTCCATGTGAGTACATGTATCAGAACAGACCCTGAAGTTCAGGTTGTCCACTTTACCATATCCCATACAATGTCTGATTTTGGCAAAGATCCAGAAAGAACTCAGTGGTATTTGCAATGTTAAACAAGATCAGGCAAAATTATAAAGACAAAGACAGACTAAGTTCTGTAGTCCTTTTCTAAATTAAATCGCTTGTACATGGACACAATAACAGCTCATATGTGCAAATGTGTGGTTTTAAGAGTATATTCTGCCTCTATACTTGAAAATGTGGCATATATTTTTTCTGAACAAGTCAATAATTTTATTATCAGGCATTTCTAAATATAGTTCCTTTTAATTCTTTAAGAATTTCACACATGCATACAATGTATTTTTGTCGCACGCCCCTCTCCTTCCTCTAACTACTCCTGGATCTACTCTCTACCCCCTTACCTACCTCTCAACTTCTTGTCCTTTTGTTTTTTAATACTTCACTGGGCCTAGTGTGGGTGTGGGTGTGGGCATGGGTGGGTGTGGGCATGGGTAAGGTTGTGGGTGCTGGCACAGACATGGTTGTGTCTGGGCTTGGGCGTGTGTGGGTGTGGGTGTGGGTGTGGGTGCGGCAAATGCCACAATGTGGGCATCGCATAAAGAAAGAAAACCTGACTCCTAAAGTCACTGAAACGAAAAGTGAACTAGATGTATCCCCAGAACTGTTCCTTTCTTAATTCTCTGGGAACTTCTCCAACAAAAGGCCTTCTCTATTTATTTAACTAGTACCTCCTGTTAGGTTTCCCCACGCTGAGAGGAGGCTGAGTCAATCTAAATTAACAGATGGCAGACTTTATTAGGGAAGGAAAATATATTCTTGGGTGAAAACCCAACCAACTATGGGGGTGAAAAGAATAGAGTGAAGGAAGTGAAAGAGTGTGCGAGTGAAAGTGAAAGAGGACGAGGGGAATTGGAGGGAGTGAAAGGCAGAGAGAGAGAGAGAGAGAGAGAGAGAGAGAGAGAGAGAGAGAGATGCAGAATGGCAGAGAGGCAGGAAGTGAAGGGCCAATGAAGAAAGAGAGAGACAGAGAGCACTCCAGGGGAGGCTTGGGGTTTCTTACAGGGGAAAAGAAGACAGAGTATGAAGTATTAAAATCTGGCCAGCTTGGCCAGGTGAAAGTCCTGCAAGGAGTCTTGGGTCGGGTGATCTCCTTAGAATCAGGCGTTAGCCTCCTCCAGTGTCTTACATAGGCTTTCTTCTCACACCTTCACCAATGCACTGCCCTGGCCAAAAGAGGAGAGCTGGGACCCTGTAGTCCATGCCATCTCAATTCCCTTCTCGGAGCCTCCAAACTAACATTCCAGACTCTTAGGAGATAAGGGCGTCCCTAAGTAAGGGTGTTGAAAAACCAAGAGGAGTCTGGAGTAGGCAGGGCTAGGGGCATAGGGATGTAAGGATGTAATGACCACTCTGGAGTAGGCAGGGCTCAGGGCACAGGGATGTGAGGAGGTAGTGACCACTCTGGAGTAGGCAGGGCTAGGGGTACAGGGATGTGAGGATGTAGTGACCACTCTGAAGTAGGCAGGGCTAGGGGCACAGGGATGTGAGGATGTAGTGACCACTCTGGAGTAGGCAGGGCTAGGGGCACAGGGATGTGAGGATGTAACGACCACTCTGGAGTAGGCAAGGCTAGGGGCACAGGGACATGAGGATGTAATGACCACTCTGGAGTAGGCAGGGCTGGGGCACAGGGATGTGAGGATGTAGTGACCACTCTGGAGTAGGCAGGGCTAGGGGCACAGGGACGTGAGGATGTAATGACCACTGTGGAGGCTCCTGGATGTACTCCTGAAAGAAACGGGAGACACCAGGTGCTAAGATCAAAAAAAACGTTTCTTGGTTGAGGTTGGAGAGGCTCCTCTTACTATTGGATGGTCTTGTTCAGAGGACAGGTCCAGATGTGTGCTCGCCAGTTTCATGTGTCCTGGTCTCCCAAACATGGCCCGGCACAGCGTCTCCTGCTCATCTCCTGGTCGGGTGAAGACTGAGACCATCCTGGACTGAAGCTCCCCCAAACCTGGAGAGGTGACACCAACGCTAATGTGTGAGGATCCCAGCAGCTGGAGAAACAGCAAGAACCACAGCACAGAGCCCCATCCACCAGAGCCCCAGGGACCCAGGAAATGATTTCTTGAGGAGCAGTTCCTCCCCCCCACCAAGAGAGTGGACAGGTCAAGACCATGGACCCCACTGAGGCAAGAGCAGGAAGGCGCCCAAAAGCAGAGCAATGCATGCAAGAGAAAGAGAGACAGGGCAAGCAGTCTGCCAACAAGGGGGCTGAAACCCGCAGGCCATGATCGACAAGAAAAGGCTGCCCATAAAGCAATCCAAAAGAATTGAAGCCAGTGAGAGAGCAGGAGATGGCATGGAGGCAGGGTGGGTAGAAGGAAGGATCAAGACAGCGTGAGCGCAACAGAAAATTCTGTGAGCTGCTGCTTGACTAGGCCACTGGGACCAGTATGGAAGGTGCAATCTCCAGGGGATGCCCAGGGCTTCTGACACTAGCTTGACAATCCTGGAATTGGAGGCCAGGCTGCCATCCATTTGGATGGTGAGTGGAACCCCAAAGCGTGGACTCCAGGAGTGGCCATACCACCACATCTGCAGTTTCTCTAGAGATGGGAAACACCTTGATCCACCTATCCAATTGATGTCCATGGAGCTGGTGCAGGAGCCAGTGTATCTGGAGCACCCCCTGTGAGCTGGTCTTGGCACAAGTCTAGCAGAAAAAAATGAGTCTGCAATATATAAACTCAGAGATTGGCAGGGTCAAAAAATGGCTCCAAAAATCCAAACAGAGCCCCAGAGTCAATGTGCAGGGGTCAGAAAAGAGCAGAAGTGCAAAGACACTCTGTAGGACTTTAATAATCATCTGAATAGTCCTTTAGTTCCTCGTGGCAGACATCCACATGTTGTTCTTCCCTCCTTGCATTTCTTGAGGCTATCTCGTGCCTGCAGGCAGACAGTCTCTGGCTTAGCTCTGGCAAGGAGGGGGAGGGGAATATGAGAGAGTTACCCGATGGAATAGAAAGACAAGGAAAGATAAAGACATACAGACACAGACTCAGAGGGCGAGGTCCGGGAGAATAGGGTCTTTCTTTATTTATGACAGCAGTATGCTTATATACCAAAAGTTACTGTGCTTTGGGCAAGAAAGTGGGGGGCAGGAGGAAGAGAGGGGTGAGCCACCTTGGCTCTAATGGGGGGGGCTGCAGAGCTCCTGTTTGTGCAACAGGTAACTAGGAGGTGTGACATTTTGCTCAATGCCTCAAGGGAAGGAGCCATCTGGTCCTGGAACTTTGCAGACATAGGCGAAGCAAGAAAACATTGTAATATCGCAAACCTCCCAGAGCTACAGATAACTTAGAGAGGCAACTGAATGCCTACAGAGATATCAGAAAACCGGAGGTCTTACAAGTTCTTGTCTCAAGCCACACAAAGTTTCATAACTACAAAACTCCAAAGAAGGCAACAAGAAAATCACGTAGAGTACACCATTGGGCCAAAAGCCCTGAAGCCACACTCCCAACCCTTCACCTATCTATACAAGACTGCCATAAGCTGGACTTCTGCCCAGGAAACCCTGGACAGATCCCAGCAGAACTCATCAGCGATTCTAAGGAATAGTGAGTTGGATCAGGTTGAGCCAGCTCCCACTCAGGAAGGATCCAGAAACCTGGGGAGGCAGCCTGGAGTCTTGAGGAGGTAGATGTAGCTTAAAAGGACTTGGCATAGCCTGTGATGGTCTGAGAGTGGTGGACAGAAGGGATTTCTGAAAAAAATGTTATTAAAAAAAAAAAAGGACTTGGCATAAAGGGTCTGGGAGAGCCAAAGTAGGAGCAGTCAGGAGGGCGTCCACGAAATGCACTGGAGTAGCGTCCTCTGTGATGGGGCGGAGGTCCAGAATTAGGCAATAAATGCCAAAGGGCTCACAAACTGGAATACAGAGCCCCTGGGATAAGAGGCAGATAGTTCATGGTGGTAAGTTTAAACTGAGACCTGGAAAAAAGAGAGGCAGAGCCCTTAAGGCGTACCAGGACCAGCAGATGTTGAGAGGTGATCACCAGAATGGAAATACCCTGACCAAGGAGGACAGAGGCTGAACAACCCAAAACAGAAGCCTGAGAGGCCATCAGAGACAAAAAAAGGTGAGAGCCTGGAGAGGGTGCAAGGAATGGCACACAGCTGCATGGACGTGAATCAGCAACACACCAAAAACCTGAGGTCGGTACAGAAAAAGAGTATTCAGAAACCAAGAATTAAAAAAAAAGTGGCAAAAACACAACAGACAATGTTGAAGGAAACTGGCGATGGCCATTGCATATGCTGCATTCAGTCCAACAGATAACAACCAGTTTCACAATGTGAGATGAAAGAACCTTAAAGTGGCCAGTTTTTATTTTTATTTTTTTAAGACTTTTTTTAATATTTTTTTATTTATATGAATGTACTGTCTGCATGTATATTTGTGCATCCATGTCATGCAATGCCGCGGAGGTCAGAAGAGGGTGTCGGATTCCCCTGGAACTGGAGTTCTCCTGGAATTGGAGTTACAGACAGTTCTTGGCCAACATGTGGGTGCTGGGGATCGAACCCAGGTCCTCTGCAAGAGCAGTTGGAGCTCTTAACTGCTAGGCCATTTCTCCAGCCCAAAGTGGCCATTTTTTAACAGACACATAACATGAATAGCAATACAGAAACAGCTTGAAAAGACACATGACTCAAATGTATCCAGCACAGTTGAAATCTGGCTTCCAAACTAACAGAAAGCATAGTCTACACATGGCGTGGCTGTTTTCCCTTTTTATTTTCAAGTTTTCACCTAACCAAAGATTTATGATAACTATTGGTTGAGCACTCAAAGTCCGAGAAAACCGAGGAAAAGCGCATGCTTTTCAAAGGACAGAGAAAAGCGGATAGAGTGAAGGAAAAGGGAACCTTTTGAAAAGAAGAGAAACAGAAAACCTGGTCCAGGCCTGCAAGCAGAGGAACCAGCAGGGAAGAGGCCTAACCGCTTCATCACGTGGGCGAGGTCCTGCAGAACAAATGGGACAGGAACCTTAACAGTGAGTGTGGAGAGACCTGGGTGAGGGTTGGGGAGGCGGAAGTGCAAACAGGAGAAGTAGGGTAGAAGAAGAGGGGCAAGCAGGAAGGGAAGCCAAGGAAATGTTTGGGGGCTCAGTCTCTGGCAGGATAGTTGGAGCCAAGCATCCACAGCTGAAAGACTATAGGATATAGTTGAGAGTCAGTAAAAAGAATTATAGCAGCAGGGACGAGAGGAAGCACAGCAAAGAGCAGAAGTAGTAGGATGCAGGGAAAAGAAGCCGTTAGGGAGGGAGTAAGCCAGGGGAACGTTTGAGGGTTCAGTCTCCAGTAAGGTAGTCGGCCATGACTGGAAAAGGATGCACAGGGTACTGGAGGGTAGGCTTTGACCCAGAGTTGCCCATCTCCAAGCATGAAGATCAGTGGGCACAGGAGAGCGTCCTCTCAATGCAACCCAGAGACCAGGAAGTGGGGAAGGTGTGGGAGGAACTCTGGAAGAACATCTCTGGTCCAGCAAGACCCCTCACGACAGAGATCCTTCCCAAAACAGAGGTGGTGACAGGAAAGGAAGAGTGTCCCTAGGTCATGACCAAGAGAGAAGATGGACAACCAGAGGGAGGAGGAATGTCCGTGGGTCGCTGCCTGAAAAAAAAAGCCACGGGTCGTACCTGGGAAGGAGGAATGTCCATGGGTCACCACCTAAA
Organism: Rhizomys pruinosus; assembly: GCA_009823505.1. Classification (NCBI taxonomy): domain Eukaryota; kingdom Metazoa; phylum Chordata; class Mammalia; order Rodentia; family Spalacidae; genus Rhizomys; species Rhizomys pruinosus. Next base: position 2,428,190 of record VZQC01012261.1, on the reverse strand, counting down.
TAGCTTGTCCTGGCATTGCAACGACCTTCAGACAGGGCATCTGGGAGTGAGGCCACAGCAAAGGACTTACCCTAAGTCAGAAGCTGGATGCATTAGGAAGGAAAAGGGGTGTCCCAAATGTCCAGTGGACCCTGGGTCCACTGGGTTGGGTTTTCTATCCCCTCCCCATAGGGCCACCAAGATGTGAGGTATCCCGCTGCTGAGAGGAGGCAGAGTCAATCCAATTAACAGAGGGCAGATTTTATTAGGGAAGGAAAATATATTCTTGGGGAAAAAAAAACAACAGCCTACAGGGGTGAAAGGAATAAAGAATGAAGGAAGTGAAAGGGTGAGTCTTACACAGGCTTTATTCTCCCACCTTCTTGAGCGCAGCGCCTTTGCCAAAAGAGGAGAGTGGAGACCCTGTAGTCCATGCCATCTTGGAGCCTCCAACCTAACACCTCCAACATAAATATGGGGGAGGGATGAGAACTGGGTTTGATCAGGAAAAAAAATGGTTCCTTTTCTGTCCTCTACTGACCCAGAAACACACGCAAAACCACAAAGATGTCATCAAACTAATCCCACCTATTGTTTACAACATAAACTGTGGATAATACTTTGCTCCAACAGTCCCTGCTTCCAGTGATATTTTCACACACACACACACACACATACACACACATACACACACACACATACACATACACACACATAAACACACAGACACACACATACACACACGCACACACATACACACATGCACACGCATACACATATGCATACACACAGACACACACATACACACACACAGACACAGACACACACATACACACATACACACACACAGACACACACACATACACATACACACGCAGATACACATGCACATAGACACAGACACATACACACAGACACACACATACACACATGCACACACACATACACACACACGCACATACACACACAGACTCATACACACATACACATGCACATACACACACACTGATACACACACATACACAAGCACACATATGCACATACACACATATACACACACAAATACACACACATACACATATACACACACATACACACATGCACACACATACACACACGCATACACACACATACGCATACACATACACACACACATACACATGCAGATACACATGCACATAAACACACAGACACATACACACATACACATACACACAGACACATACACACACATACATACACACATGCACACACACACACACAGACTCATACACACATACACACGCACATACACACACATACACACATACACATGCACATACACAGACACACACACATACACACACATACACACACATACACACGCACATACACACAGACACACAGACACATACACATACACATGGACTCATACACACATACACACATACACACATACACACACATACACATGCACATATGCACACACATACACACACAGACACACACATGCACACACACATACACACAGATACACACACATACACACATACACACACATATACACATACACACATACACACATGCACACACATACACACACACACACACATACACACACACACTATTCTGAAGGATCGATGAGGGAGAAATGGGGACCAACTGTTAAGAAAGCTATGTGTTTAGCTTATCTTGTTAAAAGTTGATTACAAGAGGAGCCCAAGGCGAAGAAAAATTGTTTACATTGTTTTACTAAAGGCTAGCTAGATTTAAGTAAGCTGATTACACTGTAAGATGGCAGATGGAATAGTGTTAAATGATCTCAAAACATAAGATTTACGCCAGATGTGGTGATGCATGCCTTTAATCCTAGCACTTGGGAGGCAGAGGCAGATCTCTGTGAGTTCAAGGTCAGTCTGGTCTACAGAGTGAGTTCCAGGTCAGTTGGGACTACAGGGAGACCCTGTCTCAAAAAGACAAATAAATAAATAAATAAATAAATAAATAAATAAATAAATAAATAAATAAATAAAGATTTACTTTGGTTACAAGGTTAGGTAAGATAGGCGTTTCCAGCACTGTAATTCCCAGGTGTGGTGCCATCTACTGAAGCATGGTTTGATCTGCCAGGACCATACACACCAAGCATCCATCAAAGGTCTGTAACTTCTCTGCTGGGGGTGGGGACTTGTGAACCCCTCCCCACTGAATGCTGGAACTCTGCCTGGCTTGATCTTGTACAGACAGCCACAGTTTCTGTGAGTCCATGAGTGCAGTGGTCTTGTCATGTCCACGAGATGCTTTACTCTAGTCCTCCCAACTTCTGGCTCTGACAGTCTTTCCATTTTCCCTTCCAAGATGGTCCCTGAGCCTCAGGGGGAGAATATATGAAGGAGATGTCCGTTTATGTCTGAGCTCTCCACAGACACTTCTCTGCATTTTTACTCATTGTGAGTTTCTTTTTTTTTTTTTTTTCATTGTGAGTTTCTATATTAACCACTGTCTGCTGCACAAAGAAACCTCTCTGATGAGGTCTGAGAGCTGTACTAATCTGTGAGTAAATATGTATGTCTTTAGAAGACACTTTGAAACTATATCCATTTGGCAAAATAATAATAGAAGATTCATCTTTGAGGCCTATGAGGTCCACGGCCCTGGGTTCTTGGTCAGATTTACATTAGTAGGCATGCATTTCCTCCTATGGAACAGGCCTTAAAACCAATCAGAAGGTAATTGGTTACCCCCAAAACACTCATGCCACTGCTAAGGCAATGGGGGCTTGTCCTGACAGGCAGATCATTATTGTAGCCCTCAGGGTTGGCATCCAGATAAGACTATTGATGACTTTTTCCTCCCAGAAGCCCACGTAGCACCTTCCAGTATTATGAAAACTAGCCAGCAGGGAAGAGTCTTCCCAAATTGATTTCTCCTTGTCTTATAACCAAAGTATGTGGTATCGTCAGCAATGGGGTCTTACCATCAAGTTCTGGTTGGCAACCAAGAGCAATGGCAAAAGCCTGAATTATTTGGGGGTTAGCTGGGATACTCCTAACTAGCAGCTCAAGGGGAGATATCCCATACCTGGTACTGGGCTTTTTATTTGGCAACCTGTCCCTTCTTGGAAGAGTATTATATACACATTTTAGGAAGCTTACAAAATAGTAGGTTTCTGCATGGCTTTTTCGAATGCCCTTGGTGTTATAATCTCTCCCCTCACCCCCTCCTCTGCCCCATCCTCCTATTTCTGTCTCTCCACTTACATCTCCCTCACCATTATTTCCCTTTCTCCTCTTCATGTCACCTGTGTTCTATTATCTTCCCTCCTACAAGGTCTTTCTTCCCCCTCCCTCCAGTGGCCTCTCTCTAGTTTCCTGGCCTCTGCAAGTCCTTCAAGTTAGGCACACAAATCTAAAGATTCAATGCTAATATCCACATATGAGTGAAAATATTTGGGGTTAGTCTTTTTGTGATTGGGCATTTAATTTTTAACTATTTGATTATCTTTCAGATTATATCCTCTGGGATCTGTGGTACAGATAACCATATCCTGGAAGGAAAAAACAAAATTCCATTTCCTATCATTCTGGGCCATGAGGGAGCTGGAGTTGTGGAGAGTATTGGACAAGGTGTAACTACTGTAAAGCCAGGTAGGTAACTAGGCATGATATGGCACCCAGTTCACTCTCTGATTCTTCCCCAGGAGTACCATAAAATACCAGATCTCACTGTATACTGATAAAACTATTAAGATGCATTCAAACACAAGATGAAACCTAAGCCCAGGTTGAGGATCTACTTCAATATGTAACACTTCCTTAGCATGAGCAGTTCTTAGCACCGAAAAACAAAAAATTCAGATTCTTACAATTTTGCGTTTGACTCAAAGGACTCAATAATTCATCTCCACCCATTTCTGTAGAGATTATCTCATGTCTTTCTACCTAAAATTAAACTAAGAATTGCAGATAAATTCAATCAGAATAGAATATGTACGATTAAGAGCATTTCTATGTTCATGTGGACGCACATACACACACGTGTGTGTACATGCACAGTAGGCACCATTTATAAGAATTTCCTCTAGGATTTCTATTTACTTTTCCCACACTATGTAGCTTCATGTTTCAAATACCTTATAATATTACATGTTATTCTAATAAGAAACATATGTCATAGGCATTTTTCTTAAATATTTATTGAACTTTTGCATGTTTCATACATTTCTTAATCAAATTTAAACCCATTCCCCTTCCATGCCTCCCCACCCCTCCAGACCTTATGCGTTCTACCATACATGTCTTGCATCTTTTTCTCAGTCTTTTTTAAATATTTTGATGCAGAAGTTTACTCTTTGGGGCAGAAGTTTACTGTTTGAGTCAGTTCTCTGAACAAGTCTCCTTTGTTGTTATTTAATTTTATATTGCTCCAAAATATGCATATATATATATATATATTCCACACATATACCAAAACTACGACTTCTGAAAATAGAATATAGGTTAATTCCAAAACATGTCTAGGGATTCACCTTTTAACAGTAGAGTTGCATGCAGGTAAAAAGAAATATTACTTTACATTCCTAAATTATATAACAATTTGATGTATGTTTTAATGTGCTTTTTTATAGTAGCACCAAGTATTATATTTACTAAAAAAGAAAAATAATTACTCGGTTTGCCTTAACAAATAGGGATTTGGTGCTAGGATCCACAAATGAGGGACACCATATGTTGTTTGTTTTTCTGGGACTGTGTTACTCCACTTAGCATAACAGCTTTTATTTCCATCCATTTACCTGAAAATTTCATGATGTCATATTTCTTTACAGCTTCATAGAACTCCATTCTGTAGATGTACCACATTTTCTTTATCCACTCATCAGTGGAGGAACACTTGGGTTGCTTACAGCTCTTCGCTACTGTGAAGAGAGCTGCAATAAACATGGTTGTGCACGTATCCCTACAATAGGATATCTTGTGGATATATACCCCAGAGTGTATGACCTGATCAGGTGGTAGGTTCATTCTAGGTCTTTTAAGAGTTCTCCACACTGCTTTCCATAGGGTTGCATGAGTTTGCATTCCCACCAACAGTGAATGACTGTTCCCCTTTCCCCACAACCTCCCCAGCATTTGGTATATTTTGTTTTCTTAATCATAGCCAGTCTTACTGGGCTAAGATGAAATCTTAAAGTGGTTTTAATTTGCATTTTCTTAATTATTAGTGACATTGAACACTTTTTAAGATGTTTCTTAGCCATCTTCTTCATTTGTGAAGTCTCTGTTCAGCTCTTTACTCCATCTTTTGATTGGGTCATTTATTTTCTTGATCCTTTGTGTTTTTTTGAGCAGTTCATATATTCTGGAAATTAATGCTCTGTCAGATGTATCAGTGGTGAAGGTTTCCATCTACTCTGTGGGTTTTCTCTTCTCTTCTTTGATTGTTTCTTTCGCTGCATAGAAGCTTTTGAGTTTAATGAGGTCCCATGTGTTGATTGTTGACCATATTTCCTGCACAGCTGCTGTCTGATTTAGAAAGTCTTTTCCTACGCCTATATCTTGTAGGTTACTGCCAACATTTTCTTCTATCATTTCCAGAGTTTCAGGTTTCACATTGAGGTCTTCGATCCATTTGGAGTTTATTTTTGTACAGGGTGAAAGGTAGGGGTTTAGTTTAGTTTTGCTTTATGTATAGTGTGAGAGTGCTATGTTTGAAACATAGATGGATAGATTTGTGTCCACAATATAAGAATTTATTGAATAACAATAAATTCACAAAGTACAGGAATTTCATTGACAGCAATTTGCTAGATAGTCCTGCTTTCCTTGACATCAAGGACTGGCTGAGGCAAACAGAGTTGTTTTATACTCATCTTAATTACTAATATTAACTGTCAGAACACATGTTAATACATCACACAGTAAAAACATCTATGTGTGTGTGTGTGTGTTGGGGTGTGGTTACAGAATGGCTATATATATGTGGATGACAGAGGAAAGGAGTTTCGAAGAGACCTGAGAGGCAGAAGTTTGGAAACTGAGTCTTTTGAGGGAGTCAAATTTATCTGTCTATGCTGAACATGTCCACCAAAGTACAGTCATCCTCCATTCTCAAAATGATAATCAGGAGCTATTTGTAAGCTGGAGTCTCCCAGGGCAAGTCGCGGCCTGAAAAACCATTGTTTTATTCAATATGGAGTAACTTAGGTCAGGGTACAACCTGCTCTCAATAATGTATGAGAAAATAGAAGCTTTGAAAAAAAATTATCTTTTTTTCTTATTTTTTATTGGGAGAATGAATTAGTGTACCAGGTAACAGAATACTCATTATGAGATGGTACTAATTCATTCTCCCAATAAATATATCCTAAGTACAAATCCTTTTCTCCTGGAACACTGAGCCAAATAGACAAGTCTTATATGAATGAATACTGATGTCATTCTCAGACTTCGCTGTCTCTCACTTTTGAGCCTCAATGTCTGTAAATACCCAAATTCTTTATGTGTATTGAAGATCAGTTCATATTAAAATTTATTTTTTTCATCCCATAATTAACTGATAATTAACTTTCATTATAACCAACTGATAGCAACTGGTATAAACAATTTCCAGAGTATTGCAGATCTCCTCCAAAGCTGGTAATCACTTTGTTCTTTTTCCTCAGGAGATAAAGTCTTAATGATCTCTCTCCCAGAGTGCAGAGAATGCATCTTTTGCCTGCACCCTAAGGGCAACATCTGTAAGAAAGAGAAGTTAGTTTTAATTTCTCTCATGTCTTCTCATTGGCTTTCCCTGGTATAGGAGTTGACTCAAGGCTAATATCTTCTATTTCTCTTTTTTGTTATTGTGTATCTGGGTGGATAGTATTCTCTCTCCAACTGGATTAATGTTGGATGGAACCAGCAGATTCACCTGCAGAGGAAGGAAGATCTATCATCTGTTCGGCACCAGCACATTCACAGAATATACTGTAGTGGATGAAATTGCAGTGTCAAAAATTGATGCTGGTGCTCCTATGGATAAAGTCTGTATTCTGACCTGTGAGGTGCCAACAAGCTTTGGAGCTGTGTTTAACACAGCACGGGTAAGAATGTATTTTATTTACATGGTAAACCTGGAGCCTTGCAGTCAGAAAAAAAAAAAAAAAAAAAAAAAAAAAAAAAAAAAAAAAAAAAACCAAAAGGGCCTTTTCTCCTACCCTTTCCTCCTAACACAAGAGAATCCCCTTTGGATCTGCAGGTCACCCCTGGTTCCACCTGCCTAGTTCTTGGCCTGGGAGGAATCGGCTCAGCTATTGTTATGGCCTGCAAAGCCTCTGGTGCTTCTAGAATCATTGGGGTTGACATCAATGAGGAGAAGTTTCCCCGAGCAAGAACCTTAGGAGTTACCGAGTGCCTCAACCCACAGAAGCTCACCAAGCCTGTCCATGAGGTGGTTAAGGAAATGACGGAAATTGGAGTTGACTTTTCCTTTGAGGCCATTGGACTCACTGAAACTATGGTATGTATCTCGGGGCAGCCTTATACCATGTGGGTACACATTAAGTTAACATTATAAAGACATGAAATTGCCATAGTGTGGTTTTTGTTTTGTTTTGTTAGGGAGAATAGAAGTTTTTATTGTTGATTGAACCAAGAACTTCTTGCATTCTAAGCACATACTCTATTTCTACCCTAAAGAAGCTCTATAATTTGTTTGTTTGTTTGTTTGTTTGTTTGTTTGTTTGGTCACAGAGTGTCACTATATACCTCTAGATGACCTGGATCTTGTTTTATAAACCAAGCTGTCCTTGAACTCACAGAGATTGTGCCACTAAACCCAGATAAGTTCTATAACCTTCAAACTAGCAATTTTTTTTGTATTTTTGAGATTGAGTTTCCTTTTAGTCCCAGCTGACCTGGAGCTTGCTATATAGACCAGGCTGGCCTTGAACTCCCAGAGATCTGCCTGCATCTGCCTCAAGAGTGCCAGAATTAAAGGTGTGCACCACCACCTGGTGTATCTATGTACCTTGCACTCTTCTGAGCTATTAACATATTTTACCCCACCTAGTTTACTATCCTCATTTTAAAGACTGAAAATACGAATCAGTAATGAATTTAAGGAGATTGTTCAAGACATCATAGCAAGCACACTCCATGTTTGATCCTATATTATTTCTCCCACATAGCTTTCTGAAAATACATTTTAGCACTATGAGTCTGAACATGTAGAATTCCTGAGAAACTAATCAGTCTGTTTCTGCAATTAGGTAGCAGCTTTGAAGTCATGCCATGTGAGCTATGGAGTCTGTGTGATTATTGGACTAGCACCCACAAATTCACAACTCTCCTTTGACCCAAACCTGCTTCTTGCAGGGAGAACCCTGAAAGGTTCCATTCTGGGAGGTATGTACGCCTTTCACTCTCCTTTTGCCCTTCCCAGAAACCTAAATATCTTGCATGCTCCTTGGGAAGAATGGGGGAGTGAGATAGGAAAATTAATTCCATATGAAAGGAAAGAGAAACCAATGTATCAAATAGAAAAGCAAGCCAGGCATGGTGGGTCATGCCTGGAATCTCAGCATTCAGGAGGCTGAAGAAGAAAGATTGCCACAAGTTCAAGGCTGCCTGGATTCCACAGTAAGTCCTAGGCCAGTGTGGACACACAGTAAGACCCTATCCCCCGCTAACTGAAAAAAACATAGCTTTATCTTCCTACACAGTAATTTACTTTCTATAGATGCAAAAAGATCACTACTTAACATTTGATAAGACCTAGAAGGCACCCATTAGGACCCTAACATCTTCCAACCGGTGAGAAGCCAAGCTCCATCACTCCTTAGCACAGACTAAGACGAAAGGAAAATATCACTGTTTTGACACCAGAATTCCCACTTTAACAATCACTCTAATTTTCCACTTTAAAACAAAACAGACAATTCTAATGTAAGGCTCTTATCTGAAGCTCTGTCGACAATCCTAGTGTGGGTCCTATTTCAATCTCTCTGTAAACACCTCCAAATTCTACTCCATCTTCCCACACTCTCACACCCAGTATGCTTCCAAAACTAGACTGTCCAAGAGACTCTCCACAGTGACTAAATGTCCATGGCTGTGGTGTCTAGTCACGTGTGCCTACTGAACACTCAGAACATGGCTTGTGGGACTAGAAAACTAACACATCAGTTATGTTTCATTTTACTTTATTTAAATTCAAATAGCCATGTATAACTAGGGCTATCCTTTTATTATTAGACAGCACAGTTCATATTACATTACTTTTTGGATTTAACTCAAATGCTTCAACAATATTGATTAGCCTAAGGTAATTACAGTATAGAATTGAAAACCTTGGTGTTTGTTGTCAGATTTTTTTGGGGGGGGGGTCTTTTCGAGACAGGGTCTCCCTATAGCTATAGCCCCAGCTGTCCTGGAACTCACTCTGTAGACCAGGCTGGCCTTGAACTCACAAAGATCTGCCTGCCTCTGCCTCCCAAGTGCTAGGATTAAAGACGGGTGCCACACGCCCGTCTTTTGTCAGATTTCTTTTTTTTTCTTTTTTTTTTTTTATATGTGTATGAATGTACTGTCTGCATGTAGGTTTGTGCACCGTGTCGTGCAATGCCGCGGAGGTCAGAAGAGGACGTCAGAGTACCCTGTAACTGGAGTCAAAGACGGTTCTCAGCTGCCATGTGGGTGCTAGGGATCGAACCTGGGTCCTCTGCAAGAGCGGTTGGCACTCTTAACCGCTAGGCCATCTCTCCAGCCCCTGTCAGATTTCTTAATGAGCATTACCCTTACTCTCAGTTCCATCACCCAAAAACTAAGGTAAACAATAGCTTTTCTTATATAGTATAATGAGAACTACATGAAAAAATTCAAGCTAAGCACTTGAAAAATAAGGTAACACAAAAGAGGCATAAAATAAGTAATCCACTGAAGCAGTGGTGACAGTAGCCCAACAAGAGAGGAGGAGAAAGAATGAGGAACTGCAAAGCACAACTGGAGGGGTTCGCTTAGCTTTTGTTTGGTAGTAAAATTCTGCACAGTGTGTATCCCTAAGCAGGACTCCTAGAGTAAACTTCACCCACCCAGGGCTCAGGGAACTTTGCAGAAGAGAGGGTGGAAAGATTGTAAGAGCCAGGGGAGGGGTGTGTGACCATATGGAAACACATTCTTATCGGCTCCTGGGACCTTGCTCATATGAACCAAAGGCAATGGGGTCAGCATGCACAAGACCCATGCAAACCCACGAAGACAAAAACACAGCATAGAACTGGGGAAATGGGCAGCAGGCCCCAATGCCAAAGAACTATTGGCAGCTGATTACTGCTGGGTGAGGGAAGGTTGATCTGCTTTAAAGGAGAGACTCTAGACAGGTTGACTAGACCTCAGTGGATGAACTTGTACTAATGAACATCTAAGTACAGTAACTTGACTCGATAGCCCTTAACATAAATGACAGAATGCATGAAATCTGGTTGGGGAGAGGCTTATGGGACATTGCAGATGAAGGATGGGTATAAAGGTGATTAAGATATTTTGTATGAAATACACAAAATTTCAATAAAAATATATAAAAAAATAAAAATACTACCTGTGACTGGGTAACTTATAAGGAAAAGAGTTCTGTTTTGGCTCATAGCTTCAGTACAAATTTGGGGGCCTATATCTAGTGTCCATCTTTCTCCTAACAATCCCAAGGCAGTACAGGGTATCTCAGAGCTAGAGACAGGGAACACACTGTATGTGCCTTCTGGTCTTTTTACTTCTTAGAAAGTGTTCAGCATTCAATCATAGGAGCCATACCCTGATAACTTGACCTGATCCTAATCACCTTCCAAAGACCCCATCTCTAAAAGTCATAGATTAAGGTACTACTACTCACTATGGATTACATTTCAACACATGAAGCCTTGAGGGCCATACCCCAACCATAGTATCCTTCCTGCCTTCATTGAAGGAATTTATTCACATTTTCTTTTTATGCTTTTATTGATGTTTTGTATATTTCAGACATCATTTTTCAATTCAGTTTAGGCATATTCCCTTTTCCCTTCCCACAACCCCACCCTAGATCATGCATTCTGCTATAGCTGTCCATCTTTCTCTAAGTCTTTTTTTTATGCTTAGTAATTCACATTTTCTTCCATTAATTTTATATTGCTCTAAAATATAGATACATACTCTCCACCCATATACAGTAATTACAGAGTCTGAAAATAAGTGGTGGGTGGATTCTAGAGCCCGTTGAGAGATTTACATTATAACAACATAGTTACTTTCAGATAAACAGAAAAACAACAATAATGTTGTTCAACTTCCCTTTCATCTGGGGGATTTGCTATTAACATCCACAAATGAGAGATACCATTTGTCATTTGTTTTTCTGGGACTGTGTTACTTCACTCAGCATAATGGCTTCAAGATCCATCCATTTTCCTGCAAATCTCAAAATGTCATCTTTCTTTACTGCTGAATAGTACTCCATTGTGTAGATGTACCACATTTTTGTCACCCACTCGTCTTTTGAGGGGCATTTGTGTTGGTTCCAGCTCTTCACTGTTGTGAAGAGAGCTGCAATAAACATTGATGTGCATGTATCTTTGTATCTTTATGGTAGGATGAGTCTTTTGAGTATATACCCAGGAGTGGTATGACTGGGTCAGATGGTAGGCTTAGTTTGAGTCTTTTAAGTGTTCTCCACTCTGCTTTCCATAGTGGTTGTACAAGTTTACATTCCCACCAGCAGTGGGTGAGTGTTCCCCTTTCCCTACAACCTCTCCAGCATTTGGTGACTTTTGTTTTCTTGATCTTAGCTAGTCGTATCAGAGTGAGATGATATCTGAGAATGGTTTTAATTTGCATTTCCTTAATTATTAATGATGTTGAACACTTTTTCAGATGTTTCTCAGCCATCTTTATTTCCTCACTGGTGAAGTCTCTGTTCAGCTCTTTACTCCGTCTTTTGAGTAGGTCATTTGTTTTCTTCTTTGTTTTTTGAGTAGTTTATATATTATTGATGTTAATTCTTTGTCTGATGTATCACTGGTGAATATTTCCTCCAACTCTGTGAGTTTTCTCTTCACTTCCTTGATTGTTTCTTTTGATGTACAGAAGCTTTTGAGTTTGATGAGGTCCCATTTGTTAACTGTTGACCTTATTTCCTGTGCAGCTGCTGTCTGATTTAGAAAGTCTTTTCCTATGCCTATGTCTTGTAGGTCACCGCCAACTTTTATCACCTTCAGGGTTTCAGGCTTCAGGTTGAGATCTTTGATCCACTTGAATTGATTTTTGTACAGGGTGAGAGGTAGGGGTTTAATTTTGTTCTTCTACAAATGGTGATCCAGTTTTACCAGCACCATTTGCTGAAGATACTATCCTTTCTCCATTGAAGTTTTTGCCCCTTTGTCAAATATGAGGTGGCTGAAATTGTATGAGCTCAAGATTGTATCTTCAATTTTGTTCCATTGGTCAACAGGTCTATTTTTGTGCCAGTACCAGGCTGTCTTTATGACTATGGCCCTGTAATATAGCCTGAAGTCTGGTTCAGCAATTTCCCCTGTATTGCATTTTTCACACAGGGTTGCTTTAGCTATTAGGGGTCTTTTGTTTTTCCAAATGAATTTAAGGACTTTTTTTCCAAGTCTGTGAAGAAGCTCATGGGGATTTTGATTGGAATTGCATTGAATCTGTATATCAATGTGGGTAAAATAGACATTTTTACTATATTAGTTTTCCCAATCCAAGAGCGTGGGAGGTCTTTCCATCTTTTGATGTCATTTTCAATCTCCTTCTTCAGGGATTTAAAATTTTTGTTGTAGAAGTTTTTGGTATCTTTGGTTAGGTTTGTTCCCAGGTATCTTATTATTTATGAGGCTATTGTGAGTGGGAAGGTCTTCTTATATTCCTTCTCCACTTGTTTATTGTTGGTGTAAAGAAAGGCTACTGATTTTTCTAGGTTAATTTTGTAGCCTGACACTTTACTAAAACTCTTAATCATTTCCAGAAGTTTTCTGGTGGAGTTTTTAGCATCCCTTAGGTAAACTATCATATCATCTGCAAAAAGGGATAGCTTAACTTCTTCTTTTCTGATTAGTACTCCTTTAATTTCCTTCTCTTGTCTTATTGCCCTAGCAAGTGGTTCAAGTACTATGTTGAAAAGGAGTGGCGATAAGCGGCAGCCTTGCTGGGTTCCCGCCTTTAAGGGAAATTGTTCCAATTTTTCTCTATTTAGGATGATGTTGACAGTGGGTTTGCTATATATGGCTTTGATCACGTTGAGGAATGTTCCTTTCAGTCCTATTCCCTCTAGGACTTTAAACATGAAGGGATGCTGGATCTTGTCAAGGGCTTTTCTGCATCAATTGAGATGATTGTGTGATTTTCAACTTTAAGTCCATTTATGTGTTTTATGATACTTATTGATTTATGTATGTTGAACCATCCCTGCATCTCTGCTTTTTTTAGTTGGGAGGTTTTTAATTACATCTTCATTTTCCTCAACTATTATGGGTCTGTTTAAACTGTCAATCTCTTTCTGGTTAAGATTTTTGGTTCCCAGGATTTCAGATATTCATCCATTTCTCTTGGGTTTTCAAATTTAGACAAGTATAGGTTTTTTAAGTACTCCCATATGATTGTCTGGATCTTTCCTTTGTCTGTTGTGATGTTTCCCCTTTCATCATGAACACTAGAGGTCTATTTTGTTTATCTTTTCAAAGAACCAGCTTTTGGATTTGATATTATATATTGTCTTCTTTATTTCTATTTCATTAATTTATGCTCTGATTTTTGTTATTTCTTCCTATCTGTTGTGTTTATGGTTCATTCGTTGTTGTCTCTCAAATGTTTTTAGCTGCAGTGTTAGATTGTTTATTTGTTCCCTTTCTGTTTTGTTTGTTTGTTTGTTTGTTTGTTTTTTGATGTGAGCACTTCGGGCTATAAGTTTCCCTCTCAAGACTGCTTTTAAAATATCCCACAGGTTTTGTTGTGTTGTATTGTCTTTTTCATTCAGTTCCATGAATACTTTTATTTCACTCTTTATTTCTTCCCTGACCCATTCATTATTCAGGATTGTGTTGTTTAGTCTCCATGTGTTCTTGTAGCTAGTTGGGCTTATTCTGGAGTTCATATTGAGCTTTGTTGCACTGCGGTCTGATAGAATGCATGGAATAATTTCTATCCTTTTGTATTTGTTGAGGTTCCTTTTGTGCCCCAGTATGTGGTCGATTTTGGAGAATGTTCCATGAGGTGCTGAGTAGAAAGTATATTCTCTGATGTTTGGGTGGAACATTCTGTAGATGTCTGTAAGCTCCCTTTGGTGTATTGTATTGTTCAGTTCTGATGTCTCTTTGTTATTTTTTGTCCTGTTGATCTATCCAAGGGGCTCAGTGAGGTGTTGAAGTCCCCCACTATTAGTGTGTTAGGATTAATCTATGTCTTGACATCCTGAAGAGTAGTGTTTATAAAGTTATGTGCACCAGAGTTTGGTGCATAGACATTTAGGATTGTGAAGTCTTCATGATTCATTGTTTCTTTGACAAGGATGTAGTGGCCCTCTTTGTCTCTTCTGATTAATTTTTCTTTGAGATCTATTTTGTCTGATACTGGAACAGCCACTCTGGCTTGTTCCTTAGTACCATTTGCTTGGAATATTTTATCCATCCTTTCACTCTAAGGTGGTGTCTGTCCTTGAGGGTGAGATGGGTTTCTTGTAGACAGCATATAGAAAGATTCAGTTTCCTAATCCATTCTCCCAGTCTATATCTTTTGATTGGGGAGTTTAGACCATTAGTATTTAAGGTTATTATTGAGAACTGTGTGTTGCTTCCTTTTACCTTATTTTTGGTTTGCATTCTTGGTCTAGGTTTGTATTCACTGTTATGATTTTGTTGATTTCTCTCTTTAATTGCTTAGGGATAGTTGCTCCTTTCCTCTGTTCTTTGGATTGCTTTGAGGATTTTCTTAAGTATTGGTTTCTTAGACATATTCTTTATCTTGTTCAAGTCATGAAAGAGTCTTCTTTCTCCTTCAACTATAATTGACATTTTTTCTGGGTATAGTCTAGGTTAGCATCTAAAGTCATTTAGTACTGAGAATACTTTGGTCCACATTCTTCTAGCTTTCATAGTTTGCACTGAGAAGTCAGCTATGATTCTGATGGGTTTCCCCTTATATGTAACTTATTATTTTTCTCTTGTGGTTTTCAGTATTTTGTCTTTGTTTTGAGCATCTAGTGTTTTAACAATTATATGGCATGGGGAATTTGTTTTCTGGTCTTGTCTGTTTGGTGTTCTTTGTGCTTCTTGTGTTTGTATGGGTTTGTCTTTTTCAATTTGGGGAAATTTTCTTCTATTATGCTGTTGAAGACTTGGCCAATAGTGTTGTCTTGGGATTCTTCTCCTTCCTCTATCCCTGTGATGTGGAGCTTTAGTATTTTTCATAGTGTCCCACATTTCCTGGTTGTTCCACTCTTGTGGTTTTTTTTTTTTTAATTTTTCATAATCTTTACTTGAGTGTTCTAGTTGGTCCATGTTATCCTGCAGGTCTGATATTCTTTTTTCTGCTTTTTCCATTCTGCTTCTGAGGCTTTTTCCCATCCTTTCCTGTTGATTGGATGAATGTCCAATTTCCTTTTTCATTTCATCCTGTGATTTCTTTAGTATTTCCACTTCCTCTCATTCTCATCTTGTAGCTCCTTGGTTTGTTGGTCATTTTCTTTTTTTCATTTTGGCCTGGGATCTTTTCAGCATTTCCACTTCCTTCCAGAGTTTGTCATTTTCTCCCTTTAGTTCTTTCTGACATTTGTCATTATCTCCCTCTAGGTCCTTCTTGAGTTTTTCAATCTCTCCCCTTTGTTCTTGCCAATGTTTGCCATTATCACCCTCTTGGTACTTCTTGAGTTTTTCATTCTCTTCCCTTCATTCTCTAATTTCTTTGAATATGTCCACAATTGTTCTTCTAAGGTCTGAGTCTTGGTTTCCTTCCAGGGAGATCTCATTGTAGGAATCTTCTGTAGGGTTGATAGAGTTAGGTGTGGATTTATTATGAGCTTTTCCCATGTTGTTTTTTCTTTGTGTCTTTGGCATATGGATTTGTTTATTTGTTTCTTTGGATTCTGGTTCTTCAATGTTGGCTGCACAGACTATAATCTCTAATACTGTGCCTGCTAGATCCTCTGTACCACCACTCCCCCAGGCTGAGTGGGGGGGGTTGCTACCTTGGCCCATGGGGTACCCTATTGGCCAACTCACTCCACAAGCTGGGCACACTCTGGTGTTGTGCTGTATGCTGTGTGTGTGTCTGACTCCGCCCATGTTGCAAGCTGGAGCCCAAAGGTTGGAAGGTCCCGGGTGATACCAAGCCTCCATGGGGCACAGGGGTGCTCAAAGCACCAAGGAAGGCAGGGTTCACCTGGTCTTTCACATGCTGTTGTTGTGCTGGATGCAGGTGAAGTCCACTCGCGCCAAGCGCTGGCCACACGCTGGTGTCCTTATTCACATTTTCTAACACTGTTCATAGTGTATCTGTCACAAGTCTTTGCTCCTCCCTATGTGTAAACACATGGAAGAAAATCACTATAAGAATCTCACCCTGGAAGGGCATAGTGATTCACACCTTTAATCCCAGTGCTCAGGAGGCAAAGGCAGGCAGATCTCTGTGAGTTCAAGGCCAGCCTGGTTTACATAGTGAGTTCCAGGCCACCTGGGGCTACAGAGAGACTCTGTCTCAAAAAGAAGAAGAAGAAGAAGAAGAAGAAGAAGAAGAAGAAGAAGAAGAAGAAGAAGTTGTTGCTCACCCTGGAGGCCACAGCCAAAGAAGACCCCAGACACCATGCCACAGCCCAGATTCGCAGCCCAGCCCTCCCCCCCACCAGGAGCTGAGGCTAAAGATCTTGCTGTGTGAAGAACTGTATGCCTGGAATAGGTCTGCACTCTAACATTCTACGACCTCCACAGACATCTATGCCACCAACCCAGCCATAGGGAAATGCCACTGGGGTGACTGCTTGGGGGCAAGCAGGCTAACATGTCTACAGACACCAGCAAAGGCAAAGAGAGGACCTCCAGGGGAACATAACTGGTGCCTTGCAGGCTTCTCCCAGGCATTGTGGCCCTCTAGGGCCAGGAGCCTTGCCTAGATGGGTGAGCAAAGTACATCCTCCAGGCTCGAGGGTTTCTGGGCCAACTTCTTCTCCACCAGGCTGGGGCTTGCCACCACACTTATTGAAGACAGATGGGATCCTTCAGCTCTGGCTTGGCCACCCTGGCTCATCCTCACTGCAGGTTTGGGGCATAACCTGCCTCTGTCTGTTCAGACCAACCAGGACTGGGATCCCACCCCCAGCTTTATTCAGTATGTCACATTGTTGTGATGAGGTGTCACAGCTGGGTGGGCTTCCTCAGCTTGAGGTATTACTGAGGCTGTAGCCCTCTGTTGCCTGGGTCCAACCTGCACTGGCTTCACTGGTGTTGCTTTAATATAGTGACCTGTGGCAACTGCACTTCACTTTTGTGCTCTGTTCTTCAGGAAGTCTGGGTGTCCACTACAGCTCAAGGGCCCCTACAGAGATGTCTTGAAGACCCTGGAATGTTGGGTACAGAGCCATCCTAGGCACACAGTTCTTGACACTGAGAGTGCACCTTGGCCTCTAAGCCCAGTTCAACCCTCCTTCAGTCCGCCCTAGAACCTGCTACTAGGGGAAGAGTCAAAGGAAGGGCTTCCCTGGAAGCTGACTTACTCCTAGGAAGTTAAAGGGTGAGGGTGGCTGGCCCTCCTTCCAGAAGGCACCTGGGCCTTTATGTTTTACCTTGAGGTGGGGATCCTGCTCTTGGCAGGTGAAATTAGAGCCTTACTGTCAAAGGACAGGTGCAGAGACTGGAACCCTGCAGAGGTCAGTTTCACAGTAGCTCTGATATAGGTACATCTCCAGCCCCAGCTAGAGAGTTGACGTGTGGAGGCTGGCCCCAGGTCACAGGTACACTGAGGAGCTGCCGGGTTTGGGAACAAAGGGAGTCAGACATGGTCACTACTGCCTCCTTAATGAGGGCCTGAGGCCCAGTGAACTGTCCCAGTCCTTCACCTGCACCACTTCCTGGGGCTCACTAGAGTGCACCCTAGTGTTACAGACCCAGAGAAGCCAGAAGTGGGGAGCGGCTGCAGTAGAGGGGCAGCCCTCAGCAGGGAAGCCTCTCCACTAGCTGGCTACAGTATCTCTAGTCCTTATCAAAGTTCATATCTCCCAGCCAGCTTACGGACGCGCAGGGGCTTCTTGGGCCCACCAACCTTCTGCGACTCGCAGGTCTTGGGCTATCCACAGGTGTTGGTTGAACTTCTGCCATCTCTGCTCCCATGGGGTAGGTCCTCCCTGGTGGGTGCCCCATTCTTAGGGTGCCATTTTTCCTGACAGTCCCCTTCCCATCTTTGGGGGTTCTGTTTCCTTTCCAGCTGAGAACCAGTGTATTCCTTTACTGTTTGGGAGGTAGGACACACAGCAGCATACCAAACAGAGGGCCCCCAAAAGGTCAAATCTGCCCTGGCCTTGAGAGGCTGATTGTCCCCCTCCTCCAGAGACATTCAAGTTCTCAGCCCCACTCCAGTGGCTTTCTCCATCTCCTCCCCCAGGTGTCGACTCTGGAAGTTATCTGATTTCTGGCTATTGTCAGGACTTACATTTGGAAACAGCTTGGGGCATTCACGTGGTTGGCTTACGGTAGGAAGGTTGTTGCAACAAGCAATCTGGTGAATGAGTCTGTGATGCCAGGAATAAAGAAATGTATTTCTGTTTCAGCAGCTATGGCCATTTGGTGGAGGTGGGAGCTGCCCTTTCAAAACTAGCACCAACTAATGTCTTTTAATGTCTAGAGATGCTCCCAGCTGCAGGGCCCCCCAGTTCCTAACTTCCCCCACACCCCATGATAGTGTTAACTGTCAAATTGACCTAGGACCCTCTGGGAGATGGGCCTAGATGCATGCCTCTGGAGAACTATCCTGATTGCATTCGCTGAGGTGGGAAGGCCTCCTCACTGAGAACTGGACCATTTTCTGGCCTTGGGGTCCTGGATTGTCTAAGTGAAGAAAGGGAGCTAAGCAACAGCATACATGTGGTCAACCACCAACTGCCTCAAGCCCTGCCATCTTCACTTCCCTCAAAGTGTGAGCCAGGATAAATCCTTTCTCCCTTAGGTTGCTTTTGTCAGGTTATTTATCACAGCAACAGGAAAATAAACCAAGACCCACACCAAACAAGAAAGACGGTCTTTGTATAACCAAAATGACCTTAACCGTGTGCCACCAGGTGCAAACCTATGTCTATGACCACTAAGGGCTTTCCAACTATAGCCTCTGGGTACAGCATGAAGAAACCATAATGCCCTCAGGAGTGGCAGTGCCTGCCTGTGGGATAAAGGCTGGGAAATGGACAGATGAAGAAAAATTGACTTCAAGACCACTGCCGGACCATGATACCATTCTCCTTTCTTGCCTCCAGGAGTCTGTTCTGCCTTCCTCTCTTGGGGCTAACAGCCTCCAAGTATTAAAGTAGCTTTCCTCGCAGGCACTATGCTACCTTAGAGACTTCTCCAAGCCTTTAGAGGGACCCAGAAAGCTGCTGGAAAAGTGAACATAAACAAACCTGTGTGTCTGGGTTGACTAGCTTTGTTCCCAGGTACCCAGTCCTCAGACCTCAATTTGGTGCCCTTATTTTTACGAGCAACTTCAATCCCAAAGTTGAAATCTGCAAACACGTTATTCCCAAGCACTTGGCCTTCTTGCCATGCTGTGTGTTTTTCCTGGTGCTATGACCCAAAGGTTTATGATACAGAGCATGTGTATATGTGTGTGAAGGCACAAGAGCCATGCTGGAGAGGAGTGCCAGACACACGGTTGTCTCAAATTCACCAATAAACAACAGTGGACCCTTAAAAAGAAGAAGAGGGCATGGTGGTGCACTCCCAAGTGCTGGGAGGCAG
Organism: Rhizomys pruinosus; assembly: GCA_009823505.1. NCBI lineage: Eukaryota > Metazoa > Chordata > Mammalia > Rodentia > Spalacidae > Rhizomys > Rhizomys pruinosus. The sequence goes on along the minus strand of VZQC01012261.1, from coordinate 2,408,278 downwards.
AGGCAGGTGGATCTCTGTGAGTTCAAGTCCAGCCTACTCTACATGGCAAGTTTCAGGCCATCTGGGGCTACAGAGAGACCTTTTCTCAAAAAGACAAAGAAGAAGAAGAAGAAGAAGAAGAAGAAGAAGAAGAAGAAGAAGAAGAAGAAGAAGAAGAAGAAGAAGCGGAGGAGGAGGAGGAGGAGGAGGAGGAGGAGGAGAAGGAGGAGGAAAAGAAGGAGGAGGAGGAGGAGGAGGAGGAGGAAGAGGAGGAGGAGGAGGAGGAGGAGGAGGAGGAAGAGGAGGAGGCAGGCTTCTCTATGGACCTGGTGAGCATAATATTCCTGCTAGCCATTGGATTCTGTTATGGAATAACTGCTTGCTTTTGATACTTAAGAAAAGGACTAATGGGTAAATGGCTTACTGTATCCCATGAACTACTTATCTGCTTTATCCATAAGCAATTGGCTAAAATCTTTGATCACCTTCGATATTTTTCACTATTAATGTCCCTGTTACTTTTGCCCTTTCCTACTACAGAATATAAAACCAGAGATGCTCTTCCTAAAATGGTTACTGAGTACATGCAAAAAAAAATCAACATAGACCCACTTATAACCCATAAGCTGCCTTTCACAAAAATCAATGAAGCATTTGAACTTTTGCGAAATGGAAACTGGTAAGTTTTTATGTAAATTGGGTGAGTCGTGTGTGTGTGTGTGTGTGTGTGTGTGTGTGTGTGTGTGTGTTTTCATGTGTGTAAGATGTTCTTGTGTGAGGGGTCATACATGTGACTTTAGTTCAAAATTTTATGAAAAATGAGACAAAGCTGTCAGACAAAGTGTGAAAGTGTGAGGTTGTGGGAAATGGCTTAGGGACCGGCAGGAACATCAGGAGAAGAGCTTCCGGTCCTTTGTGAGGAGCCTTCAGCGCCCTCAGTTACTGTGACCCAAAGTCTTGGCCCAGGTCACTGTTCTTTTTAATGAAGAGGGGACAGCTACAAAGATCATATGTGAAAATCGGAAAGCCCAGTGAAAGAAGCGCTACACCTCATATGGGAATCCCACGCCCTCTGCTGACCACCGCGGCACTGCACGACACGGTGCACCAACCTACAAGCAGACAGTACACTCATACACATAATAAATAAATAAATAAATAAATAAATAAATAAATAAATAAATAAATAAATAAATAGATAATAGTTTTCAGTATCAGTGCTAGTGTGTGTAACCAAGTGACTAAATTACAGCAACTAACAACCTGAAAACCCCGCCATGGTTGTGTACATCTTCAATCCCAGCACTCAGACCAAGGCCCACATGATCTACATAGCAAGTTCCAGGCCAGCTGGGGCTACAGGGAAGTTCTGTCTCAAAAAAATGAACAACAAAAGTCTGAAAAGACTGACAAAAGTTTTGAAATTATCTGACTTCCACCAAAAAGTTGATTTACAGTCTTCAATTTGTGTTCCTTGGATGTGTGTATTTTCAATCTGGTTTACTTTTTGACATTATGAAGCATTTCTATTCTGCATATAGTCATTAAGCACTTACAGGACTGCCAGACACACCGGCAAAACCTTACTTTAATGAACTATCAGTACATGTTAGTTTCCAAGCTTAACGTGTGAGAATTGCTTGATCATTATTTATGATTTAAGAACAGAAGACTTTGACAGCAATGGTAAAATGTGTGTGTATATATTTTTTTTTCTCCTTAACATTGGTAGTGTGTGTGTGTGTGTGTGTGTGTGTGTGTGTGTGTGTGTGTGTAGAACAGGAAAAAATGTGGTATGAATGCTCCCAGGGAAAGGAAATGCAGACCAGACCTCTGGATCTTGGACAAACACTGCTGGGAGCTGGGCACAGTGGCACATACCTTTAATCCCAGCACTTAGGAGGCAGAGGCAGGCAGATCTCTGTGAAGTCAAGGCCAGCCTGGTCTATGTAGTGAGTTCCAGACCAACTGGGGCTACAGGGAAACCCTGTCTCAAAACACACAAAAACAAACAAAAACACCAACTTCTGGGCCACAATAATATTAACAAACCTCACCAGGCATGGTTGTACACACCTTTAATCTCAGCACTTGGGAGACAGAGACAAAGGCAGGTGAATCTCTTTTGGGTTCGAAGCCAGCAAGTTCCAGGCCAGCTGAGGCTAAAGAAAAAAAAAAAATACCTCTACTGACAGAGGCATTTGTAGGAACCTTTCTACAGAGGGAATTTTTTTAACTTAGATTTTATAGAGCATGCAATGTAAACTCTAATGTCACTTGACTATCCTTTTCATTTACAGAGAAGAAAATTAAGAACACACAGATGAACAAGTGACTTTCCAAAGTCACATAGTCAATTGCAGACTGAGTTATTTGATTCTCACTGCTCCTTTCTCCCATCAATCTGCGATAGTCCTCCTAGATTTCATCATTTTTCTTCTTACCTTCAATGCCTCCATCATACTAGGGTTCCTTCAGTCCTTCGCCCATACCCTGCCCCTCATCGGATAGTATCAGTCTCCCTTGCCCCTGAGCTTTTACACTTGTAGTCATCCACCCCAATGAGACTCTATGCCTCTAACTTGTATGCATTTTCCAAATCACAGTATAGCCAGGCTTTTGTGCTACCAGAATTCTAGGCTACTTCCTCTATGCTCCGATTTTGCTCTCTAATACCCTTGTGATGATGTGTAAAATGAAAAATGGGAATTATTTTGTCTGAAGAATTCCTGAATGCCATGTCTCTGTTTATAATACAAGCATCAACTGCAATGGCTGAAATGTGGAAGTTGCTCAGTAAAAAGTTTTTTGTTTGGGGGCTGGAGAGATGGCTCAGAGGTTAGGAGCACTGACTGCTCTTGCTGAGAACCAGGTTCAAATCCCAGCACCCATATGACTCTGGCTAACAACCTTCATTAACTCCAGTTCCAGGGCATCTGACCCCCTCTTCTGACTTCCATGGGCATTGCACAATATGGTACACTTAGATACATGCAGACAATACACTCACATACATAAAATAATAATAAAGCTTTTGCTTGAATGAACAAATAAGTAAAATCTGAATTAAAGAGGAAAATTCCATAATATCATAATATAAATATATTAGAAAGGTGGCTTTAGAGCACAGCACTGGGGAACTTGCTGATATGTAAGATACAATGTATGTATTACTCTTTTTCTTTTTTTTTTTTGTCTTTTTGAGACAGGGTCTCCCTATAGCCCCTGCTGGGCTGGAACTCATTATGTAGACTAGGCTAGACTTGAACTCACAGACATCCACCTGTCTCTGCCTCCCAAGTTCTGGGATTAAATGTGTGAGCCAGCGAGGCTATCTTACTCTTCTTGATGAACATAATTTGACAGTTCTTAAGAGCATAACACCACAGGTGATGAGGAACAATAATAATGATATTTCCATTCAAAATAGAATACAGTGAGTGTTTTACACAGCCATTCACCATTAGAAAATAGAGAAAGGCCATGAAAATACTCCATTTCCCACCAGACTGCTCAGGACCTTCTGTTGCCATTGTCTGAGCCTTGTTCCTAAAATCAGATCCCATGATTGAGAGTTCCCTGCCAGACCTGATTCTAGGGACATTTTTAAATGCCTGTGAGAGAAGGGAAAGCAATGGAAGTAGAAATGGGAAATGGAAGTGGATGGGCAATTCTCTCTCATAAAATAAACGTGCTGTAATTGCTTTGTAGTCCCTGCATTTGTACAGACAAGTTAGTCACTTCAGCACTTAACATTTTGTGTTTCAGCATCCGCTGTGTCCTCTTGTTCTGAGGCCAAGAAGATGAAGATGGAGCCCAGCAGCCTTGGCAGTGCTCCTTAGTGCTTCTTCACCTCCTTAATGATTCAGCCGCAAAATATGGAGATCGAAAATAGAAAGATCATACTTACAGAACTTTAAGAAATAAAACTATTAAAAATTAACTATTTCGAACCTCATGTTTATATTACAGCCTACATCTAGAAGAGAAAACCCAAGAATCAGTTACTGATGAGTCATGTATTCACACTTAGAATCTCACCTTAAATTCAGTTTTTTTTATAGAACTAAAGCCACCCTACCTTTATTTAAAACCTCTTTAGAGTACAGAATGTATTCTATCATCCCATATGTGGCTATGTTGATTTTCTTCAGAAAGAACTCGTGACTGCACTATGAAGGAAACATAGATGCGCATGTGTATCTTTCCACAATATTAGAATTTACTGTAGCAGTAGATTCACAAGGTATAATTCTTTCAATAGCAGCAATTTACTAAATACCCCGACTTTTCATGATAATCCGAGCTGAAGGGAACACAGGCTCTTTTTAAGTTAATTTAAAATTTTAATTACCAACATTAACTCTCAGAGCACATATTACACATCACATAATATCTATCTCTATCTCTCTCTATATATATACATATATATATATATACATATATAACATACATATATATATATATGTATGTATGTTACAGAATTGCTGTGAAGAGTTGAGAGGTTGGAGCAGAATTCAAGGAATTCCAAAACTCTTGGGAAGCAAAGAAACTGGTAGAAATGGAAATAGTCTGTAGAAATAAGATAAAGAAACAACCTGAGCTGGAGATCTGGCTCAAAAGTCTGCTGAGGCTGCTGTCTGCTGAGACTACAGAGTCAGGGTTGACCTACAGAGTTGAATCCAGCTGCAGAGGTGAATGGGCAGAACCAGGTCCAGATGAACAATGAACAGATGGATGAGCGATGGTCCATCCAGACAGGCAAACAGGTGTAGGAACAGATGGCAGTAGAGTAGGCCACGTCAACAGCAGAGACTGAGCTAAGTTGAAGGCCCTGGGAAAGTCATGGATTCTCTGCCTGTTGATATATCTGATGGTTGGTCAGATAGATCAATGGGGCTTGTCTCCATCGTAGTAATAGTCCACCTCTTTATAGGGTCAAGATGAGAGCATTATACCCTTTCTTTGGTCTGGTATGTCCACAAAGCTCTTAGGCCTGATTTTCCTGATATGATTTTAATATGCTCACTGCACAAAGGTTGTAACTTTTATGTCACATAGCACAAGATTTCTGGCTCACTTGCATAGAAAGGACTTAGATATGTTCTGTCTGTCATACAATTTCACACACTGCATGCTTCATTAACATCATAAATCTCTTCTCTGGAATGTGGGTTTTACTGTTATAATGAGCCATAGGTTACCTGCAGACACTCTGGAGGTCCTTCTGTGCCTGTTCTAGTGGCTGAATTTACTCAACCTCTATATCGATGGAGGAGGGTGGTTGTTTAGCCTTCTTCTTTAGCAACTGTTTTTTTCCATACATTAACTTTGTTGAGATTTACATGAGAAATTCTGGATCTCATTCCCTAACCTGTTCTCCTGCCTCATTGGATCCTGCGCTGAATAGAAAGGATAAAAAGGAGAAAGTGAGCAGAAGGCTGTCAGTCACCTCTCTCTGCTTCCTAACTGTGGGTACAGTGTGACCAGTTGCCTCGCCTTCCCACTGCCAAGACTCTCCTACCATGGCTGTCTGTATCCACTATAAACACTTCCTTCCTTAAATTTTTGTTTTCATATATTTTGTTACAGCAATTAGAAGATTAATATGCACACCCGATTTCATAAGAAACACTAGTGGTCACAAAGGATGGATCCAAATACAATAAAAATGGGTGACTTTAATTACCACCTCTCATCAATAGATAGGCCATCCAGACATAAAAAAAAAAAAGATCAAGAGAACTTCATAGTTAAACTATATCATACATGAGTTGGACTTAAGACATCTACAGAATATTCCAATAGCTGCTGAATACACATATAAAAACTTTCAGCAGCCAAATAACTTTATCCAAAATAATTTACATTTTAGAGCACAGAGCAAGTCTTAACAAATACAAAAATGTGAAATAATTTGTTATTATATCTTATTAAATCATCATGGAATAAAACTAGAAAGGTCAATCAGTCTTCATCATATTTAATATATATACAGCTTCTTCTAAGAACTTTAGTTCTCAGTACAAACTGAACCTAGTCATCTTAAGTTAAATTCCCCATTTCTTTCCATATATGTGAAAGTTGAGGTGCTCGAATTATCAATTATAAAACCAGCTGGAACACCAAATGGCAGTTTCTCCCCCAAACACTTTCTCCTTTCATTTGTGTTTCTCAATTTAGTGAGAATTCCCTTTTCCTGAAAATTTCAGCCTTCTATGTTAACTGATGATATTCAGGCTTGGGATTAGTTCATGTGCTATTTATGGGAGCAGCTTCCTTGGTTTCACTCTGAGAGCAGTTTCTACACATGTGTCTCGGATTGTTTATCCTGAATTTTATGGAAGGTGAGATTGCTTAAGGAGTTAGGTAACCACCCTTTATATGTGTCTTAGGAGATGAACAGACATTTTCTTTCTGTTCCATGAATAAGGTATGTCATTTTGTGGATTTTCCCCAAAGACCATTGCACATCCTGGGGACTTCCTCCTGATGTTCTCGTCTCTAAGACAAGAACCTGATTGTACCCTTTAGGTTTAGAGAAATAAATGTCACATAGCCGCAGCGATTTTATAATCAGGTGCTCATAGAAGTTCCATACTAAAAAGAGAAAGTTGAAAAAAAGTGAAATTTAAAAAGTAAAAAAGACAACTTTAGATAATGGAGGAACTGTGGGAGAAATGAATGGGAACCAGGGCCTGACAAATGTTCTGAAATAACCACAGGCTATCCAATGAAAAAATCAGTTCAGAATAAACCCATAGGCTGTCAATCAAAAGAATGAGAGTTCCACACCCCAAGAAGGATTCACCAATGTCGCTAGGAGAAGGCAGCACAGTTGTGGGGCAGAAAGGGCCCCTGCTAGCACCTAGTTTTGATCTGGACAACTCTGGTACCTCAAGTGTTAGGGTCAAACCTAAGCCCTGGCAGCACTAACAAGTGACACTTGGCCATCCATCCTCAATATGCCAATTACAAAAAAGTAGAAAGACAGAGAAAGGAGATATTGCCACATTTGGAAGAGTAACAAATATAAAGGTCCAGTGAACCCCAAATCCATCTCTGAAGCTTAGGTTTAAACAGAAAAGAAAAGGTGTGCATGATTAAGCAGTCCAGGTGAAGGTGTGCATGACTAAGCAGTCAGGTGAGGTGTGCATAACTAAGCAGTCCAGGTGAAGGTATGCATGACTAAGCAGTCAGGTGAAGGTGTGCATGACTAAGCAATCAGGTGAGGGTATGCATGACTAAGCAGTCCAGGTGAGGGTGTGCATGACTAAGCAGTCAGGTGAAGGCATGCATGACTAAGCAGTCAGGTGAAGGTGTGCATGACTAAGCAGTCAGGTGAAAGTGTGCATGATTAAGCACTCCAGGTGAAGGTGTGCATGACCAAGCAGTCAGGTGAAGTGTGCATGACTAAGCAGTCAGGTGAGGGTGTGCATGACTAAGCAGTCCAGGTGAGGGTGTGCATGACTAAGCAGTCAGGTGAAGGTGTGCATGACTAAGCAGTCAGGTGAAGGTGTGCATGACTAAGCAGTCAGGTGAAGGTGTGCATGAATAAGCAGTCAGGTGAAGGTGTTCATGAATAAGCAGTCAGGTGAAGGTTTACATGACTAAGCAGTCCAAGTGAAGGTGTGCATGACTAAGCAGTCAGGTGAAGGTGTGCATGAATAAGCAGTCAGGTGAAGGTGTTCATGAATAAGCAGTCAGGTGAAGGTTTACATGACTAAGCAGTCCAAGTGAAGGTGTGCATGACTAAGCAGTCAGGTGAAGGTGTGCATGACTAAGCACTCCAGGTGAAGGTGCACATGACTAAGCAGTCAGGTGAAGGTGTGCATGACTAAGTGGTCAGGTCAAGGTGTGCATGACTAAGCACTCCAGGTCAAGGTGTGCATGACTAAGCATTCCGGTTGAAGGTGTGCTTGACTAAGCAGTCAGGTGAAGGTTTTCATGACTAAGCAGTCAGGTGAAGGTGTGCATGACAAAGAAGTCCAGGCAAAGGTGTGCATGACTAAGCAGTCAGGTGAAGGTGTGCATGACTAAGCAGTCAGGTGATGGTGTGCATGACTAAGCAGTCCAGGTGAGGGTGTGCATGACTAAGCAGTCAGCTGAAAGTGTGCATGACTAATTAGTCCAGGTGAACGTGTGCATGACTAAGCACTCCAGGTGAAGGTGTGCATGACTACTCAGTCAGGTGAAGGTGTGCCTGACTAAGCAGTCAGGTGAAGGTGTGCATGACTAAGCAGTCAGGTGAAGGTGTGCATGACTAAGCAGTCAGGTGAGGGTGTGCATGACTAAGCAGTCAGGTGTAGGTGTGCATGATTAAGCAGTCAGGTGAAGGTGTGCAAGACTAAGCAGTCAGGTGAAGGTGTGCATGACTAAGTAGTCCAGGTGAAGGTGTGCATGACTAAGCACTCCAGATGAAGGTGTGCATGACTAAGCAGTCAGGTTAAAGTGTGCATGACTAAGCATTCAGGTGAAGGTGTGCATGACTAAGCACTCCAGGTGAAGGTGTGCATGACTAAGCAATCAGGTGAAGGTGTGCATGACCAAGCAGTCAGGTGAAGGTGTGCATGAGTAAGCAGTCCAGGTGAAGGTGTGCATGACTAAGCATTCAGGTGAAGGTGGGCAAGACTAAGCAGTCCAGGTGAAGGTTTGCATGACTAAGCAGTCCAGGTGAGGGTGTGCATGACTAAGCAGTCAGGTGAAGGTGTGCATGAGTAAGCAGTCCAGGCGAAGGTGTGCCTGACTAAGCAGTCAGGTGAAGGTGTGCATGACTAAGCAATCAGGTGAAGGTGTGCCTGACTCAGCAATCAGGTGAAGGTGTGCATGACTAAGCACTCCAGGTCAAGGTGTGCATGACTAAGCAGTACAGGTGAGGGTGTGCATGACTAAGCAGTCAGGTGAAGGTGTGCATGACTAAGCAGTCCACGTGAAGGTTTGCATGACTAAGCAGTCAGGTGAAGGTGTGCATGACTAAGCAGTCCATGTGAAGGTGTGCATGACTAAGCACTGCAGGTGAAGGTGTGCATGACTACTCAGTCAGGTGAAGGTGTGCATGACTAAGCAGTCCAGGTGAGGGTGTGCATGACTAAGCAGTCAGGTGTAAGTGTGCATGACTAAACACTCCAGGTGAAGGTGTGCATGAGTAAGCACTCAGGTGAAGGTGTGCATGACTAAGCGGTCAGGTGAAGGTGCGCATGACTAAGCGGTCAGGTGAAGGTGTGCATGACTAAGCAGTCCAGGTGAAGGTGTTCAAGACTAAGCAGTCAAGTGAAGGTGTGCATGACTAAGCACTCCAGGTCAAGGTGTGCATGACTAAGCAGTCAGGTGAAGGTGTGCATGACTAAGCAGTCCAGGTGAAGGTGTGCAAGACTAAGCAGTCAGGTGAAGGTGTGCATGACTAAGCAGTCCAGGTGAAGGTGTGCATGACTAAGCAGTCCAGGTGAAGGTGTAGGCTCACGAATCACTGACCCATCATTATCTTGTTGCTCCCAGTTTAGCTTACAAGTTGTCAGCATTATGTGAACTCTGCTTCTGGGAGACACCCCGCTCTGGCTAACACCAGAGCCCCTGCCTTTTCTTTCCACTTAATGAGACGTATAGGAAAATTCCAATTCCTTGGGATCCATTAATTCAACAGCCTGAAAGCTAAAAGGAGAGACACAAATATCTCTCTTGACTATCTTCCCTCCTGCAATGATACTTGCAATTTCTAAAGCCCCATGTTGATTTCCAAAGTTGTCAATGCAAATTAGCAAGTATCCTTTAAAGAAAATAAGAAATGGTTTATTCTTGGGGCTGGAGAGATAGCCTAGTTGGTAAGAGCGCTGACTGCCCTTACAGAGGACCGGGGTTCGATCCCCAGCACCCACATAGCGGCTAAGAACCGTCTGTAACTCCAATTCCAGGAGAACTCCAGTTCCATGTGAATCTGAAACCCTCTTCTGACCTCCGCAGCATTGCACAGCACGGGTGCACAAACCTACATGCAGACAGTACATTCATACACATACAAAAATAAATAAAATTTTAAAAAGTTAAAAAAATAAAAAAAGAAATGGTTTATTCTTAAAGAAATATGAGTTATCGAGTTATCCTGAATGAGATGCTCTGCAATGGAAGAAGTAACATAAATGTTTGTAGCCAAAGAACTAAGAAAGAAACCAATACATTCAAGGATTATGTTGGTGAAGGCATTAGGCAGTCAGGCTATAGTACAATAAAGTTGAGAAATCTTTTCTACAGATTACAGATTCTTTCCTATCACATCTTGGCTTTAGGATTGGTAGACACTAACAGTACAGTAGGGTTAATAATATATTCCAAAGCATTTACCTAATAGTCATGAGAATGCTGCATTAGATGCAAGGGTTAAAGGTAAATGGCTATTAATCTAAATAACCCAACAGAACCCAAGGTAATTTTGGCTCTTGACATGCAACATTCCAACTCTGCACACACACTCATAGTGTTTGTGTTCAGTCTTGCTATCTTTAAGGCAGAGATAGTTTTTTCAGAGAATTTCAGATCTGAATATTTACTTAATTTATTCACATTTAACAATATATTTGAGCCGGGCATGGTGGAGCACGCCTTTAATCCTAGCACTTGGGAGGCAGAGGCAGGTGGATCTTTGTGAGTTCAAGGCCAGCCTGGTCTACAGAGTGAGTTCCAGGACAGCTGGGGCTACAGGGAGACCCTGTCTCAAAAAGACCAAATAATAATAATAATAATAATAATAATAATAATAATATATTTGAATTATTCATGCAGAACAAAGCTAGCCATCATCATTTTTGAACAATCAGACATGAAAAATAAAACTCAGGGTTAACATGGTTTTAGCATGTCTCGAGGCCCTAACACAAACAGAGAGAGAGACAGATAGTCAGAGACAGAGACAAAGAGATAAAAACAGATAGAGAAAGGGACAGAGAAACAGAACTGACTAAAAATTACAGAGAGAAAATAAAAACGAAGTTATGAGAAAAGGAGCCATTACTTATCAGTAAGAGCTAGTCTTTGCTGGGCTTTGTTATTGCTACAGGGATCAATAGGCTTGGAGGCTACAGAGGACTGACTCCTCCCTCATGATTAACTTCGAATCCCACCTCCAGTTCCCTGGTAACATTGGAAAGGAAAACATATCATATGAAAAGATGGGAGTTTGGGGGCTTTGAGACCCCTTAAGAGAAAGCTATGGCCTCCTTTTTTTTTGGCCTCCTTATCAAAAGAATGGAATATACCTCTGACCCTGGACAAGGACATCACCTTCTAATCTGCTTCAATGATTAAAACATCAGTATTATCATCTAACCCTTGAGAGTTAANATTTCATGCTTCAATTTCCAGCACCCACAAGGCAGCTAACAACTGTCCATAACTCCAGTTCCAGGGGATCCGATGACCTCTTCTGACCTCCAAGAGCATTGCTTGACAAGGGCGCACTTACACACATGTACGCCGTACACTTAACAACATAAAAATAAAATTAATATATATTATACATATATATATAATATATATATATATATATATGGTATTTGGAACTACATAGTGAGTTCCAAGCCAACTGTGGCTACAGGAAGACACTGTCAAAAAAAAGAAAGTTAATCCAATTGGACCTCTCAATCATTTGGCCAGGAGACAACCCCTTAGTTGATTCACCTTAAGACATGCTGAACTCGCTGCCTTTGAGCCCCCAATGTGCTTCTTCATGGTGCCAGGGGTTAAATATATTTAAAAAATTAAAAATAACAAAAAGACATGCTGAGGAGATGGGAGAAATAATTCCCTTATGAGAGTTCCTATTGCCATGGAAGTCCCTCCTTATGAGACAATGTTCCCGTCGCCATGGAAGTCCCTCCTTATGAGACAATGTTCCTGTCACCATGGAAGTCCCTCCTTATGAGACAATGTTCCTGTCACCATGGAAGTCCCTCCTTATGAGACAATGTTCCCGTCACCATGGAAGTCCCTCCATAGGCGCAGCTGATGAAGGACTTCCTCTCAGGCAGTTCTGTTAAGCCTGCTCACTTTTTTGAGGTCTAACAGAAAAGTCTAACTTTTCCTTTTCCTTCCTTCTCTATTTTTCTTTCAGATACTGGACAAAAGCTTAAGCATGCTTTCCTGGACATTCAGGGCTTTCTCACTGATTCTCTGAAGACCAATCCCCATATGCCATACAGCTGCCCACTGACCCCCGAACTCAACATGCACCCTTTCTTGAAACCTAACTCAGGGCATGACTTTCTTCCTTTCTTCCATCTCTCTCCTCACAACAGCTGCCAAGATTTACAGTGCTGGGACAAAAGGCGTGCACCACTACACCCATCTCATTTTATCTTTTGTAATTAACTCCAGCTGTCTTTTATGTATTCTGTAACAGAGCAGATTTCTTTTCAAAAAAGAAAAAAAGAATGTATGAAACATAGTCATGTTGTACCAGGAGGAAGTAGTCTGTTTTTGATTACTCTGAGGTGCAATGTAAGCATATCTCTCCCTCTTCCATAATTTTTAGCAAATCATTTATTTTTTTTCTTTTCATTCTTTTTTTTCTTTTCATTCTTTTTTTGCTGTGTTCATTTTTTTATTTAGTTGATTTTTTAACAGTAAGTAATAAGTAATGAATACAAGCATCCTTCATGTAAAACCAACTTGCAAGCAGCTATGCCCAAACCCACACAGCCCAAGGCTCCCACCATTCAGCTGGAGAGGCTTGTATGTGCAATCATGTTGATCAAATAAGTGTCCAGTCTATATTGCTGTAGTTTCACAATTCACCCCAATCACAGCCCTTACATTCTACCATGCCCCCTCTTCCACAGATTGTTCCCTAGGCTTTAGAAAAGGGGCACAAGTGGACGAAAAGCAAAACAGTCTACTTTCTCTGGAGATGTTGTTTTGGACTCTGATCAGTTCAGGCTGTTTCCTTTCATGGGTTGGCAGTTTATCCAGGAATAACCTTTCAATCCTACTAATGAAGCACAAGCAATTATATATACAGGCATTTAAACAGTACTAATTATTATGGTAGGTTACATTGGTATAGACACAGATGTTTTGATGGTTTGCTAATCCATGAACTATAGTTTTTTCTGTAAAAGATGACAAGATCTTACTGTGGCTTATAACATCTCCTAACCACTAGAGGATGTAAGCTTGTGGCATCAGCCATGAATTATTCCTCCAAGGAGAGAGCTACTAGCCAATTATATTTGGGATATACAGACATATGGCTGCCACTGCTGCACAGTATTTCCAGGAAGGTGAGGTGTAGCTGATGCTGAAGGAGGGAGCCTTGCTTGACTCAAGGAGACTAATATTTGCTTTATTGATTTAGTGGCCTTTGGTAACACTCTCTGACATTCCAGAGACCAACTGTACACTTGCAAGTGTGGTCTCAATACATCTTTCCCATGCTTATACCAGGTCTTCATCAGCAGGGCCTTACTGCCTCTCTTCTTGCAGGTATCCCAGTTTACAGGCAAGAAGCCTTTACCTTTTTGGGGACTTGGGTTCCCTGGCCAATATCTCCTTGACAGAATAATCCATTGCTGATATCAGAGCTCTCCTGTGTTAACATATTTTGCTTAATTGCACAGCTTATAAAGATTTTAGTATTATATTTGGATCTGAATAGAGAATAATCCTTTCACAGTTTCTATGTCTATTAAAGAAAGCAGTTATACTGGTTTTATAAGATATCTCACATGCACATACCCACACACGGACACATACATATATACAATAATAACAAAATTTATAAAAAAAAGAGAGGGAGGATATAGTCCATCATGGTAGGAAGGTATAGGATTCAGAACCTGAGGTGACTGTCCTCAGTCAGGAAGCAGAGGAGGTGGATGCTGTTCTACTTTGTTTGTTTGTTTGTTTGTATTCAGACTGGAACCTTAGACAGAGGCTAGTGCTTCCCACATTCATGGTAGGTCTTCTTTCCTCACACATGTCCAGAGCTATGTGATTCTAAATCCCAAGTGGACAATGAATCAAACACATTGTCAACTTGACACAGCACACATCTCTGAACTATAACATGTACAAAGGATAGTTTGGTTGTTTCTGTGAGTTTCTATAGCCAGGCCCTGTTTAGTTTTCATCTTACTTCAGTATATTTCTTATGTTTGTATTTCCTCCTTTCATCTATGGAAATGGTATTTTCTTATCTCCAGCACAGTGCAATCATTATTTGTTAGCCCTCATATACATTAGAAAGAAATGTTCCTTGTATAACAACAACTTTGGGATTAATGTATACAAATGTTCCCTATAATTTTTGTGCTGTACAGTATCATCTTATAACATTTTCTTTTACCTCTAGAATAATTTAACTTAAGGAATTAAGTTTGCTTCCCAAATTAACAACAGACAGTCAATGATAAACAGCTTGGGTAAATTTAATGAAAATTTACACCTTGATTCCTGCCTATAGGTATGTGTACCACAACTGCCTTTTGAGATTCATGGGTCAAAAATAAAAACCTAAAATAAAAAAGGGTGGATACAGTTATATATTAAACTTTTTGTCAAATTTTTTCAATTTAAATCTTAAAACTAACTATGGGGGCTGGGCGTGGTGGCGCATGCCTTTAATCCTAGCACTTGGGAGGCAGAGGCAGGCGGATCTTTGTGAGTTCAAGGCCAGCCTGGTCTATATAGTGAGTTCCAGGACAGCCGGAGCTGCAGTAGAGAGCCCTGTCTCAAAAAGACCTCAAAAAAAAAAAAAAAAAAAAAAAACTACGATGGGAAAAGATTTTTCATGTCCGAGCAGGTCAAAACATCACCAACTTAATGGCTGAGAAAGAAAAGATACAGCTTTGCATTGTGCAGGATGTACCAAGAAATACCAGCAGAGAAGTTGGCCCATCTAAGCATTAAAAGGAAGAAAAGCCTCAGACTGCTACAGACATCAAACATCTCTGTGGATCCTATTTGTAACAACTGTTTATAATGAGTCCTAATGAACTTTACCTTCCAGGTGGTGCAAAGTTTTAATATGATAGACTTTCTTACCTCCTTTTCATAGAACAAAGAAAATCATGATGGTAATGAAGTCATTCCCTAACTGTAAATTAGAGCCGACTGTTATAGAGGTAATTTCTTATAAAACCAGTATAACTATTTATTTTTATGTGTATGAGTGGTTTTCCTGCATGTAAGTGCACCTGTGTCATGCAATGACTGTGGAGGCCAGAAGAGGGCACTGGATCCTTTGGAACTAGGAGAGTCACTCTCCCAGCATTCAAGGGGCATGGATTTAAGATGTGCAATAGGCCAGGAGGGCACCAGGATCAATAGTCCCAGAAGTGCCCATCAGGACTGGTAAGAACCGGAGTTTGGTTCAATTTGTTCTGGTTCAATTGGTAATTTGATTTTTAGCCCTGTACTTTAAGTGGAAAGAAAGTCTGATGAACCTTCCTGGAACTCCCTGAGTAATCTCACCAGGAAGAGATGAAAACACAATTTGACAGTAACTTCAGAGCCCTTAATGAAAAGTTGGAGGCACTATCTAAATGTAAATGAATGGGACAGAGAAAGAGAAAAATGAGAGGGGGAAAAAAAGGAGGCTTTATCAAGACTTCTCATGCGAAGTAACTGATACAAAAAGAAAGTGTGGAGCACCGACACATTGTGAAGAGAAGTGAAGACCAGACCCAGAAGCCAGAGGACCAGGAGCCAATGCCCTACCTGTGCTAGGCATGGAAGGCCAGGAGCCAATGCCCTACCTGTGCTAGGCACGGAAAGCCAGGAGCCAACGCCCTACCTGTGCTAGGCACGGAAGGCCAGGAGCCAACATCCTACCTGTGCTAGGCACGGAAGTCCAGGAGCCAACGCCCTACCTGTGCTAGGCATGGAAGGCCAGGAGCCAATGCCCTACCTGTGCTAGGCATGGAAAGCCAGGAGCCAACGCCCTACCTGTGCTAGGCCTGGAAGGCCAGGAACCAACGTCCTACCTGTGCTAGGCCTGGAAGGCCAGGAGCCAACGCCCTACCTGTGCTAAGCATGGAAGGCCAGGAGCAATGCCCTACCTGTGCCAGGCATGGAAGGCCAGGAGCCAACGTCCTATCTGTGCTAGGCACTGAAGGCCAGGAGCCAATGGCCTACCTGTGCTAGGCATGGAAGGCCAGGAGCACAGCAGCTGCTGCTGAGGCTGCAGCCCAGGGGTGGGGGCTGGGTCCGAGATGACAGAAAGCAGAGTGTGGCCTTCCTAAGAAAACCCACTTTTGCTCTGCCTGGCCAAAGGCAACTACTGTCGGAGCTATGGCCAGGCTGTGCTGAGTGAATGAACTCCCTAAAGGGGATATAACAGGGCAGAATGTAGAGCAGGACCACGGGGTCTCTGAGATGTGCAGCCACCACGGTTCCCAGGGCAAATGATCCATGGCCCAACAATGTCAGAGGCTGTGTGTATTGATGAGTTTACTGAGGAAAAAAAGAAAAGAGCATGAGACAGGAGCTGGGCCTCTGCTTGGCCCACTACTCCAATCCCAATTGTACCCACAGGCTCACAGCAGAGCAAATGACCAGGCTAAGGATGCCTGAAATTGTTCATGAAACCTGCCCTGAAGATACAGGATTAATCCCCTCACCTGCTGCCCCCCCCCCACAATTTAATGTACTTTTTATTTATTTATTTATTTATTTTTGGTCTTTTCGAGACAGGGTCTCCCTGTAGCCCCAGCTGTCCTGGAACTCACTTTGTAGACCAGGCTGGCCTTGAACTCACAAAGATCCGCCTGCCTCTGCCTCCCAAGTGCTAGGACTAAAGGCATGCGCCACCACGCCTGGCTTAATGTACTTTAAAAAGTAATGTACTTTTTAATACACAAATATCATGGCTTATAGAGTCCGATTCATGTCCCCAAATGTCCAATGTGGATCCATCCACTGGACCCAATAAAGACATCGTATTTGCCCCTCCCAGCACTCATCAATTGCCAAAAGTTCCTTGAGTTGGGTGGAGACTTTTTGCCCACCTCTCCATGTCTATGTTGGGACTTTGGTCTGAGCTTGCGTGGACTTCCTCATGCGGCCACCATTGCTGTGAGTTCACATGAGTGTCTGGAAGACTCTGTCCTTGTCATCCACTCCCTCTGGCTCTTTCAATCTTTCAGCCCCCTCTACTGCAATGATCATTGAGCTTTGGGAGGCAGAGGTTTAATATAGGTGTCCTATTCAGGGATGAGCCTCTTGTTCTCTGCATATTTACCAATTATGGGTTTCTGTATTAATCTCCATCTGCTGTATAAAGAAATTCTCCACTGAGAATTGAGAGATGTGTTGATTATTTCAATTTCTTTGTATTTATTAAGGGTTTTATTGTGCCCCAGTATGTGGTCAGTTTTAAAGAAACTTTCATGGGCTTCCATGTAAAGTGTGTGTTCTTTGATGCTTTGGTGGAATATTTTGCCTTTAGGTCCATTTGAAATATTGTGTCACTAACAAATAAATAACAAATAAGCATAGTATAAAAATTGACTTGCAGTATTATCAAAGGAAAAATTAACCAAGATGATATCATAACCTTTAATTTTATACATAGCAAATTCAGTTGCACCAAACTTTATTATCACAATTCTGTAGGACTTTAAGGTACAGACTGAATCTAGCACACTAGTAGCAGTGGACTTTATTTTTTTTAATTTCTTTATTTACTTATTTTTGTGTATGAATGTACTGTCTGCATGTAGGTTTGTGCACCTGTGTTGTGCAATGCCACGGAGGTCAGAAGAGGGCCTTGGATTCCCCTGGAACTGGAGTTCTCCTGGAATTGGAGTTACAGACGGTTCTTAGCTGCCATGTGGGTGCTGGGGATCAAACCCGGGTCCTCTGCAAGAGCAGTCGGTGCTCTTAACCACTAGGCTATCTCTCCAGGCCCTGGAAATCTATTTTTTAAAAAAGGTATAATTGTGGGCTGGAGAGATAGCCTAGCAGCTAAGAGCACCGACTGCTCTTCCAGAGGACCCAGGTTCAATCCCCAGCACCCACATGGCGGCTAAGAACCATCTGTAACTCCAATTCCAGAACTCCAATTCCAGGGGAATCCGAGACCCTCTTCTGACATCCGCAGCATTGCGCGGCACGGGTGCACAAACCTACATGCAGACAGTACATTCATACATGTAAAAAAATAAATAAAATTTTTGAAAAAAGTTATGTTTGGGGCTGTGCAGTCCCCTTCCCTGTTATATGTGGAGGCAGAGCCAAAGGGCTGTGGCCTCACCAAGTCATGTCTTCAGTGCCGGCACCTTCCCACATTCCATCCTCAGACACTGGGACACTTGTAAAAGAAAAAAAAAGTTAGAATTGGAGGCTAGAGAGATGGCTCAGTGGTTAAAAACACAGGCTGCTGTTACAGAAGATGCAGGTTCCAATCCCAGCACCAATATGGCAGCTAACAATCATCTGTAACTGCAGTTCCAGAAGATCTGACACCCTCTTCTGACCTCCATGTGCATTGCATGACACAGATGCACTTAGACATGTGCAGGCAATACACTCATACACATAAAATAAAAATAATAAATATCCTTTAAACTTATAATTGATGGTGGTGCATGCCTTTAATCACACCACTTAGGAGGCAGAGGCAGGCTGATCTCTGTGAGTTCAAGGCCAGCCTGGTCTAAATAATGGGTTCCAGGCCAGCTGTGGCTAAAGGGAAACCATGTCTCAAAATGACTAAAAAGAAAATGTTAGACAGGGCATCAGCCAGGTGAGCCAAAGGTGCCTGGAGACACCCCATCTCAGAGGTACATGAAGAAAGCCCCATCTGGGGTCTGACCAGCATGCACAGTGGCATGGGTAGACCTAGACAGAAAAACAAGAGGACCACAGGATAATGGCAACCAGGCTGGGGGTAAAACATCCCCCCCACCCCCGCTCAAGCTGGTGGTGCTGTGGTGCTGTTGATGATCCAGTAGGAGCAGCATTAGTGATTTGGGTCACAAGGCAGAAGAAGAGAGAGCGAACCTGCCATAACTCTAGTCCCTGGACACTAGGTTGCACAGGCAATGGAGAGGAACTGGACGGTGAGCAGGCAGGAGCTGAGCTTCGAACTGACCTCATTATTATCTACCCAGTTTCTGGAGAACCTTCAGAATAGAAAGGGAAGAGTAGGCAGTGTTCAGTGGCATACAGCCACAGTCCCCAGCTCCTCCTAGGCCCCCATCCTGGCTCCCACTGGAGTACAGGTGAGCCCCCTGACCAGCTGGGGTGCAGATCAGTGGCCCTGAGGTCCTGACCCTGGCCACTGCCACTTGGTGGAGAATTGGATCAGCCACACGGAGGCAGCACCCATGTTTCCTGCACAGGGGGCCAAATCACAGCCTCTACTCACACCACAGAAGTTAACAGAAGAGAGAGCAAACCTGCCACTTTGGTTGATACCTGGGCCAACCAATCCTCCATATTAACATTTGAGATTAGCACCAGAATCCAAGCAGCAAAACAAACCCATAGGCCAAAAACACAATGAAAAAGTAAGAACATGGGAAAAGCTCATAATAAATCCACACTGAACTCTGCCAGTCCTATAGAAGATCCCTATAATGAGACATCCCTAGAAGGAAACTAAGACATGGATTTTTTTAAGACATGGATTTTAGAAGAACAATTATAGACATATTCAAAGAAATTAAAGTATGTAAAGAACAAATCAGAGAACTAAAGGAAGAGAATGAAAAACTCCAGAAGGAACTAGAGGGAGAGAACAACAAACTCCAGAAGGAAGTGAAAACACCGAAAACATCCCATGCTGAAATGAAAAAAGAAGCTGACCAGCAAAGCAAGGAGCTACAAGAACAGAATGGCAAGCTCCAAAAGAAGGTGGAAATGCTAAAGAAATCACAGGATAAAATGAAAAAGGAAATCAAACACTCATCTAGTCAACAGGAAAGGATGGGAGAAAGCCTCAGAAGCAGAATGGATGAAGGAGAAAGCAGAATATCAGACCTGGAGGATAACATGGTACAACCAGAATGCTCAAATAATGATTATGAAAAATTATTAAAAACTCAAGAGTGGAAAAACCAGGAAATGTGGGACACTGTGAAACGACCAAACCTTGGCATCATAGAGATAGAGAAAGGAGAAGAATCCCAAGACAATGGTATTGATCAGATCTTCAACAGAATAATAGAAGAAAATTTCCCCAAACTGAAAAAAGACAAACCCATATAAATAAAAGAAGCACATAGAACACCAAATAGACAAGACCAGAAAAGAAATTCCCCACACCATATCATAGTTAAAATGCTAGATGCTCAAAACAAAGACAAAATACTGAAAGCCACAAGAGAAAAACAAGTTACATAAAAGGGGAAATACAGCAGAATTACAGATGACTTCTCAGAGAAAACTATGAAATCCAGAAGAACATGGACCAAAGTATTTCCAGTGCTAAACGACTTTAGATGCCAAGCCAGATTACTATACCAGCAAAAATGTCCATTATAGTTGAAGGAGAAAGAAAATTTTCTCATAATATAAACAAGATGAAAGGATACATATCAAAAAAAAAAAAAACACTTCAGAAAATACTCAAAGCAATCACAGAACAAAGAAGTAACTATCCCCAAGCAACCAAAGAGAGAAATTAACAAAAGCATAACAGAGTAAATAAATACTTAGACCAAGAATACAAACAAAAAATAAGGTAAAAGGAAGCAATACACATCTCTCAATAATAACCTTAAATATTAATGGTTTAAACTACCCAATTGAAAGACATAGACTAGGAGAATGGATTAAAAAACAATCCATCTATATGCTTTCTACAAGAAACCCATCTCACCCTCAAGGATAGACACCAACTTAAAGTGAAAGGATGGAAAAAAATATTTCAAGCAAATGGTACCAAAAAGCAAGCAGGAGTTGCCATTCTAATATTGGACAAAATAGACCTTGGAGTAAAATTAATCAGAAAAGACAAAGAGGGCCATTATATCCTTATCAATGGAACAATTAACCAAGAAAATCTCACAATCATAAATGTTTATGTACCAAACTCCAGTGCATCAAACTTTATAAAGACAATTCTGCAGGACCTCAAGACACAGATTAAACCCAGCACACTAATAGTGGCAGTATTCAATACCCCCAATGAGCCCATTGGATAGATCAACTGGACAAAAAATAAACAGAGAGACATCAGAACTAAACAATACAATACACCAAATGGGCCTCACAGACATCCACCGAATATTCCACCCAAACACCCAAGAATATACTTTCTACTGAGCACCCCTATTGAACATTGTCCAAAATAGACCACATACTGGGACACAAACCTCAACAAATACAAAAGAATGGAAATTATTTCATGCATTCTATCAGACAACATTGCAACAAAGCTCAATATCAACATCAGAGTAACCCCTAGTTAGCTACAAGAACACATGGAGACTAAACAACACACTCCTGGATAATGAATGGGTCAGAGAAGACAAAACGAATGAAATAAATGTATTCCTGGAATTAAATGAAAAAAACAATACAACACAACAAAACCTGTGGGATACTTTAAAAGCAGTCCTAAGAGGGAAATTTATAGCCCTAAGTGCCTACATTAAAAAAAAGATGGGGAACAAATAAATGATCTAAACCAATAAATAAACAATTTAAAACACTTGAGAGACAACAAATAAACACTAAACCCAAAAGACAGGAAGAAATTTTTAAAAATCAGAGCAGAAATCAGTGAAATAGAAAAAAAGAAAACAATACAAAGAATCAATGAATCCAAAAGCTGGTTCTTTGAAAGGATAAACAAAATAAACAGCCCTCTAGCCCAGTTAACCAAAAGAAAGAGCAACTCCAAATCAATAGAATTCATGATGAAAGGGGAAATATCACAATACATAACAAAAAGATCTAGACAATCATATGTGAATACTTCAAAAACCTATACTCTACTAAATTTGAAAACCTATGAGAAATGGATGAATAGCTGAAATCCTGAGAATCAGCAAAGTTTAACCAAGAAGAAATTGACAGCTTAAACACATGCATAATATTTGAGGAAATTGAAAATGTAATTTTAAAAAACCTCCCAACTAAAAAAAGCCCAGGCCCAGATGGTTTCACAGCAGAATTCTATAAAACATTTAAAGAGGAATTACAACAACTATTACTCAAATTGTTCAGAAGGATACAAACAGGGAAATTTCCCAAATTCCTTCTATGAAGTCAACATCACTCTAATACCAAAACCAGGCAAAGATACAACCAAAACGGAACACTACAGACCCATCTCATTCATGAACATAGATGCAAAAATTCCCAACAAAATACTTGCAAATTGCATACAGACCCACATCAAAAAGATCATCCATCATGACCAAGTTGGATTCATACCAGAGATGCAGGGATAATTCAACATATGTAAATCAATAAATATCATAAAACACATAAATGGACTAAAAGACAAAAACCACACAATCATCTCAGCTGATGCAAAAAAAATAAAAAATAAAAAATAAATAAAACCTTTGACATGATCCAGCATCCATTCTTGTTTAAAATTCTAAAGGGAATTGGATTGAAAGGAACATTCCTCAACATAATCAGAACCATATACCCACTGCCAACATCATCCTAAATGGAGAAAAATTAGAAGCACTCCCCTTAAAGGCAGGAACCCAGCAAGGCTGCCCTCTGTTGCCACTCCTCTTCAATATAGTGCTTGAAATGCTTGCTAGGGCAATAAGGCAAGAAAGGGAAATTAAAGGAGTACTAATTGGAAAAAGAAGAAGTCAAACTATTACTTTTTGCAGATGATATAATAATTTACCTGAGGGATGCTAAAAACTCTACCAGAAAACTCCTAAAAATGATTAAGAGTTTCAGTAAAGTGGCAGGATACAAAATTAACCTAGAAAAATCAGTAGCTTTTCTTTACACTAAAAACAAGCAGTTGGAGAAGGAATATAAGGATACCATCCCACTCACAACAGCCTCAAAAAAATAAAATAAAATGCCTTGGAGCAGACCTAACCAAAGATACCAAAGATCTCTACAACAAAAATTTTAAACCCCTGAAGAAGGCAAAATATGGAAAGATCTCCCATGCTCATGGATTGGAAAAATTAATATAGTAAAAATATCCATTATGCCCAAATTAATATACAAATGGAATGCAATCCCAATCAAAATCCCCATGAATTTCTTCACAGGCTTGGAAAAAAATCCTTAAATTTATATGGAAAAACAGCACACCCCGAATAGGTAAAACAACTCTGAGCTAAAAGTCCAATACAGGGGGATAACCTTACCAGACTTCAAGCTATATTACAGAGCTATAGTCATAAAGACAGCCTGGTACTGGCACAAAAACAGACCCGTTGACCAGTGGAACAAAATTGAAGATCCAAATTTGAGCTCATACAATTTCAGCTATGTCATAATCAACAAAGGGGCCAAAAAAGCTCAATGGAGGAAAGAAAGCATCTTCAGCAAATGGTGCTGGCAAAACTGGATTACCAGTTGTAGAACAAAATTAAACCCCTACCTCTCACCTTGTACAAAAATCAACTCCAGGTGGAATAGAGACTTCAAGGTGAAACCTGAAACTCTGAAGGTGATAGAAGAAAAAGTTGGTAGCAATCTGCAAGATATAGGAGTAGGAAAAGACTTTATAAATCAAATAGCTGGGCTGGAGAGATGGCCTAGCGGTTAAGGGCGCCAACCGCTCTTACAGAGGACCCGGGTTCGATCCCCAGCACGCACATGGCGGCCTAGAACCGTCTGAAACTCCAATTCCAGGAGAGCTCCAGTTCCAGGGGAATCCAAGATCCTCTTCTGACCTCCGCGGCATTGCATGACACGGGTGCACAGACCTGCATGCAGACAGTACATTCATACACATACAGAAATAAATAAAAAAAATTTTAAAAATCAAATAGCAGCTGCACAGGAAATAAGGTCAATTGTAGACAAGTGGGACCACATCAAACTCAAAAGCTGTACATCAAAAGAAACAATCAAGGAAGTGAAGAGAAAACCCACAGAATGGGAGGAAAACTTCACCGCAGATACATTGGACAAAGCATTGATTTCCAGAGTATATAAACTACTCAAAAAACAAAGAAGAAAGAAAACAAATGAATCACTCAAAAGATGGAGCAAAGAGCTGAACAGAGACTTCACAAGTGAGGAATTAGAGATGGCTGAGAAACATCTTAAAAAGTGTTCAACGTCACTAATAATTAGTGAAATACAAATTAAAACCACTTTAAGATATCATCTCACTCCCATAAGACTGGCTTCCCATAAGAAAACAAATGATACCAAGTGCTAGAGAGGTTTTGGGGAAAGGGGAACACTCATCCATTGCTGGTGGGAATGTAAACTTGTACAGCCACTATGGAAAGCAGTGTGGAGAACACTTGGAAGACTCAAAATGAGCTTACCACCTGACCCAGTCATACCACCCCTGAGTATATGCCCATAAGACTCATCTTACCACAGAGATACATGCACAGCTATGTTTATTGCAGCTCTGTTCACAGAGCTACAATAAACATAGCTGTGCATGTATAGCATAGCAAAAAGCTGGAACATAGTAAAAAGCTGGAACCAACCCAAATGCCCCTCAACTGACGAGTAGAAACAAAAATGTGGTACATCTACACAATGGGTTTCTATGCAGTGGTAAAGAAAGATGACATCATGAACTTTGCAGGTAAGTGGATGGAAACTTGAAACCATTAGCTAAATGAAGTAACACAGTCCCAGAAAAACAAATGGCAAATGGTATCCCTCATTTGTGGATGCTAGCACCAAATCCCCAGTTGAAAGGCAAGCTGAGCAACATTAATGTTATATATTTCTTTTTATCTGAAAGCAACTGCACTGTTATAATACGAATCCCTTAACAGGCTCTAGAATTAACTTACCACTTATTTTCAGACATTGTAATTGTGGTATATGGGTGGAGAGCATGTATTCATATTTTAGAGTAATATAAAATCAAAGGGAAAAATGTGATTCCTAAATATATTTTGGAATTAACATACAGTTTATTTTCAGAGGTCATAATTTTGGTATATATGTTAGATTTATATAGACATATTTTATAGCAATACAAATGGGAGGGAACAACAACAACATAAGGACTGGATCAAAGAACTGACTGAAACAGTTAACTTCTGCCCAAAATAATAAACCTCTGCAGAGAAAAACTTTAAAAAGACTGAGAAAAAGATGCAAGACATGTATGGCAGAATGCATGAACTGGGGAGTTGGGGGGTGGGGCATGGAAATGGAAATGTGTCTAAATTGGACTGAGAAATGATGTATGATATATAAAACACATCAGTAAAAATATTTTATTTAAAAAAAAGGTTATAATTATACAGGAGTCTACCTTATTACTAAAGAGGAGTGTAAGACACAAATAACTTACCAAAGAGGGGAAGAGAATAGGAAAACAAACCCCAAATTGGTAGCCTCCATAACTAACACTCAAATATCCAGGTAGGCTTCCTAAAAGTACCTAGGTTCAAAACAAACTAAAATATTTGCTATTGATAATAAACCACTTCTACAGGTGTATAAAGTCTTTTCTGAATGAGATGGAGCTCATGATCCCAGTACTCAAGATGCTGAGATGGAGCTGGTGATCCTAGAACTTTTTGAAGCCCATGATCCCAACATTCAAGATACTGAGATGAAACCCATGATCCCAGGACTCAAGACAGCGAGAAGGAGCCAGTGATCTCAGCACTCAAGACTCCGAGATGGAGCAGGTGATCCCAGCACTCAAGACACCTAGATGGATCCTGAGATCCTATCACTCAAGATGCTGAGACTGAGCCCAGGATCCCAGGACTCAAGACGCTGAGATGGAGCTGGTGATCCCAGAACTTTTTGGAGCCTGTGATCCCAGCACTCAAGACACTGAGATGAAACCCATGATCCCAGGACTCAAGACGCTGAGATGAAGCCCAGGATCCCAACACTCAAGACGCCAAGATGGAGCTAGTGATCCCAGAATTCAAGAAGCTTAGATGGAGCTGGTGATCCCAGAACTTTTTGGAGAAAAAAAATTAAAGGGAACAACAGCAACAAAAAGACTTGCTCCTTGCTCAAAGAACTTACCCAAACAGTAAACTGCATCGCAAAAGTTAAAAAAAGTTTTAATTTTTAAATAACTATAAGTTTCCAGAAAAATGTATATGCAATTTTTTGTCATGACATCTCTACTAAATAGAAGTCTAATATAAGTATTTCTGAATAAATTAAGTACTTTTGAAAAAAATAAAGTCTTTCCCTCAGCTGCTATTGCTGATAATATGATTAAAATTCATTAGAGGGCTGGAAAGATGGCCTAGCGGTTAAGAACACCGACTTCTCTTCCAGAGGACCCGGGTTCAGTCCCCAGCACCCACATGGTGGCTGAGACCTGTCTTTGACTCCAGTTCCAGGGGAATCCAACACCCTCTTCTGACCTCCGCAGCATTTCGAGACACAGGTGCACAGACCTACATGCAGACATTGCACTCATACACATACAAAGGGATAAATAAAATTTTAAAAATTATTTTAAAAATTCATTTGAAGTAAATCATGCCACAATTTTGCCTTGTAGACTACACATGCATACTACATTGATTGGGGCTACCATACTTCATTGCACCCCCATCAGGGAAAACAAAAAAGGGCACATCAAACCTTTAAATATGTAGATAACCAAATCTGTACTTAAAACAAAATTACCTTAAACTTAAGCATCTACCTATAACATTATTTAAGACTAAAGTAGCTCTAAAGAAAAATATGAGCCTGATCTTAATGGGTTCATAGGTATTCCTATCATAAAAACTAAAAGTCAATGTCTCACAAATTATACTTTCACTTAGGCTACAAGGCCTCCCTATTCAGACTCCTCCACTCGAATTTCCAGACCATCTTTTTCTTTCTAAAAAGAAAACAATTGGAATTGGGTGTGGTGGTGCATGCCTTTAATCCCAGCACTCAGGGGGCAGAGGCAGGTGGATCTCTGTGAGTTCAAGGCCAGCCTGGTCTAAAAAGGGAGTTCCAGGATAGCTGGGGCTACAGGGAGATCCTGTCTCAAAAAAAAAAAATTGGAATTGGAACTGACTTTGGAGGGGTGCTTCCTGATGCTGATAACCACACAAACCAAGGTTCAGATGACTAAAAGTTAGGACACATTAAACTCAAATACAAAAAAAAAACAAAAATCCCTGAAAAAACGAAATATAATATAAGAATCATAATATATCAAACTGACAACGCATCAGAAAAATAAACAATCTTACCTTCGGCTACCTTTGAAATTAGGGACTGGAAAGAACTGGTTTTTAGTTATTAGGAAGAAATAATGGGTAATCTTGGAAATTAATCTAACTAACACATCTCAACTTGAGTTTGGTGCATATCTAGTGTTATCTTGCAGAAGCTTAGGAGAACCACAGAACATTTTCTTGCATGGACAAATATATGTGTCCTGAAATTTTACTACACCATGGGTGGGGCATCTAAAAGAGCTATGATGATGACCCATCAATAGTATCGGAGCAAACGAGCTGAACAGGGTACTCACAAGTGAGGTAATTGAAGATGGATGAGCAACACCATTAGGAAGTGTTCAACATCACTAATCATTAGGAAATGCAAATCAAACCACTTAAGATATCATCTTACTCCAATAAGACTGCCTGAAGATCACACAGAAACTAAAGGAACAAGTGCTGGAGAGGTTGTGGGGAAAGGGGAACACTCCATCCACTGCCAGTGGGAAGTAAAACTCGTACAGTCCACTAGGGACGCAAGTGTGGAAGAACCTGGAAGACTGTGGAGTGAACTTGCCACCCACCCAGCCCATACCACTCCTCGGGCATGTACACCCAAGGCTCACCCAACCGAGAATAAAGCATGCACCATGTTTATTCCGCTCTCTTCACGATTCAATGGGCTGAACCAGCCCAGGATGCCCTCAACTGATGAGTGAGAGAAACATGTGGTAAATCTACAGAATAGAGTGCTATTCAGCAGTAAAAGAAAGATGACATCATGGCTTTGCAGGAAAAATGGCTGGAGTAGAGGGACATCATGGCTGGAGTGAAGTCACAGGTCCAGAAAAAAAACGACAAATGTAACCCTCATTGTGGATCGCCAGTGCTCAAGTACCCATTGTAAGATATTTCTGTGCCACAGCCCTGAGCTTTTGTCCAAAGCAGTTGGAAGTGATGCATATTGGAAACCAACAAAAACAACAGAAAGGACTGCATCCAAGAACTGACTGAAACAGTGAACTTCTGCTCAAAACAGTCAACTTCCTCATGGAGAACATTGAGAAAGACTGAGAAAGAGATGAAAAGCATGTTTGGCAGAATGTGTGAGCTCTGGTGGGGTGGGGGGATGGGGGGGACACGAGCCTAGATTTGATTAAAAAATAAAAATAAATTAATTAAAAAAATAAAAATAAAATAAAAAAATAAAAAAAGTTTGATGATGTCTTATTGGACATAATGAATTCATTTTGTTTTATGTGTGCTGCTTATAATTTACTTGTGTTATAAAAATCATAACAATGACACCATGATCTAAAAAAAAAATCTCTATTCCAAAATCCAAAAAGTAAAAATTATCCAACTTTGAACTTTCACTGAGGAAAATCCGGGGACACTGACTTGACACAATGGACCTTAACACAGATGACAGAACATATGATTTCCAGTGGGGGGTGTGGAGGGGGCTAATGGGGAGGGGGCATAAAGTGGATTAAGACTGGTTGAAGCATTCTGTATGAAATACACAGAAATTCAACTCAAAATTTTTTTTCAGTAAAAAATATCCAACCTTAAATTTCCCTGTTTCCTTATGAGGATCCCAGTTGTCTCTGTTTATAAAGTTCATTGTGCAGAGGATAATTACTGTTATGTAGGAAATAGAGTTTCAAATAGGTTAAAAATTTTCCAGGAAGTTGCTCCATATTTTTTGCCTATTTGCTTAATGATTAATATAACTAAAACCTAATCAACCTTTGCAAAATGTAATGCCTGAAAAGTTTTATATTATAAAAAATTTTTAAAGCAGAAACATATCTATAAATATAATGAAAATAAAAAATTGATACATACCTTAAATATAAAAACTAGATGTATGTGGGGCTGGATGGATCCATTATGGCTGTGTACAAGACAGCTGGCTTCTTTCCCCAATAACCTACAAGGCCAGCAGCAGGAGATGAGAGCCACTCCCACTCACCATATCAGACATCAGGCATCTGCACCCAACCCGCAGGGGAGTGTAGCTTGAAGAGTAGCATTCCCAAGCCTTATCCCACCTGAGGCATGTCCGCCCTGTCCTCTGGAGGCAAACAGCAAAAAACATAAGCTTATCTGGGGGCTTGGGGGGGTGCTACGGTTTTCCTGCCATAAAACAGCCATTGCAGAACAGCTTCTCCTCTGTCCTGTCCACCTCCTGGTCAAAGAGCCCAACAAAATATATAAGTGCTTAAACCCCTGCAATAAATAAGTTTCACTCATCGATGCAACTTCCAGATCTTTCTTCAGATCCATTCAGGTTTATCACCATCTTGGGGAGTGGTCTGTTCCCTCCCACTTCCCTCCAAAAGAAATAAAACGAAGCAGCTGCCAAGATCCTACCACAAAATCATAAGCAAAGGACACTGAGCTGATAATTGAAGACTCACATGGCAGCTGTGCCATGCTCACCTTTTTTTATGCTTTTTTAAAATTTATTGTTTTACATATTTTTGTACAAGATTATGTTACAAATCAAATCTAGACCTGTGTCCCCCTCCCAACCCCACTCCCACCCCCACCAGATTCACCCTTTCAGTCAGTTCTTTGATGCAGTCTTTTCTGTTGTTGGTGTTCTTGGTATTCTTTCCAATATGCATCACTTCCAACAAGAAATGTTTACAACTAGTTTATTGGCGCTAGCATCCACAGATGAGGGATAGCAATCGCCGTTTGTTTTTCTGGGACTGTGTTACTTCACTTAACATAATATCTTCCAGTTCCATCCATTTACCTGCAAAATTCATGATGCTGTCTTTTTTTAGTGCTGCATAGAACTCCATTGTGTACATGTACCACATTTTCTCTATCCACTCATCAGTTGAGGGGCACTTGGGTTGGTTCCAGCTTTTTGCTATTGTGAACAGAGCTGCAATAAATATAGCTGTGCATGTTTCTCTGCGGTAAGAAGAGTCTTGCGGGTATATGCCCAGGAGTGGTATGACTGGGTCGGTGGCAAGCTCATTTTGAGTCTTCCATGTGTTCTCCACACTGCTTTCCATACTGGCTATACAAGTTTACATTCCCACCAGCAATGGATGAGTGTTCCCCTTTCCCCAAAACCTCTCCAGCACTTGGTATCATTCGTTTTCTTGATCGTAGCCAGTCTTATGGGAGTGAGATGATACCTTAAAGTGGTTTTAATTTGCATTTTCCAAATTATTAGTGACGTTGAACACTTTAAGATGTTTCTTAGCCATCTCTAATTCCTCACTTGTGAAGTCTCTGTTCAGCTCTTTGCTCCATCTTTTGAGTGATTCATTTGTTTTATTTCTTCTTTGTTTTTTGAGTAGTTTATATACTGTGGAAATCAATGCTTTGTCCATGTGTCTGCAGTGAAGGTTTCCTCCCACTCTATGGGTTTTCTCTTCACTTCCTTGATTGTTTCTTTTGATGTACAGAAGCTTTTGAGTTTAATGAGGTCCCATTTGTCAATTGTCAACCTTAATTCTTGCGCAGCTGCTGTCTGATTTAGGAACTCTTTTCCTATGCCTATGTCTTGTAGGCTACTGCCAAATTTTTCTTCTATTGCCTTCAAGTTTGGGGTTTCACGTTGAGGTCTTTGATCCATCTGGAGTAGACTTTTGTACAGGGCAAGAGGTAGGGGTTTAATTTCATTCTTCTACAAGTGGTGATCCAGTTTTGCCAATACCATTTGCTGAAGATACTGTATTTCCGCCATTGTGTCTTCTTGACCCCCTTGTCAAATATGAGGTGGCTGAAATTGTTTGTGCTCAAATTTGAATCTTCAGTTTTGTTCCATTGTTCAACAGGTCTGTTTTTGTGCCAGTACCAAGCTGTTTTTATGACTATAGCCCTGTAGTACAGTTTGAAGTCTAGTATAGAGATCTCCTCTGTGTTGCTCTTTTCGCTCAGGGTTGCTTTGGCTATTTGGGGTCTTTTGTTTTTCCAAATGAAATTAAGGACTTTTTTTCAAAGCCTGTGAAGAAACTCTTGGGGATTTTAATTGGGATTGCATTAAAACTATACAAGAGTTTGGGTAGAATGAACATTTTTACTATATTAAATTTCCCAATCCATGAGCATGGGAGGTCTTTCCATTTTCTGATGTCTTCTTCAATTTCCTTCTTCAGGGGTTTAAAATTCTTGTGGTAGAGATCTTTGGTGTCTTTTGTTAGGTTTCTTACTAGGTATTTTATTGGTTTTGAGGCTACTGTGAATGGGAAGGTCTCCTTGAATTCCTTCTTCAGTTGCTTGTTGTTGGTGTAGAGAAAGGCTACTGATTTTTCTAGGTTAATTTTGTATCCTGCCACTTTACTGAAGCTCTTAGTCATTTCTAGAAGTTTTCTGGTGGAGTTTTTAGCATCCCTTAAGTAAACAATCATATCATCAGCAAAAAGGGATAGTTTGACTTCCTCTTTTCCAATTAGAACTCCTTTAATTTCCTTTTCTTGCCTTATTGCCCTAGCAAGTGTTTCAAGCACTATATTGAAAAGGAGTGGTGACATGGAGCAGCCTTGCTGCTCATGTAATGCTCATGTCATGCTCAACATGTCACCCATGTCTTACCTTTACATGGAATGCTTCAGTCATTTCCCCATTTAGGATGATATTGTCTGTGGGTTTCCTTTACATTGAGGAATGATCCCTCCAATCCAATTCCCTCTAGGACTTTAAACATGAAGGGATGCTGGATTTTGCCAAAGGCATTTTCCACATCAATTGAGGTGATCGTGTGGTTTTTGTCTTTCAGTCCATTTATATGTTTGATATTTATTGATTTTCATATGTTGAACCATCCCTGCATTTCTGGTATGAATTCATCTTGGTTATTGTTCTAGTTTCTCTTCAATTTCTGTGACAAAACACTCTGACCAACACCAACTTGGGGAGGAAAGGGTTTATTCAGCGCACATCTCCTGGGTCACAGTTCATCACTCAGGGAGCCCAAGGCAGGAACTGAGGGCAGGAACCTAGAGGCAGGAGCTGAAGCACAGGCCATGGAGGAATGCTGCTTATGGCTTGCTCCCCTGGCCCATGCCCAGCCTGCCCTCTTATACAATACACAACAACCTGCCCATAGGTAGCATCACCCATAGTGGGCTGGGCCCTCCCACATTGCTCAACAATCAAGACAATACATCACAGACGTGGCCACAGGCCAGTCCAATAGAGGAAATTCCCCAATTGAGGCTCCCTCAACCCAAGTGTGTCAAGTTGACACTAAAGCTATCCAGCACAGTCATGATGGATGATATTCTTGATGTGGGTCTGTATGTAATTTTCAAGTATCCTGTTTAGAAGTTTTGCATCTGTGTTCATTAATGAGATGGGTCTATAGTTCTCCTTTTTGGTTGTATCTTTGCCTGGTTTTGGTAATAGAGTGATGCTGGCTTCATAGAAGGAATTTGGGAGAATCCCTTCTGTATCCTTCTGAAGAATTTGAGTAATAATGGTTGTAAGCCCTTTTGAAATGTTTTATAGAATTCTGCCATGAAACCATCTGGGCCTGGGCTTTTTTTAGTTGGGAGGTTTTTTATTACAGCTTCAATTTCTTCATATATTATGGGTCTGTTTAAGCTATTGATCTCTTCTTGGTTGAGCTTTGGTGATTCCCAGGATTTCAGATATTCATCCACCTCTTCTAGGTTTTCTTTTTTTTTTTTTCTTTCTTTTTTTTGGTCTTTTCAAGACAGGGTCTCCCTGTAGCCCCAGCTGGCCTGGAACTCACTCTGATGACCAGGCTGGCTTTGAACTCACAAAGATCCGCCTGCCTCTGCCTCCCAAGTGCTAGGATTAAAGGTGTGCACCACCATGCCTAGCTCTTCTAGGTTTTCAAACTTAGTATAGTTTTTAAGTATTCCCATATGATTGTCCAGATCTTTTCATTGTTTGTTGTGATATTTCACCTTTCATCATGGATTCTATTGATTTGGAGTTGTTCCTTCTTTTTTTTTTTTTGGTTAACTGGGCCAGAGGTCTGTCTATCTTTTTTATTCTTTCAAAGAACCAACTTTGGATTCATTTATTTTCTGTATGATTTTCTTTGTTTCTATTCCATTGATTTCTGCTCTGATTTTTGTTATTTCTTCCTGTCTGCTGTGTTTAGGGTTCATTTGTTGTTGTCTCTCAAGTGTTTTTAGCTGCAGTGTTTGATCATTCACTTACGCTCTTTCTGTTTTTTTGATGTAGGCACTCAGGGCTATAAACTTCCCTCTTAGGACTGCTTTTAAAGTATCCCACAGGTTTTGTTGTGTTGTATTATCATTGTCATTCAATTCCAGGAATGTTTTTATTTCTTCTTTGACCCATTCATTATTCAGGAGAGTGTTGTTTAGTCTCCATGTGCTCTTGTAGATAGTAGGGCTTGTCCTAGGGTTGATATTGAGCTTTATTGCACTGTGGTCTGATAGAATGCATGAAATTATATCAATCTTTTTGTATTTGTTGAGTTTTTTTTCTGTGTCCCAGTAGGTGGTCGATTTTGGAGAATGTTCCATGGGGTGCTGAGTAGCAAGTGTATTCTCTGGTATTTGGGTGGAATATTCAGTAGATGTCTGTGAGGTCCATTTGGTGTATCATATCATTCAGTTCAGATGTCTCTCTGTTTATTCTTTGTCCAGTCCATCTGTCCAAAGGACTTAATGGGGTATTGAGGTCCCCTAGTATTAGTGTGCTTGAGCTAATCTGTGCCTTGAGGTCCTGGAGAATTGTCCTTATAAAATTAGGTGCACCAAAGTTTGGTGCATATATATTCATGATTGTGAAATCTTCATGGTCAATTGTTCCTTTGATAAAGATGTAATGGCCTGGGGCTGGAGAGATGGCCTAGCAGTTAAGAGTGCTGACTGCTCTTGCAGAGGACCTGGGTTTGATCCCCAGCACCCACATGGTAGCTGAGAACCATCTTTGGCTCCAGTTCCAGTGGAATCCGACACCCTCTTCTGACCTTGGCATTGCATGACATGGGTGCAAAGACCTACATGCAGACAGTAAATTCATACACATAAAAATAAAAAAATTAAAAAGACTAACATTTTTTAAAAAGATGTAATGGCCTTCCTTGTCTCTTCTGATTTCTTTTACTTTGAAGTCTATTTTGTTTGATATTAAAATAGCAACACCTGCTTTCTTTTCAGTACCATTTGCTTGGAATATTTTTTCCATCCCTTCACCTTAAGTTGGTGCCTATCCTTGAGATTAAGATGGGTTTCTTATAGAAAGCATATAGATGGATTTTTTTTCCTAATCCAATCTCTTTTGATTGGGGAGTTTAGTCCATTAATATTTAAGGTTATAATTGAAAGATTCATGTTGCTTCCTTTAACCTTATCATCTATTTGCATAAGTCTCGGTTTCTACTTCTGCAGTTATGTTTTTATTAGTCTCTCATTCTAGGTGCTTGGGGATGGTTGCTCCTCTCTTCTGTCCTTTGAATTGCTTCATGTATTTTCTGAAGGGTTGGTTTTCTGGACATGTATTCTATCATCTTGTTTATGTCATGGAAGATTTTTCTCTTTCCCTCAACTATAATCAACATCTTTGCTGGGTATAGTAACCTGGGTTGGCATCCGTAGTCCTTTAACACGGGGAATGCTTTGCTCCATGTTCTTCTTGCTTTCATGGTTTGCACCAAGAAGTCAGTCATAATTCTGATGGGTTTCCCCTTACATGTGACTTCTTGTTTTTCTCTTGTGGCTTTCAGAATTTTGTCTTTGTTTTGGGCACCTAGCATTTTAACTATGATATGGCATGGGGAGTTTCTTTTCTGATCTTGTCTGTTTGGAGTTCTATGTGCTTCTTGTATTTGTATTGGTTTGTCTTTTTTTTAGTTTGGGGAATTTTTCATCTATTGTTCTGTTGATCTGATCAATACTATTCTCTTGGGATTCTTCTCCTTCCTTTATTCCTATGATGTGGAAGTTTGATCTTTTCATAGTGTCCCATATTTCCTGGTTGTTCCACTTTTGTGTATTTTAAAATTTTTCATAATCTTTATTTGAGCTTTTTAGTTGCTCTGTGCTATCTTCCAGATCTGATATTCTTTGTTCTGCTTCCTCCATTCTATTTCTGAGGCTTTTTCCATTCCTTTCCTCTTGCTTGGATGAGTGTTCTATTTCCTTTTTCATTTCAACCTGTAATTTCTTTAGTATTTCCACTTCTTTTTGGGGCTTCTCAATCTCTTCTTGGTGCTCCTTACTTCGCTGGTTGGCTTCCTTTTTCAGTGTTTCCACTTCCTTCCGGAGTTTGTCATTTTCTCCCTCTAGTTCTTTCTGGAGATTGTCATTCTCTCCCTTTAGTTCTTTCCAAAGTTTGCTATTGTCTCCCTCTAGGTCCTTCTTGAGTTTTTCATTCTCTCTCCTTAGTTCTCTGACTTGTTCTTTATATTCTTTAATTTCTCTGAATAGGTCTTCAATTGTTCCTCTGAGATCTGTTTCTTGGGTCATCCCCAGGGGTATCCCACTGTAGCAATCTCATACAGGGTTGGTAGAGCTTGGTGTGGAATTATCCTGCACCTTTCTCATGTTGTCCCTGGCATGTGGGTTTCCCTTTTTTGCCTGTATTCCAATGCAAATCACAAATGCCTTTTCATTGTGTTGAAGGCTTGCTTTGCTTGCCTCCTTCAGATGCCTTTTTTTTCCCTTCTTGTTTATGGAGTGTTGACTTATCTAGGTTTCAAGTTTCAATTTTGTTTATATATTGGAAGCCTAATTCACTCTTCCCTTTCTGTTCTGAAAGTTCTCCAAAAAATCCACTTGGACACTCTCGCAGCAATTCCATTTTGGGGAGGAGGGGGAGATATGCCTGACTTAGCCCATGCCTCAGTACTCTGTGCTTCAGGTGGTCCTGGCAAGTCCCTGATCTAACCACTGCTCACTTGTCTCACAGTGGCAACAGGCCCGCTTTTAATACCATCTAAAAGGGAAACTCCACCCCGACAGCCACACCAGACAAGGATTTAACAGGCCCACCTTTAATCCCAGTTAGCAGGGCAACTCTACCCTGCCAGCCTCTCAAGGCAAAGATTTAGCTATCCAACCAACAAATCAATCAACCAACAACCCAGGAGTAGATCTATCCTATAATCTGAAGCACCCAGCTCCTACCTGTGCTTCAGGTGGTCCTGGCAAGTCCCTGAGCTAACCACTGCACACATGCTCACCTTTTCTAGAAAGGAGGTCAGCAATGGAATAAAACTGAAGCTCCAAACTTGAACACATACAATTTCAGCCACTTCATATTTCACAAGGGGGCCAAGAACACACAATGGAGGAAAGACAGCATCTTCAGCAAGTGGTGTTGGCAAAACTGGATTACCACTTGTAGAAGAATGAAATTAAACCCCTACCTCTCGCCCTGTACAAAAGTCAACTCCAAATGGATCAAAGACCCAGTGTGAAACCTGAAACTCTTGAAGACAAAGTCAGAAGCAACATTGGCCGCAGGCCTACAAGACATAGGTATAGGAAAGACTTCCTAAATTCATGACAGCAGCTGCGCAAGAATTAAGGTTGGAAATTGACAAATGGGACCACATTAACCTCAAAGCTGTGTACATCAAAAAGAAACAACGAAGAGTGAAGAGAAACCCACAGAGTGGGAGGAAACCTTCACTGCAGCCACCTCGGACAAAGCATTGATTTCCAGAGTATCTAAAACTACTCAAAAAAACAAAAGAAGGAAGAACAAATGAATAACTCAAAAGATGGAGCAAAGAGCTGAACAGAGACTTCACAAGTGCAGAATTAGAGATGTCTGAGAAACATCTAAAAAGTGTCAACGTCCTTAATAATTACGGAAAATGCACAAATTTAGAAAACCATTAAGTTGATCAATCTCGCTCCATACAGTATCTAGGATTTACGTGATTATACGCTGGCTATAAGCTGTGTGGTGCACTGCATCCTCCTCTATCTACGCACCTTGGGGGAGTCGCAGAGTAGCAGGCGGATCTTTGTGAGTTCAAGGGCCAGCCTGGGTCTACAGAGTGAGTCCAGGACAGCTGGGCTACAAGGAGACCATGTCTCGAAACGACCAAAAAAAAAAAAAAAAAAAAAAAAAATGATGGATTCAAGAAAAACAATGATACCAAAGAGTGCTGGAGAAGGGTTGTGGGGAAGGAGAAAGTAGAACACTCATCCATTGCTGGTGGGAATATGAACTTTTACAGCCACTATGGAAAGCAGTGTGGAGAACCCTTGGAAGACTTGAAGCCTGTGAATGAAACTTGCCACCTCACCCAGGGCCCATACCTCTCCTGGGCATGTACCCAACAAAGACTCTTCTTACCGCAGAGATACATGCACAGCCAAGTTATTGCAGCTCTCTTCCACAATAGCAGGAGCTGGAACCCAACCCAAGTGTCCCTCAAACTGGCCTGCGTGGATAGAGAAAACTGTGGTACATCTACACAATGCGTTCTATGCAGCAGTTAAAGAAAGAGACCACTCATGATTTGCAGGTGTAATGGATGGAGCTAGGAAAACTATCATGCTCGGGCGGAGAGATTGCCTAGCAGGTAAGAGCGCCAACCGCTCTTCAAGAGGAACCTGGGTTAGATCCCCCAGCACCCACATGGCGGCCGAGAACGGTCTGAGACTCCAATTCCAGGCGAACTCCAGTTTGGGGGAATCCGACACCCTTCTGACCTCCCACGGCATTGCACGACACGGGTTGCACAAACTTGCATGCAGGCAGTACATTCTTACACATACAGAAATAACTTACAATTATAAAAAAATAAAAAACGAAACTCTTCATGCTCAGTGAAGTAATACAGTCCCAAGAAAAACAAACAATGATGGTAGTGAATCTGGGATGCTACGCACCATTACCTAATTGTATGGCAAACCGAGCAACCTTAATGTATCTGAAAACAACTGTGCTCTTATATTCTGAAATCCCTTAAAAATATAATACATAAATAAATAAATTAAACAAATAAATAAAAAAAATAAACTCGGGCTGGAGAGATGCTCAGCGGTTAAGAGCACTGATCTGCTCTTGAGAGGACCCCGGTTCAATTCCCATCCTCCACATTGCAGCTAAGAAGCATCTTTAACTCCAGTCCAAGGGAATCTGACACCATCTTCTGACCTCCGGCACTGCACCACACTGGTGCACAAACCTACATGCAGACAGTACACTCATACACATAAAAAATAATAATAAATTAAAATAGGTAAATAAATAAATAAATTGAAATCTGGAGCTGGAAAGATGGCTCAGAGGTTATGAGCTCTTGACTATTCTTGTAGAGTACCAGGATTTGGTTCCCAGCATCTACATGGCACCTAACAACTTTCCAACTAACAACTCCAGTTCAATTGGACACCATTTTCTGGCCTCTGTGGGCATTGCATGACATGGGTCCATACCTGCAGGCAAAACATTTGTACACATAAAATAACATACTAAACTTTCCATTGAAATAAAAAATGAAGACATTTTTAAATAAATAAAATTCCCCATCTGCCAAATATGATGCCACACATGCCTGTAATCCTAGCACATGGGAGGTAGAGACAGGAGGAGTGTTGAGTTCAAGCAAATGGGGCTACATAATAACATTGTATCTAAAAAAACATCAAAAGAGCCGGCATCATGGTGGCGCACCACAACTTAATTCTAGCACTCGGAGGCAGAGGCAGCAGATCTTGTGAGTTCAAGTCCATCTGGTTCTACAGAGTGAGTTCCAGGTCCCAGCTGGGACTACAGGGAGACCCTGTCTCAAAAAAGGACCAAAAAAAAAAAAAAAAAAAAAAAAAAACCCCAAAGAGAAAAAAAACTAAAACCTTCTCATTCATGAATTTATTGAAGCCTCGGGTTAACAAGCTACCTCAGTCTTAAACCATCAATTTTCCCTTCTGGATTGACAAAGGAACTTCATTTTCCAACTATCTGGGAAATTTAGCTTTCAGCAATTTAAACTACTTGGCTTTGTGACCAAGGCATTTAGAGATTCAGAAAAAAATGGAAAAGAAAACAGGGTGGTGCAAAGAGTCTTGTCCTTTATTAGATTCACACCCAAGAGATGGTTACAAAATTTTCATGTTCTCTCTCCACAAAACAAGACAATAATTGTAGAATCTCTTACTAGTGTGTCCATAGACTTCTCAAAAAAGCAGATCAGAGGAATAAACAACCCAGCAGTAATTTGTGGCATATGTCCCCCTCTCCTGACCCTTTCATTCTGCATAATTCCCTCTTATTCTCCTAAAACTAGGATTAAGGTTAGCAGCTCTCTACATGCGAGTTCTTATCCTCTAGATATACAGTCTCTTAGCAACCCCTGACCTCTTTCCACTTAACAGGATTGCCCTTCCGTAGGGACAGAATTATGACCCAGTTTGATTCACGACCACGGGTGCCCCCTGCTGACAATGGAAAACTAGATCAGAATGCTACTCTACCAACCAAGTAGCCTTGTGATTCAGGGCTGGCCAGGAAAGTCTGTACACCCCAGTCTCTCTCACACACCCCTGTAATCACAGGAAGCCATGCTCATAACACTGATCCCCCCACCCCCGAAGGAGCTCCGTGAGGTCAGCTGTAGCCTGCCCTTTTCGTTCTCTATCCCCGCACCCTGCAGTAAAGATGGAGGTGCTAGCACAGCTCTTCACTTTGTCCCAGAGGTGGATCTTCCCCATCTGCCCAACTCTGGCCTGGAAATCCATGCCCAGCACCACTCTTGCCCCCATTTCTGGAGGTCAGCTAAGAAATCTCCCTGCTCTCCCCCTAAATTAACTTTACTAATAGTGAGAATCTTAGAACCTTGGAAAATCTGCTATTTCTCAGAAATGTTTTGCTGAAAACAAAAAATAAAGCACAATACTTTAAACTACTTGAATATCTCTTTGTTACCTTTTTTTTTTAGATAGTAGCCCAGGCTAGCCTCAAACTCATGATCCTCCTGCCTTACCCATCCATGTCCTGAAATTGCAGGTGTAAACTGCTATATTCAACTTACTTATGGCTCTTGTAAATCTCTGATTTTTTTGTTTTGCTTTTAGTTTTGTTTTTAGCTTATTGAAAAATTCACTCAAAAAAAAAAAAAAAAGGAGATTCATTCTAATCTGATCACCAAAGCAGAACAGTGTTTTTCTGTTGACACCTGATCAACATTACACATAGTTGCTGTCCACATCACTGTACAGCTGTTCACTGGTGGTGCTAGCTAGAAGCTCACATCTAATGAAGGTCAGGTCTGTAAACCTGCCTCTAAGCCCCACCACTTCAGCCACATTTAAGGTCCTGTTCCAACCACTAAACAAAATCCATCTCTGGAGTATCTAGATAGTGACTAAGCAAGTTTGTGACTTTGAACAAGGCTTGCCTAATCCCAGACCCACACTGCAGGCAGAAATCCAGCCTCCAAATATATATTCCCTGAAGCATGAAAAGCATTAAATCTTTTCAGCTTTTTTTATCTGAAAAGAATAATTAGATTCTTGGCTATCATTCAAATAATAATAAAGTGTGTCCGTAAAACACAGAAGTCACTATTAACACATATTTTGTAGGTAAATGCCCAGTTGTGGCATTGCATTCTTAGGCACTACAGAAATCACTTGATAAAACTGGGGTTCCACTGCACATGTCAAATGTGAGAGTGAGAGTTAAAAGTAACAGGAAGGAAAGGTGCTAGAGGCATATAACACAGAGCAAGGTCAGAGAATGAGCCCAACATGGCGGGCATGACTTTAATACCAGCACTCAGGTGGCAGGGGTAGGTGGATCCCTGAGAGAGTGAGGCCAGCCTGGTCTCCATAAGGAGTTCCAGGCCAGCTAGAGCTACAGGAAGATCCTATCTCAAAAACAAACAAATAAACAAAAAACAAAACAACAAAAAATAACCTGGATCCAGTCTGACAGGATGAAGAAGTGATGTTTAATCTGAAATCTGAATAATAATGGAAATTATATTTAGTTGGTATCTAAATATTAAAATAAATGTGAATTGATATCTTACACACTTGTAATGATAAAAAAAAACCAAGCTTTTTCCTATATTATAAGTAGAACTTAAAGTACTGACTACGTCACTGAAATCTGAATAATAGACATTGTATTACTGGTATCCAGATAATAAAGTAACTGTACATATTGTGAATTGCTGCTTTACAGACACTCGCCTAAGGATGAAAATTTTAATCTTTTTTTTCCTGCAATCTAACTACAACCCAGAGTACTAACATAATCAGGCAATTATTAACTTACAATAATAAAAGTAAACTGCACAATATCCTAGAGTTCAAAATTCTATTTACAGGGAATAAACAGCAAGAGAAAGGGAGACTACAGAGTCTGAATTTTATCAAACACCTAAAAATCCCAGAGCAGAGCTTGATAATAAATATGTACTTTGTAATCAAATAGACTTCAAGTCTAACCTCTGCTCTGCTAAACAGATTATGTTCTTTGTTATATACAAAGGGCCTCATACTCAATAGTCACTCACTGAGGAATGGGGTTTTTTTTGTTTTGTTTTGTTTTGGGGCAGGTTTTTGGGGGGGAGTATTTTTGAGACAGGGTCTCCGTTTAGTTACAGCTGGCCTGGAGCTCACTACATAGACCAGGCTGGCCTTGAACTCACAGAGATCCACTTGCCTCTGCCTCTCGGGTGCTGGGATTAAAGGCATACACCACCATGCCTGGCACTCACTGAGGGATGTTTTAATCCCCCCTAAATAAAACCAATTTTCTCCAAGTCCATAATCTAAATAGGAAGCAATTTATAACAGGAACTAATCCTATTACAAAAATTAATCTATGAGAGAGAGAAGGTTTCTATTTTCCCCTCCATAAGACTCAGATCTCAGGAACAAGGGTCCCAGACTAGTAATTCAACTGAGTCCTTGCTAGAATGGGTGCTGCAAATTCTATTTTCTGAAATCAGAGACCTACCATTGAAGAATCAATAGCTCCATTTTGGGCACTCTGGACAGCCAGCCCCAGGAAGAAAATCACTCAGCTGCCATTGAATGACTTACAGATGTAGGGAAGCCACATGGAGGCTTAATGGTTACCATATAGTAAATTGTGCCCACATCCTCCCCACCATATATTTTTAAACCACAAAGTCCCTGAAAATTGACAGTCCAAAGATAATTGTGTGTGTGCGTGTGTGTGTATGTGTGTGTGTGTATCTTTGACAAAAATCAGTTTATGAATGAAAAAAAAAAAAAGATTAAGGAGACATAGCTAAGAAGAGCACACCGACAGGAAAGATGGCAAAAATATGTTAAACTTTTAGATTACGGAATACAGAACATTTTTATCTTCTAATATTGAGATTTACAATATGTAATTTATTTGTTTATTTATTTATTTATTATATTTTTAAGGGATTCAGAATATAAGAGCACAGTTGTTT
This sequence comes from Rhizomys pruinosus, assembly GCA_009823505.1. Taxonomy (NCBI): domain Eukaryota; kingdom Metazoa; phylum Chordata; class Mammalia; order Rodentia; family Spalacidae; genus Rhizomys; species Rhizomys pruinosus. Next base: position 2,365,654 of record VZQC01012261.1, on the reverse strand, counting down.
TCAGATCACATTAATGTTGCTCAGTTTGCCATACAATTAGGTAATGGGTGCTAGCATCCACAGATTCACTACCATTCATTGTTTGTTTTTCTGGGACTGTGTTACTTCACTGAGCATGATATTTTCTTTTTTTATTTTTTTATTAATTTTATTTATTTCTGTATGTGTATGAATGTACTGCCTGCATGCAAGTTTGTGCACCCGTGTCGTGCAATGCCGTGGAGGTCAGAAGAGGCTGCTCTTGCAGAGAACCCAGCTTCAAATCCCAATACCTATATGGTAGCAAACAACCATCTGTATCCAATTCCAGGGGATCCAACGCCTGCGGGACTGGATAAAGCCATTATGGCTGAGTATAAGAGGCTGGCTTTTACCCCCAAAACCTAGAAGGCCGGCAGGAGATGGGAGCCGCTCCCACTCTTCATATTGAACATCAGGCACCTACAGCCCAGACCCCGGGGGAGTGTAGCTTGAAGTTTAGCATTTCTAAGTTTATCCCTCCTGAGGCATGTCCGTCCTATCCTCTAGAGGTAAATGGCCAAGCCATAAGCTTATCTGGGGGTGAGGGGGCCCCTACAGTATTTCTGCCATAAAACTTAGCCATTGCAGAATGTACATAGGCTTCTCCTCTGTCCCACCCACCTCCTGGTCAAAGAGCCCACCAAAACCCTATATATAGTGCTTAAAACCCGTGCAATAAATGAGTTTTGCTCACTGATGCAACTCCTGGATCTTTCTTTGGATCTGTTTGGGTTCATTCGCTGTCCCAGGGACTGTCCTCTGCTCCCTCCTGCTTCCTTCCTTACTGCCCCCCAGCAGTCAAGCCATGGCTGGGCACAGTTGCCATACCTAGGGCCTCCAAGCTGGTGACCTGGGAGGCAGAAGCCTCATTACACAGAGGAAGCCAACAAACACCCTCTTCTATCTCCACAGGTACTGCATAACATGGTGTTACATACATACATGCAGGCAAAACACTCATACATATAATTTTTTAAAAAATAAATCAAGTTTAAAAATGTTTAAAAACTAGGAGAAGAATCTCCTAGTTACCCAGAAGAATCAACATAAATGAAATCCTAGAACCTTTGAACTGGGGCTGTGCCAGATAGATAGATAGATAGATAGATAGATAGACAGACAGACAGATAGATAGATAATAGATAATATCTGATAGATATATAGATCTACAGAGCCAGGCATGGTGGCACACATCTTTAATTCCAGTACTCAGAAGGCAGAAGAGGTGATCTTTTGTGAGTTTGAAGCCAGCCTAGTCTACATACTAAGTTCCAAACCAGCCAGAGTTGTTACACAGTAAGACCCTGTCTAAACACAGGGATTCTTCTGTCTCTGCATCCCCAACATGATGTATAAGATGAGTTCTGGAAATCAAATTCAGGTCTTCATGCTTGTGAGGCAAGCCCTGTACCAAGAGCCCTCCAGGCTGATAACATCATTCTTATATCTCTACTCCTTCCATCAGCCACTGTCCAGAAGCCTTACTCTGCACCCCAATACGTGACCATTAGGGTATCCTTCTATACCAGTGTGAAACTTTCATTTTTCTTTAGCCATCACAAGACAGATAGATTCCAAAATAACACCATTTCTTCCTGCTGCATAAATACACATACCTGCCTAAATTGATGTGTACAAACACATCAAAAGAAACTGCGCCTGAAGCAAAAAGTTATAAGGAGTCAATGACAACCAAAATTCTTAGTATCCCAAGAAAAATGACCTATGAATTTTTTGTTGACTCAGCAAAATGTTCTTGGCTCTTTAAAAGTATGAAAGATCTTAAAGCTGTTGGGCTTAAGTTCAATTTGTTGGGGTTTTTTGTTTTGTTTTGTTTTTTTCTTGTTGAGACAGGGTCTCCCTTTAGTTCCAGCTGGCTTGGAGCTCACTATGTAGAGCAGGCTGGACTTGAACTCATGGAGATCCACCTGCCTCTGCCTCCTGATGCTGGGATTAAAGGAGTGAACCACCACACCTGGCTAAGTTCAAATTTTAAAGTTCAGAAAAGTATTAGTGGCATATTTACATTAAAATGACAATGTTAACACTAGAGAGATGGCTCCATGGTAAGAGCACTGACTGCTCTTGCAGAAGACCTGGGTTCAGTTCCCAGCACCCACGTGGGCTGCTAACAACTGTATATAACTCATTTCGGGGGGGACTTGACACTCTCTTCTGGCCTCCAAGGGCATTGTACACATGGGTGCACTTAATATACATGCAGACCAAACACTCATACACATAAAATAAAAACAGATAAAGAAAAAACTGTGTCAATGATACGAAAGGTAAAGAGAGCCTAAACATTTGCTCACAATTTCTTAATGAATTAAATGACTTAGATGTAAAATGCAATATATGATTCTGGGCTGTATCTTATATTCATGGAAGAAAACATTCTCTAGAAAATGGTTCAAATTAGAATATCATGGGCCAGCAAGGTGGCTCAGCAGGTAAAGGTGCTTACCACCAAGCCTGACAACCTGAATTCAATTCCCAGAAACCGTATCATGGAAAGAACCAAGTCCCGGTACTTGTTCTTTGACCTCTACTCATGTACCAAGGCACACATGTGTGGGGATAGAGGGAGAAGCGGTCAGGACTGTGTGGGTTTGGGGAATCCAAATTAAGTGGGTAGGTTTGGCAGCAAGCACCTTTAGCTGCTGAGCCATCTCAGTGACCCTGGTTTACATATTGTAAATCTCAATATTAGAAGATAAAAATGTTCTGTATTCCGTAATCTAAAAGTTTAACATATTTTTGCCATCTTTCCTGTCGGTGTGCTCTTCTTAGCTATGTCTCCTTCATGGTCCCATAGTATTCACTAGTTCTTCTTGCGTTTAGTATTTTAGTATTAAATACAGTTATTTATTCAATTTTTCCAAAGTTTAATGTGTCTCTGCTTTCATTTCGTTTTCCTGTATACCATTTGAGCTGATAGATACATGATTCTTCAACTAGTCTAAGGTTGTAGGTTTAAAAATAAAATATAATGAAAATTTTTAACAGAGTTGTCAACCAGTAGGAGACATTCTTTTTCTCAGTCATATACATACAAGTATGCCTCTCAAAAGTTCTGGCCCAGGGGCTGGAGAGAGGGCTCAGCACGGTTAAAAGCACCGACTGCTCTTGCAGAGGACCTGGGTTTGATTCCCAGCACCCACATGGCAGCTAAGAACTGTCTTTAACTCCAGTTCTAGGGGAATCTGATGCCCTCTTCTGACCTCCGTGGCATTGCCCAACATGGGTGCACCAACCTACATGCAGACAGTACACTCATACACATAAAAATAATAAACAAATAAATAAAAATTAAATAAAAAAAAAGAGTTCTGGCCCAAAGCACTTGTGGTCACAGCCCCAGAAGGTCAGATAGGTACTAGTAACTGGCTGTCAAGGGTTCTAGAGCCACCGTGTGGTGACATTTAGAGCTATATGGACTGTCTGGCAGGCTCACAGCAGCAGCAGCAACAGATAAAGTTCCTCCACAGGAGAGACTAAACAGTGCTCCCTGGACTGCAACAGAGAAAGAGACTGCGGCAGAGCTTGAGCCAGTAACTTTTTAGCAATCTGAGTAAGAGTTTTGTGGGTTTGCTTTTTTTTTAACAGTCAGCACCGCCTTCCTAGTATGTCCTAGCTGCATATCAGTCCCAAATGTTTCCAAGGGAAACTCAAGCACATATTCGGCAGGATACACGAAGAGAATTTATATGCAGCCACACTGATTGACCGTACGCAACAAGGAAAGAGAAAAAGCAGCAGAAAGGAAACGGGATGAATAAACTGTGGTCAGGTGACACAGTTGAATCAGTTCAACGGTGAGTGAGGAAAATAAACTGTGGTCAGGTGATGCAGTTGAATCAATTCAACAGTGAGGAAAATAATCAATTCAACAGTGAGGAAAATAAACTGCCACTAAAGGCAACATATATGATCGCCCATCAGAAATGAGAGGGAAAGCACATGGAAGACTGCCCACGGACCTCCTAACAGAGGAAGCTGAACTATTAGATAGGAAAGCATAAATACATAGTAAAACCATGAACTTGCAAGGGAATTATCAGAGTGTGAGGAAAAACCTTGGGTGAGTGGCAATGCCTTTACTTAATACGCCTCGTAACTCACCTCTGCAGTAAGTGCGCTTTTAGTTTCCTGTTTATATTTTACAATAAAAGAAAAAGGTGGGTTTTTAAAAAACAAAATTTTTTGAAAGGCTTGGTGTTGAAGCAATGGGTTTTCAGGTGAACTATGACATTAAAATGATGCAACAGGGGTCAGGCAGGGCTAGAGATCAAAAAGGAAAGTGATTGGAGAATGGCCAGCAGGAATGGTATTTATTCAGAGTTCTCTGCACAGAACACATTCTGAGTAGAGAGGGAAGGCTTCTTAAGTCAGAAAGAAACAACCAAAGCCAGCTTTCCAAGGAGAAATGAGCACCAAGGGGAAAGTAAGTCAACAGCCCACATGTCCGTTCACTTTCTTCTTTTTGTGTCTTTGCACGTTCGCTAAAAGAGGCTTCACAGATTCCCAAGGCACAGTGGCTTAATAGTAATTAGCAAGATGGAAGCAGTTCCTGAGGTAAGAGTCTACAGAAAAATAACTGTGGGTTTTTCAAAGTGTCTTCTAGAGTGCTAAAATATTATTTAAATGGGAAGAAAAAGTAAAATTAGTGAGCCATGCTGTAACCATCCCAGAGTCTGCAGTTATGGCGTGTGTACTAGTGGAAGAAGTGGTTCCATGTGGTCCCACCAGGGGCACTCACAGGCTTTTCACCAAAAGCTGGATTTCTTCCCTATTTGCATTTTGGAACTTCTTGTAATTAACGCATATTTCATTTGTAATAAAAGTGATATTTTTTTAAAACATAATTCAACATTGCATAAGAACAATTGAAAAATGGTTACTTAAATTGTCAGACTAGGAAAAATCACACCCGAAGTGCAGGTGGTCATTATAACAGAGGATTATAAATTTATTTCTTTTTTCTTTCTCTCAATCTTACTTATATTAGAAATTAAAAATACGGTTTCAGACTAAAAACAAAAATTATCTTTTTGCGATGGGGTTTTCCTGTAGCTCCAGCTGGCCTTGATATGTAAACCAGGCTGGGCTTGAACTCACAGGGATCCAGCTGCCTCTGCTTCTGCCTCCTGAGTACTGGGATTAAAGGTTTTTGCCACCATGCCCAACCTAAGACTAAAAAGTATTTAATGTAAGAAGTAACTATAAAATCTTAGGTGCTTAATTGCTTTCAATATATTTCTACTCAATTCTTGCAAAAGAGACCAAATTTTTATTGAACTCATAAATGTGACTAACTTTCCAGATTTTTGGTGACTCATATGCAAACCTTTTGAAACTCAGTTCAGTGGATTTGGGACAGGGCTTTCTTCTCTAGTAGATCCCTGGTGATAGGAATAAATGCTGGGCAAAAGACCACGCTTCAAGTAGCAAATGTAAAACACACAGGCCAACAACCAGGGGGAGGGCTTAGATAATTAGGAACTGATTACAAAGGGTTCACTGAGGGGCTGGAGAGATGGCCTAGTGGCTAAGAGCGCCGACTGCTCTTGCAGAGGACCTGGGTTCAATCCCCAGCACCCACATGGCATCCGAGAACCGTCTGTAACTCCAGTTCCAGGGGAACTGACACCCTCTTCTGACCTCCGCGGCATTGCATGACACGGGTGCACAAACCTGCATTCAGACAGTACATTCATACACATATGAAAATAAAAAATAAAATAAATAAAAAATAAAAAAACAAAGGGTTCACTGAAATGCCTACTGGCCATCTACCAAAACCTTAAGCCTTATAATTTTACCTTCCTTGTTATGGAGAAAAATACAAAGGCATGATATTAGGGTAAGATTTAGTATATTGGTTTCTTCAAAAGATTAAAAAATGTAATGACTATATTGTAGAATTTAACTTATGCTCAGTTAAGATCCTTTGTCCTGAAAATAATATAATTATAAATATATATACTATATTATAAATAATTATATATGCATCAGCCTCAAACTCCTTTTTTCATAAAGTTATGGTATTGGCCTTTTTTGCACAAGATGGCCGTACTCTCTCCCTACCTTTCTCTCTCACCCTTGTTCCATCCATCTGTCCCTCTCCCTCTCCTCCTGCCGTCTCTCACCTGCTTCTCTCCCTTTACCTCCATTCCCCTTGTCTATTTTCTGTCTTCGGTCCTGCTGTCTTTCAGGTTATTAAGTGTAAGGCAGCCATTGCCTGGGAAACGGACAGGCCCCTCTGCATTGAAGAGGTTGAAGTGTCTCCCCCCAGGGCTCATGAAGTTCGAATTAAGGTGAGTAGAGGTTTTCCCTGGGCAGCACAAACATGGCCCTAAATGCAGACTTGGATTCTTGTAGGTATGTCTAAGAGGCCCTGGAGTTTCCAGTGTGGGCAACTGTATGTTTTAAGTCCAGATTAAAAAGTCATTATTGGGCTGGAGAGATGGCCTAGCGGTTAAGAGCGCCGACCGCTCTTACAGAGGACCCGGGTTTGATCCCCAGCACCCACATGGCAGCCGAGAGCCATCTGAAACTCCAATTCCAGGAGAACTCCAGTTCCAGGGGAATCCCCAACACCCTCTTCTGACCTCTGTGACATTGCACGACACAGGTGCACAGGCCTGCATGCAGACAGTACATTCATACACATACAGAAATAAAAAAATAAATAAAAATAAATAAAAATGTCATTATTACACTTTTGACAATGGGCTTAAAATTTAATTGAGCTATCTTAATAAGAATCACCTAAGAAACTCATTTTGGATTAGAATTAGCTTAATTTTTAATTTTTAACTTTTAATTTTTCAAATTAGTATATAATACTAATGGGAAGAGGTTACTAAAAACAAGAGAGTGCTGGGCATGGTGGCACACACCATTAATCCCAGGATTCAGGAGGCAGATGCAGGCAGATCTCTGTGAGATGAAAGCCAGCCTTGTTTACATAGTGAGTTTCAGACTGGCTGGGGCCTTAGAAATACCCTGCCTCCAAAAAAAAAAAAAAAAGAAGAGGGAGAGAAGGGGGAGGAAGAAAAAGAAGAGGAGGAAAAGGAGGAGGAAGAGGAGGAGGAGGAGGAGGGAGAGGAGGAGGAGGAGGAGGGAGAGGAAGAGGAAGAGGAGGAAAAGGAGGGAGAGGAGGAGGTGGAGGGAGAAGAGGAGAAGGAGGAGGAAGAGGAGGATGAGGAGGAGGAGGAAAAGGAGGAGGAGGAGGAGCTAAATCAAAGAAGAGAGAAAACCTGGAACACACCCTGGGCCGTGCAGTGTCATGGGTCCCCAGAGGACAGTACTGGGTCATCAGAGGCAGAATGGAGCAGGATCATTAACAGCAAGTCCAGACAAAATCTTCACTTTTCCTCTGGACCAACACATTCTAGGATTGTATGTGAGAATGCAGGCAAAGGCCTCGTGGGCAAGTCTGAGACTCATATAGGGACACCCTGATAACTGGCTTGAGCAGTATTTCTCTTGTAACTATACAAGGTTTACTACTTCTACCTCATTGAACAAGCCATAGAAATGTGTGCCCCTCCCTCTGTCTGCTGAACATCTCTCATCCCTATTACCTTTGATTTTTCTCCTCTCTAGAGACAGTAATCACCAATCCCATGATTTTTTTTTCCAGATACAATGAAAGTTAGAAAGGTAAACTTACTTGTAAGAAGAAAATAATACAGCCTAGGATTTTTATATATTCTTATTTCTCAAATGAAATTATTTTACTGAGTTCTAGGAGTACTGTAAAACTTCATGGTGACGTTGGACTGGAATGTGGCTCAGTGGTAGAGCACTTGCCTAGCATGTACAATGCCTTGGCTCCAGCCCCCAGCACTGCAAAAAACAAAATGGAAATGTCACATGTGAAGTTTGGGGGCTGAAGATACAGCTCAGTGGTTAAGAGCACTTGCTGTCTTCCAGAGGACTAGGGTTCAGTTCCCAGCACCCACATGGCAACTAACAAACATCCATAACTCCAGTTCCAGAGGATCTTCTGACCTCTGAAGGCATTGTATAACTCAGGTATAATTACCTATATGCAGGCAATACACTCATACACATAACATAAAATAATAAATAAAATTACTTATTATAAATAATAAATTATTTATTTACTATATAATAAATAATATTATTTATTATTTTTATGTTATGTGTATGAATGTCCAAACTGGAGTTACAGTTGGTTGTTAGCCACCACGTGGGTGCTAGGAATTGAACTCGGGTCCTCTGCAAGAGCAGCCAGTACTCTTAATCACTGAGCCATTTCTCTAGCCCCAATAAAATGTTTTTCAAATTATATTGGGCTTAAAAGTCCATAGAACATCTGTCCAAAGAACGCTGTTCCACAACCATGACTCAAGTCTGTGATTGCTTTGTAGATAATGGCCACGAGCATGTGCCCTACCGACATCAACACTCTCAATCCTAAAAAGAAGGCTCTTTTCCCAGTGATCCTGGGTCACGAGTGTGCAGGAATTGTAGAAAGCACTGGGCCAGGAGTGACCAACTTCAAACCAGGTACTTGACCTTCTGATTCTAATGAGATTAAAAATGCCAAGCTTTCTCTGTGCTGCTTCCTGGTAACTGTTCTGGCTGCGTGTGCTATGACAGGGCTCCAATTACTGAGATCATCCTTCCCAAACCAAAGCTAACACAATCTAATGCAGTATAACAAGAAGGCAGAATATTTGAAACCAGAACTGCCTAATAAATCTTGGAAATATGGCCACTTTATGTATGTAAAATGAGAAACTCTTCTATAGAGCAAAGTCATAAGCCTAGTCTAAACTGAAGCTAGCATGCTTCACAAATGTCATTTTATAACAACATCTATATAAAACAGAAAGTTGTTTAATATTATATACAGAATGAGAACTTACAGAAGGCTTAAAAGGAAAACATTATACGCATGTCAATGTTAACTTAAGTCTCTTTGGGGAAGTTTGCAAGATAAAAATGATATCTAAATAAAGCCTGCCAATGGCTGAAATTATGTCACAGTTTGTCCCATATCTAGTATATATTGGTATATAGGCTATATAATATTTACTTGTCCAAAAAATGAGCCATATCACTCTTTCATCCAAACTTAGAGGTGTATTAGTATTTTCCACTCATTATCAGGGAAACAGGTTGTTCCCTTAGGTTTTGCATCATGCAGGAGTGACAGATGTCAACCTTTAACCCCAGCTCTTTTTGTGTGTGATTTGGGCCAGTTACATCATGTTTCTGTGATTGAACTTGGATTTCTTTTCTTTTTTTTTTTTAAGACAGTGTCTCCTTATAGACCAGGCTGGCCTTGAACTCACAGAGATCTACCTGCCTCTACCTCCCGAGTGCTAGGATTAAAGGCGTGCATCACCACGCCCAGCTTAAAGACAGTTCTTAGCCACCATATGGGTGCTGGGAATCAAACCCTGGTCCTCTGCGAGAGCAGTTGGTGCTCTTAACCGCTGAGCCATCTCTCCAGCCCCAGGATTTCTGTTTTATAAAGTAGTAGATGTGAGAAGTGGTATAATGCTAGTGTTTTGAGTGGTCACTGCCTGCCACATTCTAGCTGTTGAATGAATATAAATTATCATCACTGGACTTTGGTCCTCAAATGATAGACACATTATTAAGTTGATCTTGTATAAGAAGCCATAAAATGTGGGATTTACGAATGATGCAACATGGCAATGATAAAGAGTTTATTCTCGGGGCTGGAGAGATGGCCTAGCGGTTAGGAGCTCCGACGCTCTCCCAGAGGACCCGGGTTCGATCCCCAGCACCCACATGGCGGCCGAGAGCCGTCTGAAACTCCAATTCCAGGAGAACTCCAGTTCCAGGGGAATCCGACACCCTCTTCTGACCTCCGCGGCATTGCACGACACGGGTGCACAAACTTGCATGCAGACAGTACATTCATACACATACAGAAATAAATAAAATTAATAAAAATAAAAAAAAATAAAAAAAAAATAAAAAAAAATTTTATTTATTTTTTATGTGTATGAATGTACTGTCTGCATGTAGGTCTGTGCACCCGTGTCATGCAATGCCAAGGAAGTCAGAAGAGGGTGTCAGATTCCCTTGGAACTAGAGTTAAAGATGGTTCTCAGCTGCCATGTGGGTGCTGGGGATTGAACCCAAGGCCTCTGCAAGAGCAGTTGGCGCTCTTAACCGCTAGGCCATCCAGCCCCTTACCTTGTTTTTTCAAAACAGGGGCTCTCATGGGGCCTTGGGGCTTACCCATTATGCTGACCAAGGATCTGCCTGTCTCTACCTCCTGATCCCCTGGGATTATAACCCTGAGCCACCATGGTTATATAGGTTCTGGGGACTGAACTCAGGTCTTTATCCTTGTACAAGGACTTTACGGCGGAGAGCTGTACAGGATGCCCCCAGCCATCCTTATCACTATAATTAATAATAATTAATGAACAATGTGGATTACACCTGCCATACATGAGCTAACTTAATTTTTGAACAGGAAGTATGGAGGCTACAGGTATGTCAATTTTACAGGTGGGAGAAACATGGAAACACTCAAATTCATAAGCTAGTGAGGGACAAAGGCCTGTACATAAACCCACAGTCTGACCCAGAGCTAAACTTTTATTTTATTTTATTTATTTTTTTTCACATAAATTTTTATTTTTTATTTTTTTTAACAAATCTAGACCCCGTGTTCCTGCCCATTTCCCTCACCGCCCAGAGCTCATGCATTCTGCCAAACATTGCTTTTTCATCTCTTTAGTCTTTTTCTCAATATTCTCCATGAGAAAGTTGACTTTTTGAGCAGAAGTTCACTGTTTCAGGTCAGTTTTTTTGATGCAGTCCTTTCTGTTGTTGTTTTGCCAAAATTGCATTACCCCAACTGCTTTGGACAAAAGCTCAGGGGGCCCTACACAAGAAATACTTACAAAACTGGGTAATTGGCACTAGCATCACAGATGAGGGATACCAATTCATCGTCTTGTTTTTCTGGGACTGTGTTACTTCACTAGCATGATGTCCTCGGCTCCAGCCATTTTTCTCCCTGCAAAGCTCGTGATGTCGTTTTTCTCTTACTGCTGCATAGAACTCCATTTTAGATTAACATAATTTTTTTCTATCCACTCTTCAGTTGAGGGGCATTTAGGTTGGTTCAGCTCCTTGCTATTGTGAAGAGAGGCTGCAATATAAACTGGCCGTGCATGTATCTCGTGGGTGGCGTAAGTCTTTGAGGGTACATGCCCAGGAGTGGTATGGCTGGGTCAGTTGGCAGTTCATTCCAAGTCTTCCAAGGGTTCTCCACACTGCTTTTCCATATGGGCTGTGCGAGTTTACATTCCACCAGCAGCTTTTAACTGGCTGCCAAAGTGGATGGTATTGGTGCAGGGGGCAGAGCCAGGTCTGCAGCCTCAGCTCCTGGGGATGGACCACTCAAAGGGAAAGCCGGAGGAATACTGGCAAAAAAGTGAAACCTGCAAGCTGGCCGTTCAGGTTCTAATCTACTTCTTGTTGAACCCAGAAATGAGAGAGGGTAAGGTCAGGCATCATAGCCCCGGGCTACAGGCGCAAGCTCCCTGGGACTCAGTGGACTCTCCTAGGTACAGAGTCAGTGGTAGGGATGTTGGGTGGGGTGGGCCCTGGGGTTGGGAATGAATCTAGACAGCTTCAGTGCAAGGCATGTATCTTTGTCTCCAGCTCCAGAGGAGGAAACTGAGTCACAGAGGCATGAGTGAAGGTTCCTTTGTATTGCCTCCTATTGGGACTCCTAAAGCGTTAGTCCAGGTGGTGAACAAAGAGATGGCCAGGGCCCAGTGGCCTGGTGGAGGGGCTTAGATTTTTGTTTGATTTCCCCTGGTATCCCTGCCTGGGCTGTTCTGGGGGGTTATGCAAATTAATGTAGATGTATGTAAATTGGATCCTACCAGGCAGGAGGCTCTAATGGAGCTGCCAGCCCAGAGGTGTGTGACAGATCTGTCCAGAAGGGGCCTAAGGGGCCCCCAGCTGTGAAAGGGGGTGGAGATGGGTCAGTGGTCACTGACATGAAGCAGTGAGGTTGCCATGGAGACAGAGGCTAGGGCGCTGCCTCTTGACAGGACAGACTGGCCAGATCAGCCTACTGAGATGCTTCTAGGCCTCCTAAAAGCTCCAAGCTGGTCTCTGTGGATTAATTACCCAGAAGGTGATGACCAGCTGCTTACCAGCTCTCCCAGGGCCCAGTCCAACTGGAGGGCTGGGCCACAGCAGGAGGGCATGAGGACAGACAGATGGCAGTCTAGGGCTTGAAAACAGCATCTGAACTGAGGGAGAGAGCAGCTTCTCTCGGAGAGAAGATTGCTGTAGCAGGCCTGTTAAGGGATGAGATCCCCAAATACCAGAGTAGGCAAAAAATGCTAAACAACTAAGCTCAGAGAGCTGTGTGGTAAGGAATAGAGAGCTTTGTCCAGACATAGGGGTTGGAGCCTTTTCCAGGTCCCCGTGCATCTGGACTACCTCATCTATTCCTGTGGGGGTGGGGCTAGGGGACATGACAGGGATGTGAGGGTTAATATACAGAAGTTCCTTAGAAAGCACGCTAGACTGCCCCTTGAGAGGTTGGTTGTCAGTGTCCCGTGAGCTTTTGTGTGAGGACATCTCTCCCTTGTTTATGTTTATCCCTGTTCCTTCTTCCCCTTCTCTGGGCTACAACACTTCGTACTGGTGTTCCTTAAGGAGTGAAATGGCAGGACTAGCATCCTCGGGGAAGGAGGCTGGGCTCAGGTCTCTGGACTTGGCCCACAAAGGATGCTCAAAGTAAACTTGTAGGGTCAGGGAGATGGGTCAGAGGGAAAGGAGCCTGCTGCCACACCTGATCACCTGAGTTTGTAGGAGAGAGAGAGAGAGAGAGAGAGAGAGAGAGAGAGAGAGGGAGAGAAACACTATGCACAACAAATATGTGAAATTTTTTAAAATGTAAAGAACTATTGTAGAATGGATGGATGGATTCTAAGTAAGTTTCGGGACAGTGTCGGCCCGAGAGGAAGGGGTGTGAGTGTCCTATCCCTCTCTGAGGCAGAGTGACCCATGAGATGCTCTTTGGTCTGGAGCAGGCTCTTCTCACCACCCCAGTTCCTCCATTTCCCCCTGATGTCCATGGGAGACACAGTGGATACAGAGACCAGGTTCCAGCTCCAAGCTCAGCCCGGCTGAGTACAATACAGTGGGTGACGAGAGAGTGTCCGCTCAAGTCTGATAGCAGCTCTGGAATGAGGCAGATGGGAACGCCCTGAATCTGGGTTAAGTGCAGGTTTGAGCTGAAGATCTGTGCAGACGCAGTAGAGCCAGGTAGAGCACCCTTTCCACTGAGCCATCTTGCTCGCCCCCTGTTTATTGTTTTCTTGTTTGTTTTGTTCATTTTTCCCCTTTGTCTTTTCGGAGACAGGGTCTACTGGTGCTCCAGCTGTCCTGGAACTCACTCTTAAGCCAGCTGGCTGGAACTACACAAAGATCCTCCTGCCTCTGCCTCCCGATGTGCTAGGATAAAGGGTGTGCACCACCGCGCCTGAGGCTGCCCTGTTTGTTTTTGAAACAAATCTTACATAGCCCAGGGTGGCTAGCAAACTGATGTGTAGCTGGAGGCTGGCCTTGAATTTTTTTTTTTTATTGGTACTTTCTGTTATGTGTATGAATTACTGTTGCTGCAAAGTCTGTGCACCCGATGTGTGCAATGCCGTGAGGTCAGAAGAGTTCGATCCCTGAACTGAGTTCTCTCCGAGTTGGAAGTTCAGACGGTCTTGGCCCCATGTGTGCTGATCAACCCGTCCTCTGTAGATAGTCGGTGCTCAACCTAGGCATCTCCCAGCCCCTGGCTTAATTTGATTCCTTAGCCACTCAGGCCGGACTTAATAATGTGTGTGATTGCTTTTGTCTTGAGACAAGTCTCCCTTGTCCCAGGCTGAATTTATACAAGATCTTCTCTAACTTTTCTGAGTGCGGCTTACACTATGCCTGGCTACCTGGGCTTTAATTCTTAACCCAACTCTAAGTGTGTATGTGTGTTTAGAACCAAGTCTCCTGTTCCTGGCTCTGTTCCCTGAAATGACTTCTCATCACTATTTGCTGTCCTTCCTTGGCTCTTGGTGCCTTTACCATTGCACACATTCGGTGTCTCTTCATGGGTGTCTCTTCATGGCTTTTGTTTTTTATTCAGTGGAATCGCATTGTTCCGCAGCTTGCTTTTTTCCTTAACAGTGGTGGCTTTGGCTGGTTTCCAGTGGGATCTGAGCCCAGAGGAGGGCTGTTAAGTCTTTGAAAGGAAGGGAGGACACTGGAGCTGTGTCAGGTACAGGAAGAATCCCCACAGGGCACTGGGTACAGAGGAGGGGGCCCTGGTACAGTAGTCCACAGTATCAACCCTCAGCCACCAGAAGCTCATGACCAACTGATTCCCTTCCCTTCCGTTTCCCCTTCTTTCCTTTCCTTTTCCCTCTTCCCTTCCCCTCCTCCTTCCCCCCCATCTCTGGTTTTTGAGATGGGCTCCCACTTTGTAGCTCAGGCTAGCATAAAGCTTGCAGCTCATCGTCCCCTGCCTATTTCTCAAGTGCTGGGATTACAAGTGTGTGCCACACAACTGGCTGGCTCCCTGCTTTCTAGAGCAGGGGGTCACATGGCTTGTTCAGTGCCACATATCCTGCCCTTAGCCCTGTCCCTCATCCCTTCCCTCGCCTCATCTCTAGCCCTGGAGGCTGGCACTGAAGATGCTCAAGAAATCTGTTCAGTAGATTGAGGCCCTTTCCTGCCCTCGCCAAAGACCCCCAGGGTCTCCGCCACTTCCCTTTTATGTCAGTGCCTGTATTTCTTTCAGTTGACGCACAATGGTGCCTGCCCCAGGTGGACCCCTGAAGTGGGCCCAGCTCAGGCATGAGGAGCCCCTCTCCTCAGCCCAGTGGCTGCCCTCCCAGCTGTACTGTGCTAAGCCCTAATGAGTGCCACACCAGCGCTATACGCAAGGCTCCTTCTTGCCTGTGGCGTTGGCTTCAGCCCACCCCCTCATTTCACGGATGAGGGGCTGAGCCGAGTGTAATTTTGTCAGCTGCTTCAGAAATCCACCGGGAAAGGAGGCTTAAGCATGGGGGCACATAGAGGGCTGCTAACCATACTGAGGACCAATTGTGTGCACCCAGCTGGCTAAGAACTTGACAGGGGTGGAACACTTCAGTGAGGAAACCTGGGCCAGAAAGGAGGGGGAGCCTGCCCAGGGTTACACCAGTGAGTCACTAAGCTGGGGCTGAGACTTGAGTCTGCAGGACCCCAAATGGGGAGTGTGAACCAACTCCTCTGTGAACCAAAGGCAGTAAGAGACAGAAATAGGTGGCAGGGCTTTCAGGGCATCTGCCTCCTCTTCCCCCAGAGACACGCTGCACTTCTGCAACTAAGGCGTATGGCCTCTTGCTGGAACATGGCCTGGGAAGTGGAGTAGACTTGCCAAATTGACAGGTGACCCAGCTCCGTTCCTGCCTTTGCCCCAGAGGCTGAGACGGATCCATCTGTATTATTCACCCCTCCCCTGCCCCCACTGGGGTTTGAGCTCCTGGGGTTGAGTCTAGACAGACAGAGCATCCTACTGAGACCAGAGGCAGCCCTGACAAGGGGCTGCAGGTTCCCATGGCAACAGCATCCCCCTCAGCCGGCAGCTACCTGATAAATAAATAATCAGGTTTTGGGGGTGGGGGAGCTGAGGGCCAAGGGAAGGGCAGTAATGGAGCCCAAGGTTTCACTCTGGAGAGAGGGGTGGGTCAGACTTGGAGTAGGCTGGGAGAGGAGGGCTGCAAATGCCAGGTCAGGGAATAGATGACCGGAGGAAGTGGTTTGATTGGAGATTCGTCCATCAGCCAGGGTGTGGTGACCCGTAGCCTGGGGATGAGGGAACAGGAAGGGGATCTTGACCTGAAATCAGGTTTTCAGCTCATGTATCTGGACACTTGGGGTGTAAAAATAAAAAATGGACCAGGTCAGAAAGAGGAAAATTGCAATGAATGTTGGACATAGTGGTGGGGTCCAGCCCTCTGGAAGCTGAGGTGGAGGATCTTGAATTCAAAGCCACCTGGGCTTCATATGAGACCCTGAATCAAAAAAAAAAAAAAAACCAAAAAAACCAAAAAAAAACCATGGGTTTTCAGAGATGGAGAAAGACCTGGAGGACAGTCCTCTGAGACAGGGAAGGGTCAAGGAAGGGAACCAGTGGGTGGAAGTGGGGCAGGAGTGGCCGGGTCGGGAGGCAGCACCCAGCACTTCGGGAGTCAAGGCTTGAGAAATATAGCTTTGGGTTGGGCCTGGAGAAACTCGTCCTTGTCCTTGGCTGGGCCTAGTGTCAAGGACTCATCCTATGTGACTTTGGTTACAACTGTAGTTGTTTGTTGTTTTTGTTTTTTTTTTTTTGGTCTTTTTGAGACAGAGTCCGTCCCTGTAAGCTGTCCTGGAACGCACTAATGTAGACACAGGCTGGCCTTAACTCAGAGATCACCTGCCTCTGCCTCCCGAGTGCTGGGATTAAAGGCTGTGCCCCAGAATTTGTGGTGTTTAACTTTTTTTTTTTTTTTTTAGATTTTGTATGTTGTGTGTGTTATATGTGTGCTGCTGTGTGGTGTGGTGTGTGTGTGTGGTTAGAGGGAGAGAGAGAGAGAGAGAGAGAGAGAGAGAGGTCAGAAAGAGGCCATTGGATCCCCTAAAACTGGTTGTTGAGCTCGGTTGCTGCTGGAACCGAACTCAGATCCTCTGTAAAGGAGCTTAACCACTGAGCCATCTCTGCCAGCCCCACATTTGTATCTAGAAAAAACACTAGTAGGTGTGGTGGAGGTCTGAGAGGAGGCTGTGCAAGTTGCTTTTCATAGGAGAAGTTCTACAAGCTTCTTCCATCTAACTTGTAGACTGACCACGTAGAAACCCCCAGGGCTGGCCGTTCCCTCAGCACACTTCAATGGAAGTCTTTGTTAAAGGAGCAGATAGATTTCCTGGCTTCCGAAAGTCCCTCCCATCAAAGTACTGGACATGGGGAAGCTGCTCGTGACTTCCGGTCACAGCAGCCATCAGGTGATGGTGCTTGAGCCAGTGCAGCCATATGGGGAGACAGTCCCACTTCCTTCCTTCACTGTCAATGAGCTGCATCACTGCTGCCACACAGTGACTTGGTTTCCTCCTCAAACTGTAACACTTAATGATCCCAGCATTCCAGAGCTGAGACAGGAGGATTGCCCTGGCAACCTGGCTACATAGTGAGTTTGAGCCCAGAGTGGTCAAGATGAGACTCTGTTGCCAAAAAGAAGGGAGGGGGCTGCTGGCAAAGATAGACTCAGTGGGTAGAAGCCTTTGCTCCAAAGCTTGGATGTGGTTGTTGGATCCCTGGAACCCACAAAAGAGAGAGAGAACCGACACCCGAAGTTGTCATCAGACCTCCACCACATGCACATGGTGGCACACACATGCCTAGACTCACATTACCACCATACACCTACCACAATAATAATAATAATTATAGTTAATTTTATTTTTTATGTGTATGAATGTACTGTCTGCATGTAGGTTTTGTGCACCCTTGTCATACAATGCCACGGAGGCCAGAACAAGAGGAGGTGTCGATTCCCCTGGAACTGGAGTTAAAGACATTCTCAGCAGCCACTGTGGGTGCTGGGGATTGAACCGGGTCCTCTGCAAGACAGAGCTCGTTTTTTAATAGAAATTAAAAAAAATTATTATATACATGAACATGCACATGCTCACTTGTGATACAGTATGCATGTGGAGGTCACAGAACAACCGAGGGAGTCAATTCTCTTTCTGCCATATGGAGTCCAGGGATCAAACTCAATTTATCGCCGGCATGGTGGTGCAGGCCTTTAATCCTAGCACTCAGGAGGCAGAGGCAGACGGATCTTTGTGAGTTCAAGGCCAGCCTGGTCTACAGAGTGAGTTCCAGGACAGCTGGGGCAAAAACAAAAAAAAAAAAAAAAAAAAAAAAAAAAAACAAATCAAAACCTCTCAATTTATCAGGGCCCTGGCAAGCCAGCATGTTTACACCACCCCGTGAACTTTCTTAACACTTAATTTTGTTTAAATTTTTTTTATTATTTTTTAATTTTTATTCTGTATGTGTACGAATGTTTGTCTGCTGCAAGTCTAATGCACGCCGTGTTGTAGAATGTCTGTGGAGGTCAAAAGTGGGCGTCGGATTCCCCTGGAGGGAGTTCTCCTGGGATTGGCATTNTATATAGAGAAATATATATATATATATATATATATATATATATATATAGTGCTTTCCACTGATTCATGTGAGAGAAACCTTTTGGGTTTTTCTCTAGGCTGGGATTTAAATCCAAAGCCTTGCACAAGATAAGCAAGTACTCTACCACTGATTGACTCCCCAGGTCTGCTTCTAGAAAATATTTAAAGTAAAGCTCAAAATAAATAGATAGATAGATAGATAGATAGATAGATAGATAGATAGATAGATAGATAAATAAAGTAAAGCTCAGGCACCATCTAAACTTATGGCCTTTCTTTGCAGGTGACAAAGTGATCCCATTCTTTGCACCTCAATGTAAAAAATGCAAATTCTGTCTGAGCCCACGCACAAACGTCTGTGGAAGGCTTTGGTAAGCTCCCTTGTGTTGTTGAGACGATAATTTGGCATAAATGTTTTAGAAAGCACCTTGGCCAAAACCTAAAAGAAGTTGAAAAGATGAAAGCCTTCTGCCCACTAATTCTATTCCTAGGTGCCTAGGAGACAGGATTCCAAAAGTCAGGAGGAAGTACATGCTAGAATGTTCACTGCCACGTGGTTTGAGAGCTGTGGAAAAACACAGAAGGCCAGGCATAGTGGTCCACAATTTTAATCCCAGCACTTAGGTGGCAGAAACAGGAAGATCTATGTGGATTGAGGCCAGTGTAGTCTACATAGCCAGTTCCAGGCCAGCCATGACAACATAGTGAGACCCTATCTGCCATGATCATGGACTAGCCTGGGCTAAGTCCAAAGGAATCTAGGACACAAATATTATAATACACTCTAATTTTATTAATTCCCACACAGGTTATTTCTATAATTCTAATTCTGTCCTGTCCTAGCCTATCTCCCCAAGGCTGCTCGCCTACATGGCATTCTCTTAGCCTCTTGGAAGTGATGGAGGGAGTCCACACTAGGGAGTTCCAAGAAGCCAGTTGATTGGCTGAAGCAGATCTCTCTCAATCAGGGATGTGGCAGCTCAGGCAGACCAGTCCAGGCAGCAGCAGTGGCCAACACGGTCAGTATCCACTTCAGGCGAACTGGTGTCATGGGGCAGCATGTCCAGGTGTTCTCAGCTGACAGGTTAGGTTCGCAGTGACATCTCACAGCGGGTCCCCTGAGGGGGAGTGAGACCAAAGTCATTTTACACTTCCCAGCTTAAATAGGCTGCAGCTGGGCATGTGGGGTGAACTGGGTCTCAGGTGCTAATCTCAGGCTTGTGCCTAGGGTCCCCCCTGCATAGCAGGTGGTTATCTTCTCTGTCTGGGGCCATGCATAGGTCAAGGCAAAGGACCCAGGACTGGTTATCAGGTGCTTGTGTCCATGCCACCTCTGGCCACCTAATCAGTTGAGTATGGTCAGTCTTTTGGGCTCTGCTGAGCCCCTCTGTGGCTAGCCTAGTACTGAGTGCTGATCTCTAAAGCAGCCCTGAGCTGGAACAGGCCTCTTGCTGAGCTAAGTTTAACATTTGCTAATTTCTTTAAGGTTACAGCATTTCACACATTATCTACTGTTTAATCCCAACTACTTCTAATTCACACAACTTCTACATGCTAACTGTGCTCCCCACACTATTTCAAAACAAAACAAAACAAAACAAGAAAACAGAAAACAGAATTATCCTTAAATAAGAGACTAGATTAATATATTGTTATACAGTAACACAATAGAATACCACACAACAAAGAAAATAGCTAAACTTATGATATATATATTAACATAATTTTTCACATATGTTAAGGGAAAGAAGCAAGATGCTAAAGGATATATTTCATAATCTATCCCACGAAGACAGTACCCGTATTGTTTATGGTTACGTGTAGCAAAAGTAAAAACACATCACTAGAGCAATAAATGCTAGGTTCCAATAGTATTCCACTTCTGTAGGAATGAGAAAGGATGCACATACCACTTCTGTAGGAATGAGGAAGGATGCACATACCACTTCTGTAGGAATGAGGAAGGATGCACACACTTCTGTAGGAATGAGAAAGGATGCACATACCACTTCTGTAGGAATGAGGAAGGATGCACACACCACTTCTGTAGGAATGAGAAAGGATGCACACACCACTTCTGTAGGAATGAAAAGGATGCACATACCACTTCTGTAGGAATGAAAAGGATGCACATACCACTTCTGTAGGAATGAGGAAAGATGCACATACCACTTCTGTAGGAATGAGGAAGGATGCACACACCACTTCTGTAGGAATGAGAAAGGATGCACACACCACTTCTGTAGGAATGAGAAAAGATGCACATACCACTTCTGTAGGAATGAGAAAGGATGCACACACCACTTCTGTAGGAATGAGAAAGGATGCAAATACCACAGCAGTTTATAGTCTTAGGACCTGGAGCCAGGTTTTTAACCCAGGTATAGAAGAGTCTGAATCTGTTTTTTGTTTTTTTTTTTGGTTTTTTTTTTTTTCGAGACAGGGTCTCCCTGTAGCCCCAGCTGTCCTGGAAACTCACTCTGTAGCCCAGGCTGGCCTTGAACTCAAAAGATCTCGCCTGCCTCTGCCCTGATTGCTAAGATTAAAGCTTGTGCCACCACACCCAGCTTAAGAGTCTGAATCTTAACCACCTTAAATTGATTTTATTGAAACTATAGAAAGATCCATCTGCCCTGAATGTTTCTTGAAGCTTATTGTTTAAGAAGTTAAAACTAGACTAGGCATAGTGGCACATGGCTTTGAGCTTAGTAATCAGGGAGGCAAATGATTTCTCTGAGTTTGAGGCCAGCCTGGTCTACACAGTGACAAGGCTAACTAGGACTACACAGTAAGATCCTGTCTTTAAAAAAAAAAAATTAAAACCAGAGACTGGAGACCTGGATCAGCAGTTAAGAGTGCTTACTGCTCTTGCAGGGGGCCCGGGTTTTACTCCCAGCACCCACATGGCAGCTCACAACTACCTGTAACTCCAGTTCCAGGAGATCTGATGCCCTCTCTGTCCTCCGTGGCACTCAAAAGCATGTGGTACACATAAACAAAGACACACAGACACATGCACATAACTAATTGATAAATCCCCTTTAAAAAAGAAGTTAAACCCATACAACTCTTATATCTGTGCCTCAGTGTCCTCATCTATAAGAAGATCTAAACCAGGCTCGGTGGCACAGGTCTTTAATCCCAGCCCTCAGGAGGCAGAGGCAGGTGGATCTCTGAGAGTTCAAGGCCAGCCTTGTCCTCAGTTTGTAGGTTTGAACTTAAACAATATTCTTGGCCAAGTGTGCTAGTGTACACCTTTAGACCCACTCAGGAGACAGAGGTAGGCAGATCTCTGTGAGATTGAGGGCCAGCCTGGTCTTACATAGCCCTTCGCCAGCTAGTTACAAGAACCCTGTCTAAAACCTCCAAAAAAAAAAAAAAAAAAATAAAATATTTCATCTATATATATATATATATATATTCTTCTACAAACTCTTTATAATGAATTTAGACAATGATCATAAATTACAATAGCACGAGATTCTCTGTCTCTTTAGACAAACTGCACCTTTGAAGTATTATGCCTGCAAAATATAAATTATGAATCAGATCAAATGTTTACATAAAAATTCCACTTTAAGAGGAAATAAGGACACAGAAACATAAGATTTCAGGAGTGTGATCAGAAAAATTCACAGGGAAAAAATATGGGACAAATGACTTCATTTTTTCAACAAGTAAATTGCAAGGTGGGGGTATAAATTAAAAGAGGTAGCTTAAGCAAATGCAGTATGTGGACTTGAAAGACTCTTTAAGAGCTCTTTACTGAAATATTCTAGTACTGAGGAAGCAGTGCAATGTGGGAGAAGAACTCTGTACTGTGGAAGGTGAAGCCAGACCTCCCAGGATGAAAATCACCAGAGCTAGGGAGGGGTCATGGTGGGGGGTGTTGACAGCTCTAGTTTATTTCGGTTTGGACTTTCTATTAAAAAAAATGAGTGAAGACAATATACCTTCACAAGAGTTCTGACACACATAAGGCATTCGGGTTTGTTGCTATTATCCACTACAACAGTTCTAAAAGACAACATATTAATGTGAGAAGTAGCCAATGATTTTCTCTCAATTTTCCCATTTGGTTCCATAAATTGTCATGAGAAATATATAATGCCCGATATATTTTATGGGAAAATGACCTGTGCCCCTTGACTTTCTTCTTTGTGTCTTTTTATTTTTCTAGTAACTTTGAAAATCCTACTATTGATCAAGCACTAATGGAAGATGGTACCAGCAGGTTTACCTGCAAAGGAAAACCAATTTATCATTTCATGGGAGTCAGTTCCTTCTCTCAATATACTGTGGTGTCAGAGGCTAATCTTGCCAGAATTCATGACGAGGCAAACTTAGAGAGAGTTTGTCTGATTGGATGCGGGTTCTCATCTGGCTACGGGGCTGCAATCAACAATGCCAAGGTAAATTATTAAATGCTAAGCTACTAGGTTACTGGGAGGCAGTGTTATATAAAAGAGGTAGAATTATCTTCAAGCTCTACTTATATCATTTATTGCCTCTGTGATTATTTTCTGTACTGGGAATTGAATCCTGGGCCCTGCACCTGCCAGGCAAATGTTGTACCAATGAGCTCTCTCTCCCCTCAACCTCTGTGATTTTAAATGAGTTAGAATTCCCAAGAATAATATTGACTAGAGATATTCATGAGCATATTAAATCATATTGTATATACAAAGCATTGACCTAGTAAGCCTCATATATACATGAGTTCCGGTTTAAGTAAAGTCTGTTTAAATATGTACCCTAAATATGAGTGTTCCTTGGGAAACAGAATTAGAGGCATGACCCATGCTGGGCTTCTATTTTTAATTATTTCATTTTAATCAACTAAAATTAAACATGGACTATAATGTGGCATTCTGATATTTGTATACATTGTTAAGTGGTTAAATAACATACCTATCATCTCACACAAATATCTTTTTGTAATAAGGACACTTAAAATTTATTCCCAGCAATACTGAAGTGTGTGTTAATTGGAGACCATCTGCACAGTAGACTTCCTTATGTGTTTGGCATATTGCTGTCGGACATATGGCTTGCAAATGTACTCTCCTGTTCCATGGGTTTTCTCCATTCTGTTGGGTTTTCCCTTCACTGTGTGAAAGTTTTTAGATTGGTATAGTCCCATTCACCTGCTTTTCTTTTGTTTCCTGTGCTTCTATTTTTTGTTTTGTTTTATGAGATAAGGTCTCACTAGGTCGCTAAGGTTGGACTTAATTTCCTGGTCCTCCCTTCAGCAGCTGTGCTCTTTAGAGTGAAGTCCAGGAAATCAGAGTGCAGATCACTGCTGCACACACTTTGCCTCTAACAGGTTTATAGCTTCAGCTGTTACATCCAAGTCTTTAATCCACTGTGAGTTGAATTTTGTATATGGTGTAATTTCTTCTTTTGCCTATGGACATTAAGTTCTCATCACTATTAACAAAACAGCCCTGCCC
This sequence comes from Rhizomys pruinosus, assembly GCA_009823505.1. Classification (NCBI taxonomy): domain Eukaryota; kingdom Metazoa; phylum Chordata; class Mammalia; order Rodentia; family Spalacidae; genus Rhizomys; species Rhizomys pruinosus. The sequence continues at coordinate 2,341,922 of VZQC01012261.1, read as the reverse complement.
TTTCTCTCCTAAAGTGAAAGATGTACATTGCCTGTGTTACTTATTAATTCTGTTTCACATTAGAAGACTTCGACATGACTTTTTCTCTTTTCTGTTTCCTTTTGCTTTAACAGTTTCTAACACTCTCTAGAAAACATCAAGTAAGCTTCTCTATGTAGTATTTTCTGACGGTGTCCCACTTCTAAAATAATTTCTCTCAATTACAGCACCTTCCTTCTTTACAATCTTCTATATTGTTTCTATTTAATTCAATGTATGTTTTTTGTTTGGGTTTTTTATGGTTTTCATTTTTTGTTTTTTTTTGAGACAGGATCTTCCAGGTAGCCCCAGCTGACCTGGAACTTGCTATGTAGACCAGGCTGGCCTTGAACTCACAGAGATCCACCTGCTTCTGCCTCCCGAGTGCTGGGATTAAAGGCATACGACACCACACATGGCTAATTCAATGTATGTTAAAGACTCAAATGGTCTCCAGCCTCCCAGAGCCTTCCTTCCTCCCTGATGCAGAAAGGTTACTGATTTAAGCTGTGGCAAGGCCACTCTTCCTAAGGGTGTGCGTCCTATGTGTGCCATAAACACCATTGGTGGGTGTCTCCCATGCCCTGGCCCCCTCCTAAGCCCCACCCAGCACCCCTATCATCTCATCTAGCCTCAAGGCTATCCCAGGCCTCCAGGCCCAGCTCCTGGGGTGGTCCAGCTTCTAGGGTGGCCGCTGTCAAGGGCCAGCCCTTGAGACTACACACTCACCTCCTCTCCATCCCTGTTGTTTTTGTCATTAGCTTTGAAAGAGTAGTTTGTGCCACTGCAGCGCCTCTCCAGCCTGACCAGATGCAGCTCCAGCTGAGAGGCCCTGTTTTGACTTGCTCCATCCCTGTGTGCAGCCCCTAGGCCAGGCTGAGAACCGGGCTGTCAGAGAATGGTCAGTCAGTGACAAACGTGGAATTGGGTGGGCTTGGCATGTCCTTAAACTGTCTGGAAAGGAGGCCATTTGCTCTGCGACTCCCACCCACATCCAGGGCAGAAGCTGCTACAGAGTCCAGCGGCCGAAGCAGATGAGCGGCCCAAGGAGGAGTTTGGACAGGAACCCCGCGGCTCTAAACCTTTGGCACCAACACAATTGCCAATCCCACTAAGTTTGGGTACTGACTGAACAAGCCCTCCTGCGTAGACTCATCCCATCCGCAGACCCTGAGCTTCCTTGCAGTGGGCCTGGGTGTGGCTGGGTGGGTCAGCAGCCCCTGTAGTTGCTTGGGGTGGGTGCTATGTCAGAGTAGAAGGAAAACAGAATTTGGAAGCTCCTGGCTTGGTTGTCTAAACCATGTACCAGCCCTCCCAGATACTGTGGGCGCTAAGCGGCATCTGATCAGGCTCCCAGGGCCTGATCCCTTGTGGGGGGCCTGGCAGGGACAGGCCCTGCACTGGTTATGCTTTCTCGGGATTCAGTCAGCTGGGACCTGCCCACTGAGCGATGTGTGGCTCCTCTGCTGCTGCCCCTCATGAGGCAGCCGATGTTTTTGGAGGCACTAAGCTAAACAGCCTGTTGCCTGGGGTCCTGTAGGGGAATCTGGCCCCAATCAGGTTGGCATGGCTATGCTCTGAGTCCATCCCAGTGTCTGTGTGGGTGCTGCCCCTGAACAAGACCCATCTGCTGCGGGAGAGCTCACTGTGGTGGGGGGCCCGGAACCCGCAGGGGTAGCATGGGTCTCCCTTCTTACACTTAGCTAATATGCAGTCCCGCACCGGGTCCGTGAGCCTCTGCCCAACCCACCTGATGTTTATGTATGTGTGTAGAGCCTGCTGTTTGTGTGAAGAGGTGCCAGCCCAACCTGCTGGCTGCTGCACCCCGCATATCTCACACACCACTCACAGCCCGTCCCCCAGAAGTAAGCAGTGGCCGTCCACCTTTGTTCGAGAGTCCTTCTGGTCCATGCCTCCCACCCCTGCATATTTTTTTTAATGGACAAATTGGTGTTCCTCCCCACGTTGAGTTCCTTTGTCCCTCCAGCCTTTCGCTGCCGTTGGCCCCTTCCCTGGCTCCTTGAAGGTTTCTACGTGTACAGGTGGTCTTGTTGATGTCTTTCAGAAAATGGTTATTTTATATGATTTGTCATGGGATTTTTCCTAATAAATCATTCTTCTTTAAAAAAAAAAAGATTCAATATACAAAAAAAAGCCCTCAATACTGTAGAAGATTAAACAAATTTCTGCCTTTAAAAATAATGAGAAAAATATTTATTTATTTATTTATTTATTCATTTATTTATTTATCTTGAGATTGAGCCATATAACCTCAGGCTGCCCTTGATCTGACAGAGATCTACCTGCCTCTGTCTCCTGCATCTTGAGATTAAAGGTGTGCATCACAAAACCCCATACTGACAATGTTTTAAAGAAATGCGAGCTATGCATGGTGGCTCACACCTATATTCCCAGCATTGGCTGAGGCAGGAGGACCACCATGAAGATACCCCAGGCTAAATAGTGAGTTTGGGACCAGCCTGTGCTATAGTATAAGACCTTGTCTCTAAAAACAAAAGGTAAGGAGGGGGGGAAGAGGAGGGTGGGAGGAAGCAAAGAATCAGTTATAGAAGATTCTTGTACATGATCTAGGAAAAGAAAAAAGATAGGTACTAATTTCTGACTGAAGAAATAAGAATTTGGGGACTGGAAAGATGGCTCAGTGGTTGGGAACACTGGCTGCTCTTGCAGAGGACCAGGGTTCGATTCCCAGCACCACATGGCAGCTGACAACTGTCTGTAACTCTAGTTCCAGGGTAATCTGATGCCCTCTTCTGACCTCACAGGCATTGCAGGAGATGGGTACACCAACATACATGCAGGCAGAACACTCATACACATAAAATAAAAATAATAAATAAAAATTTAAAAAGAAATAAGAATTTTGTGGAGAAAACATTTAAGCCAGGCCTAACAAGACAGGTTATATTTTAAATTAGGGCAATAAGATGAAAGGTAAATTGACTGCCAGATGTGGTGGCGCACGCCTTTAATCCCAACACTCAGGAGGCAGAGGCAGGTGGCTCTGTGAATTCAGGCCAGCCTGGTCTACAGAGTGAGTTCCAGGCCAGCTGGGACTAAAGGGAGACCCTGTCTCAAAAGACCAAAAAAAGAAAAGGAGGAGGAGGAGGAGGAGGAGGAGGAGGAGGAGGAGGAGAAAGGTGTGCACTGACTACAGGAGGAGGGGGTTAAGGCAAGAGGAGAGGAAAGGCCACGTTCATTGTGGCTGTAGCTCTGAAGTATCCTGGAGCAGGAGCTGGAGGATAAACAAAGGTCAGCACTAATTTGCCAGGCATAGTAATTCTATAGCAGTCTAGAAGCTGAAGCAATAGGATCTTGAGTTCAAGACCTCTCTGGCCTACATAACAAGACCCTGTCTCAAACAAGCAAGCAAACGACCTTCACTCCATGCAAAGACATCTGGACTTCATTCCACCTAAATGAAGTGACACTTTGGAATGATCTAGTGAGTCCATTCAGAGAGAAATATTAATGGTCATTCCAAAACAATCATAATGTTAATACAACAAAATAAAATCTATTAGAAATAGAGATGCAAGCTGGGCTTGGTGGCACCTGTCTTTAAACCCAACACTCAGAGGTGGACACACTTCTGTGAGAGGGGGGCCAGCCTGGTCTACATAATGAGTTCCAAGCCAGCTGGGCCTACAGGAAGACCCTGTCTCAAAAAGACCAAAGTAAATAAATAAATAAATAAATAAATAAATAAGACAAATTACCTGTGATCCAATTTTGGTAAGAAAGAAAATAATTCTCTAGACTATGTGGGATTTTTAATTTTGTCCTCATACTGCTGAGGGAAAAATAAAACTAAGGAATTATTTTCATTTGGCTTTGTTTATTAACTGATAATATTAATAGACATTAAATAATTTTACAAACTTCAGTAGAAGCACATCCGGTTTCACACTGCCATGTTTTCTCCTGATATGTCATAGATTTCCGAAAGACAGTCTTGTATTTAAACATGTAAGCGCTCATCTCACCCTCCTCCAGGTAAAAACAGAGACCAGCAGCTTTAGATGGCTCTATACTTTTGCTGCCTGCAGGTCACCCCAGGCTCTACATGTGCTATCTTTGGCCTCGGATGTGTAGGTCTTTCTGCTGTAATTGGGTGTAAAATGGCAGGAGCTTCCAGAATCATAGGTGTTGACATCAACAGTGAGAAGTTTCCGAGAGCCAAAGCCCTGGGAGCCACTGAGTGCCTTAATCCCAGAGACCTAGACAAACCCATCCAAGATGTCATCACTGAACTGACAGGCGGAGGTGTGGATTTCTCCTTGGACTGTGCAGGAACAGCTCAAACTCTGGTATGTCTGTTTCTCCACCCGCCCCATCCTTTTCATCTTAGTTTCAATTTCTTCTTTAATCATCAAATAGTAAGAGAAAGTGAAACATGTTTATAACAGTAGATGTCCTTCTTAATATTTTCAAGGAAGGTGGCAGAATTGTCTACTAGAAATCATTTACCACTCCCTCAACCATACTACTTTGCCTTCAAAGCTCACTGATGTGGCCTCTTTTATTACTTTGTTTTGTTACTATTTTGAAATGCCTATGGCTTGGTACACATAAAGAGGTTTATTACATCTTTTTTATTTTATTTATTTCCGTATGTGTATGAATGTACTATGTGCATGCAAGTTTGTGCACCCGTGTCGTGCAATGCCGCGGAGGTCAGAAGAGGGCGTCAGATTCCCCTGGAACTGGAGTTCTCCTGGAATTGGAGTTTTAGATGGTTCTCGGCCGCCATGTGGGTGCTGGGGATTGAACCCAGGTCCTCTGTAAGAGCGGTCAGCGCTCTTAACCGCTAGGCCATCTCTCCAGCCCAAAGAGGTTTATTGAGCTTATCATTTTGGAAGCTGAAAAAGTGTAGCCCAGGGCCAGCCTGGGTAAGAGCTCTCCAATCAGCATCACCAAATGGAAATAAGGTCGTGGTGGGAGTATGTATAAGAGAAATCCCATGACAAGACTGGAGGGCAGAGTGCCTGGGAGGGCCATCTGCTGGGCCCCTCCTAAGGGTTCCAGTGGCTCTCAACATTGTCATGCAGAGGACCAGCACATGGCCCTTCTGGGCATATTCGGACCATTTCCCAAATACAGTGCTGTCTTTGTGAGCACATTCCTGCAGGATTATTATTTCTATTATTTTGGGGATCTCTTCTTAGACTGCAAATAATATTTCCCAATTTTTTTTCCTATGATGAAGGTAACTTGGTGTTCTTTTATGTTCACATAGCTAGAGACATGCTACTGTTGACTATCAAGTCAAAAAAACAAAAGAACTGCCAGGCATGGTGGCGCACGCCTTTAATCCCAGCACTCAGGAGGCAGAGGCAGGAGGATCTCTGTGAGTTCAAGGCCAGCCTGGTCTACAGAGTGAACTCCAGGCCAGCTGGGACTAAAGGGAGACCCTGTCTCAAAAATATNGCAGTCGGACTCTTAACCGCTAGGCCAAATTCTCCAGCCCAAAGAAGGTTTATTGAAGCTTATATGTTTGGAAGGTCTGATAAAAAGTGTAGCCCAGGAGCTCAGGCGGCTGCACCGGAAGAGCTACTCCAATCCAGCCTATCACCACTATATGGAAAAATAAAGGTCGTATAGGTGGGAGATATGTATAAAGAGAAATTTCCCAATGGACAAGACTTGGAGAGGCAGAGTGCCTGGGAGGTAGCAATCATGCTGGGCCCGCTTCACTTAAAGGTTCCAAGATGGCTCTCAACATATGTTCAGCAGAGAGGACCAGTCTAAGAACATGGCCCTTCTAGAGGCATATTCGGACCATTTCCCATAAATAAACAGTGGCTGTCTTGTGCACGCTAGGTTATTCTGGCAGATTTATCTATCTTCTATCTATTTTGGGATCTCTTTTCCTTAATGGAGACTGCCAAGATAGATATTTCCCCAAATTTTTTTTCCAATAATGATTTGAATTGGGTATACTTGGTTTCTTTTATGTTTCACATAGCTAGTAGACATGTCTACTGTTGACTATCAAGTCAAAAAAAAAAAGAACTAGACCAGGCCTTGAGCTGGTGTGCGCTACGTCTTTGATATTACCCAGCACCTCAGGAGGCATAAAGAGTGCAATGGAAGGAGATTCATTGTGATTCAGGCCAGCCTGGTCTTAAGAGTGAACTCCAGGCCAGCTGTGGGTAGCTACAAGGGTAGACCCTGTTCCTTCAAAAATATTAAAAATAAAAAAAAAAAAAAAAAAAAAAAAGGCAAGAAGAACCATCCTCCAAGAAGGGAGATATATGGAGATTTTCATGAGGTATACCGCTTTATTTTTCAGTGAAATAATATCATGATAATAGTATACGTTGCCGAAAGCAATAGCTTCAAGTTTTGTTTTTTTCGTGAATGAACCAAAAGAATTTGTCAACAAGTCCATCTGCCTTTTATATTCTTCTTTGTTTTCATTAGGTGACTACATGAATTAGCAGTTAGTTAGATATTTTTTTCCTTTGAAGTTCCACCTGCCACACAGCCCCACTTCCTTGAAGACTCGCTACTCTCAGGAAGTTTTAAAAGAGTAAAATAGTCTGGGCTGGAGAGGATGGCAGAACAATCATATCAGCAGTTAAGAGCACTGACTGGCTCATTGCAGAGACCTAGGGTTCGATTACCCGTCATCCACACCACACATGGGCAACTATAGAACCGATCTTTAAGCTGGGCCTGCTTGCCCACATGCCTTTAATCTTAGAACTCGGGAGGCAGAGGCATGCGGATATCATATGGAGTTCAAGGCCAGCACTGGACTCCTACAGAGTAGTCCCATGACAGCCTGAGAGGCTACAGGGGAGGACCTGTCTCAAATATAAAAAATAGAATAAAAAAAAAATGAGAAAGGAAAATCCATAAAGAAGCAGGCCTCTCGTATACGCTGTTTCTTACCCCCATCTGACTTGGTGCATTTCCAGAAATGAATGGAAGCACCCAGGAAGACTCAAGGGGCTGCTGCTCACTGCTCAAACACAGAACAGATCTAATCTCTACACAAACTGCTCCTGTCCTTAACTTTTTGTGAATGTGTCGCTGTGTCAGGGCTCTACCGGCCAAGACCCTGCGCTTTTTAAAAAAGACATCGCTGAGCCCCTAGTGAAGTAGAGATAGTGTCACTTTACCACGTCACTGGACGCCTGAGCACCGGGACACCCGCACAGCGCCACTCAGTAGCCAATGGCTTACTCCCGCTCACCCGTCTGCAGTCTGTTCCCAGAAGGCCCTTTCAGTGGACTTCACTTGGTAGTTGCCAAGGGGACAGCTGGCCGGACCCAGGGTCAGCAGAGTGACGTGGCCCGTGGCCGAGGACTGAGCCCAGTGGGCCATCGGGTCTGTCTTTCCTTCCGCTGGCCCTCCACCTAGGGTTTCAAGAAGGCACAGCTAGCGCATCCTATCAGGCTTTTTTTAGTTTTTGTTTGGCGTTAAATGTTAAAAAATTTTTTAAGGTTTTAGCCTTTTGTCAAGTGTACCTTCACTCCGCCACTTCAGCTTGTTTTTCTGGGTTTTCCAGATGAGCACACCAAGTATGACCTATGTATGATTCAGTTCATTTTTAGCCCTTGAGAAGATTTTTTCTTTTGTTAAGTAACGGAAAGTTGGAAGACATAATTTCTTTTAATTTTTCCTTTAGCAAATTTGTTATCACTGGAATTCAAGGGGAGAAGATGATAACTTTCTGCATCAGCTGTAATTTAATATGTAACTAATACGAAAGATACTTTGTTCAGGTGCCAAAAAAAAAAAAGACTGCAGCCCCTGCAGCCTGCAATGCTCCATATCCATGCCGCCACTTCCTGCAGCTCAGTTTTGACAAAAGTGAAATTCAGCCTTCTCGCAGCATTCTTTAACAGGATGGCTGTGCATCAGGCTTTCTGATGCACGCTGGCTCGGCTGGCTAGGGTGGTAATTTACCAAGGGGCAGTTTGTGTGTAGAGTAATTAGACTGTTCTGTGTTGAGCAGCACCCTTGAGTTCTTCTGGGACTCCATTCATTTCTGGAAAATGCACCAGTCAGGGGGAAGAAACAGTATAGAGAGGCTGCTTCTTTATGGATTTTCCTCTTTCTTTTTTTCTTTTTTTGAGACAGGGTCTCCCTATAGCCTCAGCTGTCCTGAAACTCACTCTGTAGACCAAGCTGGCCTTGAACTCACAGAGATCTGCTTGCCTCTGCCTCCCGAGTGCTAGGATTAAGGATGTATAGCAGCAGGCCCAGCTTAAAGATGGTTCTTAGCTGCCATGTGGGTGCCGGGAATTGAACCTAGGTCCTCTGCATGAGCTGGTAGCTAGTCCTGCTGTTCGGAGATATTTTTGTTGTTTTTGTTTTAACCATTGTTCAAATTAAAAAGCAGGGATATAAAATAACATGTTCTATTATTAACTGATTTATTTATAACAAGAAAAGTATTTTAAAGTATAGAAGAAGAAGATTGGGGAGATGGCTCAGTGGTTAAGAGCACTAGCTGCTCTCCCAGAATACCTGGGTTCAGTTCACAGCACCCACATGGCAGCTAACAACTGTCTGTAATTCCAATTCTAGGGGATCCAACACCCTCTTCTGGCCTCCGTGGGCATTGCATGACATGTTTGCACTTATCATACATGCAGGTGAAACATTTATACACATAAAAATAAATAAAAATTATAGAACACAATTAGATAATTCAAACAAAGCTAGATAGATTTACTTAAATACAAAAATGAGATACTTATTCTTCAACCAAAAGTTTCTAAAACTAAGAAAACTATGTTATGTGTTATAAAGTCTAGTAATGAGTATAAATTTGATCTTATGATCTCTAGTTCTCTGAAGCAGCCTGAAGAATCTAACAGAACAATTCTAAGCTTGTAGTTTATAAAGTTTTGCCAATTCAACCAAAAATAATTCTTGTTTGTTTTTCCAGACAGGGTCTCCCTATAATCCTGCCCAACCTGGAACTTGCTACGTAGATCACATTGGCCTTGAACTCACAGAAATCGATCTCCCTAGTGCTGGTATTAAAGGCATGCACCTCTATGCCAAGCCAAAAATATTTCTTAAATAATCTACTAAACAAAACCCCATATTTATATACAGTCCGCATTTTCACCAAGTCACCAATATGGAAGTTAATTCTTGAAGTGGAGCAAAGTTCAGAAATGTAGACACAGAAGCAAAAAATGCATTTAGAAATAAAACAATAATTTGTTTTGTTTTCTCCTGTGTATGTGGTATGTGTGTATGTGTATGCATGTTTGCATGGGCACACATGTGTGTGCTTGTATGTGGAGGCTCAAAGTTGATGTCCCAACTCTTCCAAGTCTGTTCTTGCAGAGGACCCAGGTTCAATTCCCAGCACCCACATAGTGGCCAACAATAATCTGTAACTCTAGTTCCAGAGAATTTTACAACTTCTTTTGACCTCCACAGATACTTCGTGACAGAGGTGCACTTACATACATGCAGGCAATACATTCATACACATAAAATAAAAATAATAAATAAAATACTTAGCCAGGTGTACTTACACATGCCTTTAATCCCAGCATTTGGGAGGCAGAGACAGGTGAATATCTGTGAGTTCAAGGCCAGCCTGGTCTATATAGCAAGCAAGTACCAGGCCAGCTGGTGCTGTAGGGAGACCCTGTCTCAGAAAGACCACAAAAAAAATAAATAAATAAATAAAATAAAAATTTCAAAAACACATTCTGAATTTCTAGAATATTTCATCTTCCAGGGAGAAAAACTAATTGCTTCTTTCTCATAGTAGCCTCCATGTGAAGCCAACTGAGATTTTTTAAAGCTTTATTTTATTTTTAATTGTGTGTGTTTGTGTGTGTGTGTGTGTGTGTGTGTGTGCATACCTGAGTACAGACACCTGCGCAAGCCAGAAGAGGGTGTCAGATTCCCTAGAGCTAGAGTTACATGCTGTTGTGAGTTACCCAGTGTGGTTACTGGGAACCAGACTTGGGTCCTTTGAAAGAGCAGTACTGACTCTTAACCACTGAGCCATCTCTCAAGCCCCTGAGATTTTTATAAAAGTAAAAATCACCCCAAAATTTCAAAATCAAGTTGACCACAAGGGCTATGAACACAATTTACATTTATCTTCTGTAATATCAGTCTTAACAGATTTGAAATGTTTATCCATTTGCATTATGGATTTTATGTGGAACAGCTGTCCATACTGAAATTTACTTACATTTTCAATCCCTGAAATGTTTATATTGACCCAAGACTCACAGTAGGTTAACATAGCAAAGTTCTCTGTCGCCTGAATTCAAAGATCACTATGTATCTAGGCAAGTCTCTTGGGCTACTGTCTTCCATGTGGTGGCTCAGCAATCAAAAAAAGTCCAAATTTGTGGCCTCGTAATCTCAACAAGAGCAGATATGGAGGGCAGGGCATATCCTAACTGTAGGAGGCTAAAAACATAGGGAAGCAGATGAAGCCTTTCATGGAGAGTGGTCAGGGTTGTTTTCTATTATTTTTGCCCTGTCTTAAATAGCATTTCTCTATACTTGCCCTGATTTGAGATCTTGCTTCTCAGGCTCTGCTGAATATCTTATTTGTTCTCTCTTCATACTTTTAAATGTTTTGATCCTAGGCCCCTGGAATTTCTTATATTTAAGAAAATGCTTTTGGTTAACTGTCAAAAAGTTATTGACTAAAGTTTATGCTTTATAGATTTTTCCCTAATTCCCTCTTCATGGGTTTCTCTATGTACAATGTTATACTTTCCATATTTGGCCTAACTATGGTATTATATAGGTAACATGTCATATTTATTTTCAATATCTTTTTTGATAGTTCCAAGAATTTTATTGAAGGATCCTTAACAGAACACTAAAGCCTTATGGTCCAATCTAAATGACATGATGACATCAATAACTTAAATCCCATAATCTATCAGGAAGAGTTGGAACAATTTTCCCCAAAGCATTGTAAATAGAGTTCATGTTTACTTTTCTACTTGCTTGAGTAATATTTTATGTTTGACATTTCAGAAAGCAGCTGTGAACTGCACAGAGTTGCACTGGGGATCATGTACTGTGGTTGGAGCAAAAGTTGATGAACTGACTATTCCCACAGTGAACCTAATAATGGGCCGTTCTATAAATGGAACATTCTTTGGCGGTCAGTTTCTTTTTCTTCATAGTTTTAAATTTTCTTCATTGTTATATGAAATTACTAAAGATTACTGAATTTTTGAACAAATAATAGTTATATAAACACTAAGTGACTGGGACATACTTAAAGACTGTATAAAACCTACTCCAATATTTGAAAGTAAATATGGAAATATAACTACAATTGCCAAAGTGAAATTCAGTATAAGTAGCTGGCCTTTGTGTTATAAGCCTATAACCCCAGCACTCAGGAACATGAGGCAAGCCTTCATTATATAGAGTTCAAAGCTATCCTGAGCTGTATAGCAAGACCCTATTTTTAAAAAGAGAAAGAAAGAAAAGAAATCCTAGTTTCATAGAAATGAACTGGTAAACACAGAGGAACAAAAGGAAACTTTGATTTAATTAATTCTTTATTAAATTAGAAAATAGTCTAGAATTTTTCTATCAGGAAGAGTTGGACAAAGAAAAGCTTTTAAATGGATATAGATACAGAAAATTAAAGATGGAGTCCAGATGCTTAATATACTTAAAGCAACCCAAATCTGACTTAATAATTTCATCTTTTCAACAGACACACTTATCTATATTTAAACAACCAAAAAAGACATTCAAATGGAGGGAGACCACCAGGTGTGGCAGAGGACAAGAGAGAGCTATAGACATGAGCAGAGTGTATTACATACATGTATGAATGTCACAAATGCCTTAAGGAGAAAATTACACTATTGTATATAAAATCTGTCTTTCTTTATGTGCCGTTATGGTTAAACTACAGGTTGGAAAAGTGTAGATTCTGTCCCAAACCTGGTTATTGACTACAAGAATAAGAAATTCGATCTGGACATATTAGTGACCCATGCCTTACCTTTTGACAAAATCAATGAGGCAATTGACCTGCTGACCCAGGGAAAAAGGTAAATTACCAAATTTATGATTCCATGCTCTAGAAAACCTTTATGATTTTTAAACTATTTTTTATTTATCTGTACATATGTATAACTGAGGGTACATATGTACACCACATGAATGCAAATGCCTGAAGAAGCCAGAAGAGAGCATCAGATCCCCTGGAACTGGAGTTAGAGGGAGTTGTGAGTGGCCCAGTGTGGGTGCTAGAAACCAAACCCAGGTTCTCTGCAGAAGTAGCAAGTCCTCCCACCTTAATCTCTCCAGCCCTAAACCTTTATGATTTTTTTTTAATCTAAGAACTAACCAGTTTGTTCCTTCTGACTCTGTATCAAAAGTACTGGATGAAAGGGCTGGAGAGATTTTTCAGTGGTTAAGACCACTGGTTGTTCTGTTTGATTCCCAGCACCTACATGGCAGCTGACAACCAACTGTAACTCCAGTACCAAGGGAATCTGATGCCCTCTTCTGACCTCCATGGGCACTGTCTGACATGAGTTCATCTACATACACACAGGCCGAAATATACTCATACACATACAATAATATTTTTTCAGTAGCAGACGTGCTTAACAGATGAAATAATAGCCATTGGAAAAAAAAAAAAAAAGCTTCTATTTCTGTAATGAGCAGTGCTACCTACGTACAACATAGAATGGTGGTATAAACTAATACACTTCCCCTCTCACAGACAATTGTTAAGGCAGATAGGTCGTCCCTAGAAGGAGAGATTCCTATAGTGTTGCAGTTTCTGGTATAATAAACCAATTCTAGAATCATGTTCTGTGACTTGACAGAGGCCCTTCTCGGTCAGAGCCCTGTGTTCATACACCATGAGAGATGGTGACAGATACTAGATGCGCAAAGGTGCTTCACTTCCTTCATTTTCTAGTGTTGTCCTTGGGCTCCTGTAAGATAACTTTCCTCCACAATTTTAGCTATGTTGTGCTCCTTGGTATTGGGCCCTAGGAATTAAATTATAGCAATATTCCAATTGAGGGGGTCTCTAGGGGTTGGGAAGTGGGTAAGACTAGGATCAATAATTTTAGTTAAAACCTTCAAATACAAAACCGGTCATGATGGCACATACCTTTAACCCCACCACTCAGAAGGCAGAGATAAGAGGTTCTCTGTGAGAACGAGGCCAGCCTGGTCTACATAGCAAGTTACAGTCCAGCTGGGGCTACAAAAGACCCTGTCTCACAAATTTCGAGTACAGCCTTCAACAATATAAGGAAAGTGTGAGAACCAAGAACAATGATACTTGCAGAAATGGGGCAAAGAAGTTTTAAAAGATACAGCAAAGGAGAGGAGGAGAAATTAAAGTGGAGGAGCCTAAATTAAAGTGGAGATGACAGGAGTTTGAAGCAGAGGATACATGTTACAGAAAAAAAAAAAAAAAGAAGAAAATACATCCATGGAGTAAAGACCTAGGTTACTTCATAGAGAAGGAACCTGACGGAAAAAAAATTACCACTGAGATAAACTTTCCCAGTTGCAAACACATTAGCCACATGATCAGAAAGTACAAGGAAAAAAAAAAAAAGAAGAAAACAAAGGTTATAAAGCTACACTACATAAACTTAGTACACAAGCCCGGAAGTATCTTGCACAATCTCGGTAAACCCAAAATGAGTATCCCTCAAATTGCATTGGGGTCTGGGGATCTTAGAACCTGGGGTTCATAGTTTCTCTACTGCAACCCCTTTCCCCTGAAGTTCTCAGAGAATACAAGCACGAGGAATGCTAAGTGGTAGCCAAATGGAAAATGTTGCATGGTGGTATTAGCAGATGAATAAGTCTCCCATAGTCTACAAGGAGGCTTCCTAAGTCATCTGTAGTTGAGCAGCGACTTGGGTGTAGACACTCGAGTTGAGTTTCACCCTTCTTCACTGGCCCCCTGAGGAAACCACCTGACTATCCACACAGATGCATGTGTGCCAACAGGAAAGGTAGAAGATGAATTTTACCACATGCCCTACCAACGACATAGCAGGAAGGGAGTGAACGGAAGGGAGAGGGACACAGTTCATTAGCCTGTTAAGGATGCAGACTGCTCCCTCCACTTCCTGATTAAAAGAAATATCTCTGCATGTCACCCTTCTTAGTCAGTGTTTTTTAGCTCCCACTGTCTGAGGTAGGAAATCCTCTGTCATTGAGACTTACCCCCTCTTTGTTTATACACATTGTAATGACCCAGGATTGTAAACATTCAAGTTCTCAGGAAGCAGCATCCCAACACACCAATCTCTCCCTCCTTTGATGTTCAATGATGTCAAGAGCACTGACTCCTCCCACACTCCAACATCTTCCCACTCCCCAGGTGCTAAGTTCTACCTACCAATACGGCCACCTGTAAGAAGGACTACACTCTGTCAAGTCAAATGTCAAGTCGCCAATGTCCTCCAGGCATTAGCACTTCCACAAATACCACTAATGTCCTGAATGGCAAGAGAGAATAGAAGACATGATTCTTAACAGAGTGAAGGTCTACAAGAGGAGTGGGACAAGGGGGGGAGGGGGCTGAGGTCAAAGAACACTGTACCTGCATCCAAATGTAGTGAGGCCTGTTATCTCATACAAATAATGCATTGATTTCTGCAAAGGGACTGTCTCTAAAGAAAGATTAGATCAAACCCTGAAGTGGAAAAAAAAAACTACCTTGTGGAATTTGTTAATATTTTATGTAAATTATGTTTATTATTATTTCATTGTAATTAACAGCATCCGAACAATTCTGACCTTTTGAAGACACCAGGAGCAATTTGGAATGTGATGTGATTGGACCTGAGCCTGTTTGGCTAATTTGTTACCTCATATGATGAAGCAAAGAAAGCTATGAGTTTTAACAAGTATTTACAGTTCGTACCACAACATAAATTAACGACAAATGATATAGCATCTATGCCTACAAAATGTATTCAAATTAAAATAGTTCCGGGCTGGAGAGATGGCCTAGCGGTTAAGAGCGCCGACTGCTCTTGCAGAGGACCTGGGTTCGATCCCCAGCACCCACGTGGCAGCTGAGAACCGTCTCAACTCCAGTTCCACAGGAATCCGACAACCTCTTCTGACCTCCACGGCATTGCACGACACGGGTGCACAAACCTACATGCAGACAGTACATTCATACACATACAAAAAATAAATTAACGCCGGGCGTGGTGGCGCACGCCTTTAATCCTAGCACTTGGGAGGCAGAGGCAGGCGGATCTTTGTGAGTTCAAGGCCAGCCTGGTCTACAGAGTGAGTTCCAGGACAGCTGGGGCTACAGGGAGACCCTGTCTCAAAAAGACCAAAAAATAAATAATTAATTAATTAATTAATTAAAAGCAAATTTAAAAATAAAATAGTTCCTATGCTAAATAACTATGATTCTGGGTCTGTAACAAGTACAAAGTCTTGAGTTGTCCCCCACAAAAATAAGTGAATGGATGAATGAATGAGATAACTGAAATGTTTGTGTATATGATGTTTAAGAACTGTTTAAGCCGAGCATGGTGGCGCACACCTTTAATCCTAGCACTTGGGAGGCAGAGGCAGGCGGATCTTTGTGAGTTCGAGGCCAGCCTGGTCTACAGAGTGAGTTCCAGGACAGCTGGGACTACAGGGAGACCCTGTCTCGAAAAGACCAAAAAAAAAAAAAAATCGTTTAAAACTATTTCTTGGAAGTATTTCTTGGAAGTGAGACTGGAGAATGAAAAAAAAAAAAATGAGATTGCCTTATGTCTATAATATGAGTGCTAAATATACGGAGTATAATTATACTGTTCTTTCCACTTCTTTTTTTTAAACTTTATTTTTTTAATTTTATTTATTTATTTTTCTATGTGTATGAATGTACTGTCTGCATGTAGGTTTGTGCACCCGTGTCATGCAATGCCTCGGCGGTCAGAGAGGGTGTCAGATTCCCCTGGAACTGGAGTTAAAGACGGTTCTCGGCCGCAATGTGGGTGCTGGGGATCGAACCCTGGTCCTCTGCAAGAGCAGTCGGTGCTCTTAACCACTAGGCCATCTCTCCAGCCTGGTCCTCTGCAAGAGCAGTCGGTGCCCTTAACCACTAGGCCATCTCTCCAGCCCTGTTCTTTCCACTTCTATGTGTTGACAGTGTTCCACAATAAAAAGATTTTTTAGCCGGGCGTGATGGCGCACACCTTTAATCCTAGCACTTGGGAGGCAGAGGCAGACGGATCTTTGTGAGTTCAAGGCTAGCCTGGTCTAGAGAGGGAGTTCCAGGACAGCTGGGGCTACAGGGAGACCCTGTCTTGAAAAGACCCCCCCCCAAAAAAAAAGATTTTTACTGGAAAATTTTTCATATATGTTGTGTATGTGCATGTGTTCACATATAAAATATTATCATATAATTTTTATGTCCTAGTAAACTATAACTACTCTTTAAATCAGTACTTTTAATATTTTATTTATTTTATGTGTATGAGTGTATTGACTGCACCTGTGTAAGTGCACCATGTCGTGCAGTGCCTGTGAAGGTCAAAGAGGGGGCAGATCCCCTGGAGCTGTTAGAGATGGTTGTTCGCTGTCATGCGGGTGTTGGGAGTTGAACCCAAGTCTTCTGCAAAAGCAGCCAGTACTCTTAAGCACTGAGCCATCTCTCCAGCCTCAGATACTTTTTAATATCTGTTCATTTATTTTCTCTTAGCCCCATTTTATAATAGTTTGCAATCATCATATAATCACTATAATCATAAGTAATGGAATATCAGAATAAAAACATAAAATATATGCTTTTATCTTTGGTAATTATAATATATTGTGTTTCACATTTTACAGATCAAAGATCTGTAATTGGCACTAATTCTATTTCCTAAATAAAAAAAAGTAACAAAGAGCAATGTGCTTTTAACAAAGAATGGTCAGCGAAATGGTAAAGGCACTTGCCTCCGTGCCTAACAACCCGAGTTTGAGCCCTGGAACCTATGTGGTAGAAAATAAGCAAGAGTTACCCTCTGACCTCCATGTAAGCACCATGACACATACACAGATACATGTACACCACACACATACACAGATACATGTACACGATAAATAAATAAGTAAATAAATAAATGCAAAAGGAATTTAAAAATAAAGTTGCATAGTGAGTAAAAATAATTATACTTGGGCTGGAGAGATGGCTCAGCGGTTAAGAGAACCGACTGCTGTTGCTCTTACAAAGGACCCAGGTTCGATTCCCAGCACCCACATGGAGGCAGACGCAGGTGAATCTCTGAGTTCAAGGCCAGCCTGGTCTACAGAGTGATTTCCAGGCCAGCTGGGGCTACAGGGAGACCCTGTCTCAAAAAGACAAAATAAGTTTATTTTCATGAACAACCAAATAATCAACATTCGTTCATAATGAATGAATTACACGAATCATCAATAAAGGTATTTAAAAATTAAAAATCATTAAAAATAATTATAGTTATGAAATTTCAGAGAGTACAAGATTGTATTTACAGTAGCAAATGAGAGTTTTCACACTCAGAGTTACAAAGGATAATTCAGATCCAAGTCGTAAAGATTAGCTTTCAACTTGGATTAATCACCGAAATCTACCAGCTTTTTTGAACTCTTGAGAGAAAAGTATCTCTGAAGCCTTAGCTATGGGGGAAACTTATATTCTGTTTGCTTTGTTTGCTTTGAGGCAGAATCTCTTATTATGTTGCCCTGGCTGGCTAGGAACTCACCATGTGGACCAGATCAGGCTGGCCTCAAAATAGTAGGCCATCCTCCTGCCTCTGCCTCCCTAGTGCTGAGTCCAAGCACTTGACACTTGTTCTTGCTTACTGAAGATTGTCTTTTAGAAACAAAAAAGCCTCTCTGCTCTTGTTTCCTTTGTTAGCGAAGACACACCCTACCGGCTGCTGGCTCTTTCATGTTCCTTATCCTCTAGCTTGTGTCTCCTTATCCCTCTCCTCTCCTTTGCTTCCCTGAATCCCAGATTATTTCAAACCTTCCTTTCAGATCTGTTCAGCCATGAGGGGTTTTCATTCCCCCATTTCCTTTGGCACTCAGTGTCTTTTCTGAAACCTTAACACACAGATTCCACTGTTTCTCAAGTACATGTTTGCAACTCCCTTGAAGCCAGAACAGTTTTCGAATATATACAGAGACAGTACATATCTGTTGCTGTATAACAAAAGTTTATTTTTACCGGGGGTGGTGGCAGAGGCAGGTGGATCTTTGTGAGTTCAAGGCCTGCCTGATCTGTAGTGAGCTCCAGGCCAGCTGAGACTAAAGGGAGACCTTGTCTCAAAAAGACAAAAAAAAAAGTTTATTTTCATGAACAGCCAAATAATCAATATTCATTCTTTAGAATAGAATTTTTCCAAAACATTTCCTATGTTCTCTTCTTCCCTAAAGAATCCCAAATTTGATTTTCACAATTTGTCATCCTGGTCATTCATTTTTATGCTGAGTTATGATCCTGTGATGCCCTTCATCACTCCTGAGGTAAATGTACCTGCCTCTCTAGGCCTCCAATTGCCATGTCTAGTTCTATGATTATTAAAAATGTGATCTTTCTTAACAAAAGCTGTTAGTATTATTATAATTTTATATTATAATATTTATATATAATATTTATATATTATCATCTGCGGGCCCCCACAGGAATGGGTGTCGAGACTGAACCCTGAGCATCCTCCCTCTGCAACAGATCCTTCACCTTCATGTGCCCAGCAGAAACTCCTAGTAAATGTTATTATAATATGATTCTTCAAAATGTATAGCTAATACCTAAGTTGCCCAAAGTTATCTCCCTCGAACAAGGAATAAATGCTGAATCTTGTTATGATATTCTAGAGACAACAAAAATTAATACTAGCCATGCCTGGTGTCCTGAGCCTATAATTCCAGCACTTCAGAGGCTAAGGCAGGAGGATAATCATGAGTTAAAGACCTGCCTGGACTACACATTGTGACCCTGTCTCAAAAAAAAAAAAAATCACATACCTACAAATACAACTGTTGATGTGTAGAAAATATCCATTTAAGAATTATAGCTCAATGCCAAGCATGGTGGCACACACCTTTGATCCCAGCACTCAGGAGGCAGAGGCACGCGGATCTCTGTGAGTTCAAGGCCAGACTGGTCTACAGAGTGAGTTCTAGGCCAGTTGGGGCTACAAGAAGAACTTGTCTCAAAAACACCAAAAAAAAAAAAAAAATTATAGCTCAAATACCTAAACGTCTACAAGCTTCTAAAAGTTGACTACTTTTCCAGCAAGCTCTTGTTGGCTAAAGATTGCTGCTTTTAGCCAGGCGTGGTGACGCATGCCTTTAATCCTAGTACTCGGGAGGCAGAGGCAGGCAAATCTTTGTGAGTTCAAGGCCAGCCTGGTCTACAGAGTGAGTTCCAGGACAGCTGGGACTACAGGGAGAGCCTGTCTCGAAAAGACCAAAAAAAAAAAAAAAAAGATTGCTGCTTTTGGTGTTTTTGTTTGTATTCATTTTAAGACAGGGTCTCACTATGTAGATCAGGCTAGCCTGGAACTTGCTATGAACTCTCAGAGATTTACCTACCTCTTTGCCTCCCTCCCCAGTTTGGTATTAAAGGCATACCCCACGACACCCCAGAGTGTTGCTTTTTGAAAGGCTTTAGGAGCAACAGAAGTTACATTTCTAGGGTGTCCAATCAATGGAAACACAGAAATAAAATTGATCCTGTTGAAAAAGAAAAAAAAAAGATTTAAAAAATCTATTTCAGTGGGTTAGTGACTATTTTAGGGTTGCAAAGAAACTTCTGCCATGGTGTGGTGGGTGCACAAGCCTTTAATATTCCAGCACTTGGGAGGGCAGAGGCAGATTGGATCTCTGTGAGTTTCAAGGGCGGCCTGGTCTAACATAGCAGTTCCAGGCCAGCTGGCTACAAGGGAAACGACCCTGTATCAAAAACAGGAAAAAAAAAAAAAATTCTCCAGAATTATCCTGATCTCCACCGTTAACATTTTAGTACAAATATTAAAAATCTTTTGAAGAAACAAATGTTATTGACTTTCTTCTGGATATTAAATTTTCAGATTAAAAAATGTATTCTCCAACCTAAGAAGGTACACACCCCCTTTTTAAAAAAGATGGTTCTGGCTAGGCGTGGTGGCAGAATTAATCCTAGCTTTAATCCTAGCACATGGGAGGCAGAGGCAGGCGGATCTTTGTGACGTCCAAGGCCAGCCTGTCTACACGTGAAGTTCCAGGACAGCTGGGCTACAGGGAGACCCTTGCTTTAAAGACCAAAAAAAAAAAAAAAAAAAAAATGGTTCTGTGTGTCTAAAATTTACTAACCCAAATATTTAAGTTTCAAGTTAAACAGTGTAACAATATTGAAGAAAATGCAAGTGCAATACTTGAAAACAATCCCAGTACTGTATATTCTTTTGAGAAGCAGCACAAAGTGTTCTAAGGCATAGAATCTTCGTTCTGAAAATGTTACTACAGCGCCCTCTGGTGTTGATTTTAATTTTTCCATCTCCTAGATGCTATTGAGGAAAAAAATAATAACAGAGAATAGCAATTTTTACTGATATCATTGCTATTAGTTTAAGGAGAATCTTCATATGTGTTATTTAATATGATTCTCAAATACTTTCTACTATAAGCTCCTCGAAGGCACAGCCATTTTATTATTCTCTGAGTGACTTATAGACAAGTCCCCTGGCCATTCACCCTATGAGGTAGGCAAAGTTTGTTTGTTTGTTTTGATAAGAAGCTCCCTGTATCCTTAGCTGGCTTGGAACTCACTAATGTATACCAGGTTTGGTCTTCAACTCAAACACCTGCCTGCCTCTGCCTCCCAAGTACTGGAATTAGAACAATATGCCACCACACCTGGCAAAGCTGAGTTTATTAACCTCATTGAATGAATTCTGTGTTACAGGAACACGGGCACTATTTTCCAACCAGATTGCGAAGATGGTATCTGCAAGATAACCATTTTCTTAAGAATGGAGGTGTCTTGGGGGCTGGAGAAATGCGCAGCAGTTAAAGAGCACCCGACTGCTCTTGCGAGGGACCATGTTCAATTCCCCAGCAGCAACCCCCATGAGCGGCTAAGAAACCTCTTTAAGAGCCTTAAAGTAAGCTGGGCAGGTTGGCATACACCGTTCAAAAAGCGAGGTGGATCTCTATGAGTTCAGTGGACAGGCCTGGTCTACAGAGTGATTTTCCAGGCCAGATGGGGGCTACAGGGAGACCTGTCTAAAAAGGAAATGGAACATTTATCTTAAGAACAAAAAAATGTCCTTCTTTTTTTTTATTAATTTAATTATTTTTATTTCCGCTTCTCATCATCCTTCTACCTCTTACTCCTCCTATCTCCTCTACCTCACTCCGTTATCTCGCCCGGCTGCTCTCTCGCCATCAATCTCTCGATATCCCTTGACGCGCGTATCTCTCTTCCTTCTCCTGTTTCTAAGCGCCTAACCCATCGCCGGCCCCTCTCTACCATTTATCTATCCGCACCGTGTTCGCCTCGCACCCCATCTCCCCCGCTCTGTGTGCGCCCTCACTCCCCCCCGTCGTCGGGACTCGGCACGTTCAGTCACGCGACCTCTTCTGCTTTCTCTCTCACTCCCTTCCCACCGTCTTATCTATCGTGTCTTGTCCCTCCGCCAAAAGCGCTGTGCACCCAACGATCGTGTTACTGCGCTCGGGCGACTGCCATCCCGCCAAGCCAGTCCAAACAACACCTGGCATGTTTCTTGCCTGGGCCACTCGGCTCTACACGCAGCGTGCCGTTCCGTTGCCAAACGGCTGCGGACCCTCCTGTTCCTTCTTTTCGTGCGCCATCTGAATCGGTCGGGTGTGCCCTCTCGCGCCATCATCGTGCCTTTCTTACGGCTGTCAGGTATCTTCTGTGTCTCCTCTTCTCTATCGCGCTCTCCCTCTGCGCTCCTTATGCGATCGATAGGGCCCCCGGTCGGAGCTCTGGTGTTTGGGTGTTTGGACTGGAGGGTACCCACCATGTCCCGCGGTTAAACAAATAACCCCATACCTTCCACCCCACGACTTCCATCTCTTTGTATTTTCCTTTAGACTGTCCCCTTTCTTTTCTACATCATACCCTTTCCATCCCCAGCTGGCCTAGCCGACCCTCTTATAGTCCCGGCTTATCCCTACCCCGTCCGCTCTCTTGCACCCCATACTATTTATCCGTGTATGACCCCCCTGTCCCAGCTGTAAGGCGCTTAAAGGCTGTTTCTTATCCTCCAGGTGGGGCCCTTTGCTGGATCTTAGTTACTGATGGGGTGTGTTAGAAGAATCCAGTATTGACGCTCTCCCGTTGATAAGCGTCACGTTAGTCTAGCTGCATAGAGCGTCGGTGGCTCTTAAACTGCTAGCCCTTTCTCCAGCCCCCAAGAACCTTCCTATTTTAAGAAAGATGGTTATCTTGCAGATACCATCTTCGCAATCTGGTTGGAAAATAGTGCCCGTGTTCCTGTAACACAGAATTCATTCAATGAGGTTAATAAACTGCGGAACTTTTGCCAGGAAGCTGTGGGTGTGCACTCTGCTTTTAATTCCATACTTGGAGGCTGAGGGAGCAGGTGGGTTGCTTCGAGTTTTAGAAAGACATACCGTGGCCATTTATCATACACTAGTGCAGCTAAAATCCAAGCCCAATGCATAGGAGTAACAGGGGAGATTTTATTCCACATACGAAACAAACAACTTTGTGTCCTACACTTACTGAATTTGGAGGGTGGGCGCAGAAGGATTACTGTGTCTCATCAGTCACTCAGAGAATGATATAAAATACATCATGTGCCTGTCGAGGAGCTTATTAGTCAAATATGTATATGAGAATCATATTAAATAACACATATGAAGAAGTTTTCCTCTTAAGATCTTGCAGGAGTAGCAATGATTCAGTAAAGAATTGGCTTATTTACTCTGTTATTATTTTTTTCCTCAGTAATAGCATGACGATGGGAGGGGAAAAAGGTTAAAATATCAACAGCGCAGGGCGCTTGTGTTTAGAGTAACATTATCAGCACACGAGTAGATCTATGCCTTCAAGAACACTTATGTGCTGCTTCTACAAAGAGAATTAAAGCCAAGTATCTGGGATTGTTTTACCAGGTATTGCACTTGCATTTTCTTCAATATGTACACTGTTTAACTGAAACTTAAATATGTTGAGTAATTATTATGACACATTCTAGTATTCCTATCTAGTCTTTTTTGGTCTTTTTATTTTCTTAAGACAGGTCTAGCCGTAGCCCATGCTGTCCTGGTAAGCTCGCACGTTTGTAGAACCAGGCTGGGGCCTTGAAGCCAACAAAGATCCGCTGCCCTCTGCGCTTCCCATGTACTAGGATTAAAGCATAGGATAATTCTGCCACCACGCCTGGCCAGAACCATCTTTTTTAAAAGGGGGTGTGTTACCCTTCTTAGGTTGGGAGAATACATTTTTTAATCTGAAAATTTAATATCCAGAAGAAAGTAAATAACATTTGTTTCTTCAAAAGATTTTTAATATTGTCTAAAATGTTAACGGTGGAGATCAGGATAATTCTGGAGAATTTTTTTTTTTTCTGTTTTGATACGGGTCGTCTCCTTGTTAGCCCCAGCTGGCCTGGAATTCCGCTATGTAGACCAGGCCGCCCTTGAATCACAGAGATCCATCTGGCCTCTGCCTCTCCAAGTGGCTGGAATTAAAGGGTGTGCCACCACCACACTGGCATAAGAAGGTTCTTGTGGAACTACAGAAAGTGCCACTAACCCACTGATAATTAGATATATTATTAAGTTCTTATATATGTTCTTAACTTCCTATTAACAGAGATCAAGTTTTATTCTGTGTTTCAGTGACTTGGACACCCTAGAAATGTAACTTCTGTTGCTCCTAAAGCCTTTCAAAAAGCAACACTCTGGGGTGTCGTGTGGGTATGCCTTTTAATACCAAACTGTGAAGGGAGCAAAGAGGTTAGGTAAGGATCTCTGACGAGTTCTAGCATAGAGTTTCCAGGCTAGCTGAGTCTCACATAGTGAACCCTGTCTTGGAAAAGTGATTACAACAAAAACAACCAAAAGCAGCAAGTGTTTTTTTTTTTTTTTTGTCTTTCGAGACAGGATCTCCCGTAGTCCAGAGCTGTCCTGGACTCAATCTCTGTAGGACGCAGGCTGGCTTGACTCACAAAGATTTGCGCTGCCTCTGAGCCTCCCAGAGTACTAGGATAAAGGCATGCGTCACCACGGCCTAGGCTAAAAGCATCAATCTTTAGCCAACAAGAGCTGTGCTGGAAAAGTAGTCAACTTTGAAGCTTGTAGACGTATTAGGTATTGAGCTATAATTTTTTTTTTTTTTTTGGATGTTGGTTGAACAAGTTCTTCTTGGTAGCAACCCAACTGAGCCATAGAACTCACTGCTGTAAGACCCAGTTCGGCCTTGAACTCACAGAGTAATCCGCGGGCCTCGGCCTCCTGAGTGCTGGATCAAAGGGTGAAGTGTCCACCATGCTTGCATTTTTGAAGCTTTCATAGTCTTAAATGGATATTCTCCTACCTCACAGTTGTATTTGTTAAGGCTAATTGAGTTTTTTTTTGTTTGAGACAGGGCCAAACAATGTGTAGTCCAGCAGGTCTTTAACTCATGATTATCTCCTGCCTTAGCCTCTGAAGTGGTGGAATTATAGTCTCAGGACACCAGTCATGGCTTAGTAATTAATTTTTTGTTGTCTCTATATTATATAATATAATCAAGTTCAGCATTTATGTCTGTGAGGGAGATTAACTCATTGGGCATACTTAGGTATTTCGATACATTGAA
Source organism: Rhizomys pruinosus (assembly GCA_009823505.1). Taxonomy (NCBI): domain Eukaryota; kingdom Metazoa; phylum Chordata; class Mammalia; order Rodentia; family Spalacidae; genus Rhizomys; species Rhizomys pruinosus. The sequence continues at coordinate 2,317,090 of VZQC01012261.1, read as the reverse complement.
GCGATCATATGTTTATAATACATTATGAGTTATTTCGTAGCTGGCACATGAGGAAGATATTCTGTTTGCAGAGGGAGTGATGCTCAGGGTCTAGTCTCGACACCCCATCTGGCCATATGGTTGTGGTGGGTGTGTAGACCCGCAGATGAAAGAAATATTAATAAATAATTCATAATAATTAAGTATAATATAAAATTATAAAATTAAACATTTAAACAGCTGTTTTGTTAGGAAAAGATCACATTAAGAATATTAGAACTAGACGATTGGCAAGTATTGCGAATAGCCTTTAGAGAGTCGCGAACGGAGGTAACCATTTACCTCCAGGAGTGATGAGTAAACTTTGGCATCACAGGATCATAACTCAGCATAAAAATGAATGACCAGGATGACAAATTGTGAAAATCAAATTTGGGATTCTTTAGGGAAGAAGAGAACATAGGAAATGTTTTGGAAAAATTCTATTCTAAAGAATGAATATTGATTATGGCGTGTCATGAAAAGATAACTTTGTGTGCTTGGAGACAAGGTGCTCCCTGGTTATCCTCAGCGGGCCGGGAGCCACTACAGATCAGGCAGGCCTTGGACCACAAGATCCACCGCCCTGCCACCACCCCCGGTAAAAGAAAACGTGGTTGTTATCGCAACAGATATGTACTGTCTCTGTATATATTCGAAAACTGTTCTGGCTTCAAGGGAGTTGCAAACATGTACTTGAGAAACAGTGGAATCTGTGTGTTAAGGTTTCAGAAAAGACACTGAGTGCCAAAGGAAATGGGGGAATGAAAACCCCTCATGGCTGAACAGATCTGAAAGGAAGGTTTGAAATAATCTGGGATTCAGGGAAGCAAAGGAGAGGAGAGGGATAAGGAGACACAAGCTAGAGGATAAGGAACATGAAAGAGCCAGCAGCCGGTAGGGTGTGTCTTCGCTAACAAAGGAAACAAGAGCAGAGAGGCTTTTTTTTTCTAAAAGACAATCTTCAGTAAGCAAGAACAAGTGTCAAGTGCTTGGACTCAGCACTAGTGAGGCAGAGCAGGAGGATGGCTACTAGTTTGAGCCAGCCTGAATCTGGTCCACATGGTGAAGTCCGTAGCAGCCGAGGGCAACATAATAAGAATTCTGCCTCGAAAGCAAAACAAAGCAAACAGAATATAAGTTTCCCCCATAGCTAAGGCTTCAGAGATACTTTTCTCTCAAGAGTTCAAAAAAGCTGGTAGATTTCGGTGATTAATCCAAGTTGAAAGCTAATCTTTACGACTTGGATCTGAATTATCCTTTGTAACTCTGAGTGTGAAAACTCTCATTTGCTACTGTAAATACAATCGTGTACTTCCCCCCCACCCCCCCCCCCCCCCCCCCCCCCCCCCCCCCCCTCTGAAATTTTCTCTAATAAATTATTTTTTAATGATTTTTATTTTTAATACCGTGATTGATGATTCGTGTAATTCATTCATTATGAACGAATGTTGATTATTTGGTTGTCTCATGAAAGAAACTGTAAGGTGTCTTTTTGAGACAGGGATATCAATGTAGCCCCAGCGGCCTGGAAATCACTCTGTAGACCAGCTGCCTNTGCCTTTAACCCTAGAACTTGGGAGGCAGAGGCAGGGGTATCTTTGTGAGTTCAAGGCCAGCCTGTTCTACAGAGTGAGTTTAAGAACAGCTGGAGCTACAGGGAGACCCTTACTTGAAAAACAAAAAAAAAAAAAAAAAAAAAGATGGTTCTGTGTGTCTAAAATTACTCCAAATATTTAAGTTTCAGTTAAACAGTGTACAATATTGAAGAAAATGCAAGTGCAATACTTGAAAACAATCCCAGTACTGTATATTCTTTTGAGAAGCAGCACAAAGTGTTCTAAGGCATAGAATCTTCGTTCTGAAAATGTTACTACAGCGCCCTCTGGTGTTGATTTTAATTTTTCCATCTCCTAGATGCTATTGAGGAAAAAAATAATAACAGAGAATAGCAATTTTTACTGATATCATTGCTATTAGTTTAAGGAGAATCTTCATATGTGTTATTTAATATGATTCTCAAATACTTTCTACTATAAGCTCCTCGAAGGCACAGCCATTTTATTATTCTCTGAGTGACTTATAGACAAGTCCCCTGGCCATTCACCCTATGAGGTAGGCAAAGTTTGTTTGTTTGTTTGTTTGTTTGTTTGTTTGTTTGTGATAAGATCTCCCTGTATCCTTAGCTGGCTTGGAACTCACTATGTATACCAGGTTGGTCTTCAACTCAAACACCTGCCTGCCTCTGCCTCCCAAGTACTGGAATTAAAAGCATATGCCACCACACCTGGCAAAGCTGAGTTTATTAACCTCATTGAATGAATTCTGTGTTACAGGAACACGGGCACTATTTTCCAACCAGATTGCGAAGATGGTATCTGCAAGATAACCATTTTCTTAAGAATGGAGGTTTCTTGGGGGCTGGAGAAATGGCTCAGCAGTTAAGAGCACCGACTGCTCTTGCAGAGGACCAGGGTTCAATTCCCAGCACCCACATGGCGGCTAAGAACCATCTTTAAGCCTTAAGCCGGGCAGGGTGGCATACACCTTCAAAAGCAGGTGGATCTCTATGAGTTCAGGGACAGCCTGGTCTACAGAGTGAGTTCCAGGCCAGCTGGGGCTACAGGGAGACCTGTCTAAAAAGAAATGGACATTTCTTAAAGGAACACAAAGAATGTCCTTCTTTTTTTTTAATTTATTATTTTTATTTTTTAACAACTCTAGACCTGTGTTCCCCCCATTCCCCCACCCCACCAGAGCTCACGCATTCTGCCAAACATGCCTTTCATCACTTTCTCAGTCTTTCTTAATATTCTCCATGAGGAAGTTGACTGTTTTGAGCAGAAGTTCATCGTTTCAGTCAGTTCTTCGATGCAGCCCTTTCTGTTGTTGTTGTTGTTGTTGTTGTTGTTGCCAATATGCATCACTCCCAACTGCTTTGGATAAAAGCTCAGGGGGCAATACACAAGAAATACTTACAACTAGGTAATTGGACTAGCATCCACAGATGAGGAATACCATTCGTCGTTTGTTTTTCTGGGACTGTGTAACTTCACTCAGCATGCTGTCCTCTAGCTCCAGCCATTTTCCTGCAAAGCTCATGATGTCATCTTTCTTTACTGCTGCATAGAACTCCATTGTGTAGATATACCACATTTTCTCTATCCACTCATCAGTTGAGGGGCATTTGGGTTTGTTCCAGCTCCTTGCTATTGTGAAGAGAGCTTAAATAAACATGGCCATGCACATATCTCTGCAGAGAGGTGAGTCTTGAGGGTACATGCCCAGGAGTGGTATGGCTGGGTTGGGTGGCAAGTTCATTCCAAGTCTTCCAAGGGTTCTCCACACTGCTTTCCATAGTGGCTGTATGAGTTTACATTCCCACCAGCAGTGGATGAGTGTTCCCCTTTCCCCACAACCTCTCCAGCACTTGGTATCATTTGTTTTCTTGATCCTAGCCAGTCTTACTGGAGTAAGATGATATCTTAAAGTGGTTTTGATTTGCATTTCCTTAATGATTAGTGATGTTGAGCAGTTCTTGAGGTGTTTCTCAGACATCTCTAATTCCTCGCTTGTGAAGTCTCTGTTCAGTTCTTTGCTCCATCTATTGAGCGGGTCGTTTGTTTTCTTTTTTCTTTGTTTTTTGAGTAGTTTATATATTCTGGAAATCAATGCTTTGTCAGATGTATCTGCAGTGAAGGTTTCCTCCCACTCTGTGGGATTTCTCTTCACTTCCTTGATTGTTTCTTTTGATGTACAGAAGCTTTTGAGTTTAATGAGGTCCCATTTGTCAATTGTCGACCTTAATTCTTGTGCAGCTGCTGTCTGATTTAGGAAGTCTTTTCCTACGCCTATGTCTTGTAGTCTGCTGCCAACTTTTTCTTCTATCACCTTCAGAGTTTGGGGTTTCACGTTGAGGTCTTTAATCCATCTGGAGTTGACTTTTGTACAGGGCGAGAGGTAGGGGTTTAATTTCATTCTTCTACAAGTGGTGATCCAGTTTTGCCAACACCACTTGCTGAAGATGCTGTCTTTTCTCCATTGTGGTTTCTTGGCCCCCTTGTCAAATATGAGATGGCTGAAATT
>VZQC01012261.1:2262113-2295016 GCA_009823505.1 Rhizomys pruinosus | reverse complement strand
TGTCATGGTTAATCCTGGGTGTCAACTTGACTGGACTAAGGAACAAATAAGAGAAAAGGGTCTTCTGATTGGACCACCTCAACCCGGATGGCCCACCCCAAATGTGGGTGTTACCTTCTGCCGGCAGGCAGTATTTAAGGCCACGGCAGCGGGAGCTGGTCCCTTTTCCTTCTTCCTGCGGCTTGCCTCTCTCTCATCTGGTGAGTTTGCCTTGCTGCTGTGATCAACCTTTCGGATCCCAGCGTGTACCGAGACTGGCAGATCTCCTGGAATCCATTCGGGCCTTCAGCACTAGACTGGGACTCCTGAGACATCCAGCCTTGCGGACTGAGCAGTTCCCTGGATTCCCGGCCTCTCCAGTTCGGCGCTACTGTTGAGCTCCGTCACGTGAGCAAATCAATAAATTGTATATAGTTATATATATTCATCCTGTTGCTTCTGTTTCTTTAGAGAACCCTGACTAATACAGAGCTGAATCTGGGTTCTCTGCAAGAGCAGCCAGTACTCTTACCCTCCAAGTCATCTCTCAAGCCCCTGCTTTCAGCTTTTTTTTTTTCTTTTTTTGTTTGAGACAGGATCTCCCTGCAGTCCCTGAACTTGCTATGTAGACCAGGCTGGCCTTGATCACACAGAGATCAGCCTGTCTCTGCTTCCTGAGTGCTGGGACTAAAGGCATGTGCTACCACACCTGACCCTGCTTTCAGTTTTAAAAAGGTAAATTAGACAAACACCTGATGATTAACATGCCTATGCCAAGTCAGGCAAGAATATAGCCCAAAGGAAAGGAGAAGTGGGGTGGAGGCATATTTGAATCCTGTTTTTTTGCTTGCCTTGTCGGCCCAAATGAGAAGTCTATTTGCTATAGCAAGTGCAATTTCTTCATACCTGTTATAATAACACTTAAATGTTTACAGACTACTTCACTTAAATTGTGTGTATATTGGGCTGGTGAGATGGTTCAGTGGGTGAATTGTGTGTGTGAGATCACACATGAATGTGAGGCTGCACATTGATGTTGAGTGTCTCAATTTCTTTCCATTTTATTTTTTTGAGACAGGATCCGTCACTGAAGCTGGAGCTCACTGGTTCAGCTAATTAGCTGGCCAGCAAGTCCCAAGGATCCATCTGCCTCTGCCTCACCAGCACTGGGATTACAGGCATGGGCTGTGCTTGGTTGTTTTACTAATACAGGCCTGCTGGGAATCGAACTCAGGAAAGCACTTTACTGACCAAGTCATATCCCAAGTCTCTAGTTTAAAAACAAAACAAAAAACAGAAATTGGGGCTGGAGAGATGGCTCCGTGATTTAGAGCATTGACTGCTCTTGCAGAAGTCTTGGGTTCAAATCCCAGCACCCACATGGCAGCTAATGACCATCTTTAACTCCAGTTCTAGGAGTTCCAATACCTTCTTCTGACCTTTCTAAGCATTTCCAGACACAGGTGTACTTACACACATAGGGAATACACTCATACACCTTAAATAAATAAATAAATAAATAAATAAATAAATAAATAAATAATCCAAAAAATTTTAAAAAGAAAAACCCAGAAATGTCTTCAGGACTGTTTGTCATGTTTTGCCAAGATACAGCTGCCAAAATTGACAACTTGAGTTTGATTCCCGGGACCCACATGGTAGGAGAGAACCAACTCCCAGAAGTTGTCCTCTGACTACACTCTCCACTGTAATAGAAAAAAATCCTCTGCAATGAACACCTTAACTTAAAGGGATCTCTAAGTAAAGCAGATCAAACATTCAGCTTTTATGATGGTTTCCAAGGAAGTGAAGAATCAATATACTAGATAAGCATACAAATAAATGAGATGGTGCGGGGCGTGGTGGCACACACCTTTAATCCTAGCACTTGGGAGGCAGAGGCAGGCGGATCTTTGTGAGTTCAAGGCCAGCCTGGTCTACAGAGCGAGTTCCAGGACAGCTGGGGCTACAAGGAGACCCTGTCTCAAAAAAAACAAAACAAAAACAAAAACAAATAAATGAGATGGCAAAAAAAAAATCCTCAACATGTAATATTAAAATCTCTGGAGAAGGCCTATGGCACATTTATATTTATGTCTACTTTAAAATAACTGATTTTATTGACTATTGTTAGTGATATTCCAAGATTTCAGGTTGACTCTTTTTTGGTTTTTTTGGTCTTCTTGAGACAGGGTTTCCCTGTAGTCCCAGCTGTCCTGGAACTCACTCTGTAGACCAGGCTGGCCTTGAACTCACAAAGATCCGCCTGCCTCTGCCTCCCAAGTGCTAGATTAAAGGCATGCGCCACCACGCCTGGCTGAGGTTGACTCTTTATCTAAATTATTGACCAGATGTTATATCCAAAGAAAAATCTCACTGGAGGAATAGATACTACACTGAATCATTCAGTACAAGCTGTTTTCTAAAAATAATTTTTAAAAGGACAGCTTTGTTGAGGGGGGATTTAAAATGATATCATACTGCATATGATCCTTCCATAGTGTAATTTTCCATTTATTTCCCCAAATTGGAATTTTGTGTAAAGGCAAATTAATAATTCAAATGAAACTATCTGCCACAAATAGGAGTTAAAAAAAATTCAGGTCCAATGTTTCCTAAAATTAGTAGCACCATTTCACATGAGATTATAACTATAGTATCAAACCAATAAATGAAAATGTGAAATTAAAACAATGACAAATTACTTCAAATATTCAAAATATCAGAAAAGTTATTCCTAAAATATAAATGGCTACAAAGAAAGGAGAAAACCTGTGGTCATTCTAGTTGAAGAGTTTAATGACAACATGCAGAGGATTTTTGAGACAGTGTCTTGTGTTCCCTATAGTAACAACTAGCCTGGACCTTGGTATGTAGACCAGGCTAGCCTCAATCTCATAGAGATCCACCTGCCTCTGGCTCCAGAGTGCTTGGATTAAAGGCATGCACCACCGTGCCAAGTTCATGAATTCTTTTTTAAATCCACTGAATCTCTTTAGTGCTGCCAGTGTGTACACATGTGGAGGGCAGTCCACTAAAGCCCTGTAAGCTTACCAAGGGCTGTATTTGAAAGATGGCTCATAGTATTAGTACAAACCAGCGGCTTTTTCCTTAATGGCTTCTGTAACTATTTCCTGCTCTTGGAGATTACTCTCAGCCTTATCTATCAGCTCCTTCTTAGCACCGTGAGACATAAAAAATGACTATGACCTTACTGCACAAGTGATGCTTGACCAGCAACTGAAATCCCCTCTCCTCCACAAAACCACAGCTGCCAAAGATTCCACAAAGGTGATCTACTGATTAGAACTTCAGGATAGGCAAGGGCTGGAATGTAGCAATTCTAGAACCAAAATTATCTTGACTGTCTTTAGTTCCTTTAATAGCATTCATTGCCCACTTCTGTGCCTGACATAATACCCTTTGAACTACCAGGTTAAAAGCTTTGGAATGTATTGAATTTAGCAGATTAGCAGCTTCCACCAACCCCAAAGCTAAAAGTGCCATTTGTAGCATCGCAGACCTGAAGTAGAGATTTCCTTGCTTTGCTATAACCTGCCTATTTGATGTTTCCACAACTGTATTTGAAAAATGCCTTAATTTGTGACTTTCTTTGTTCTCTTCATGTAGCCATTTCTACACTAGAACACAGTTATTTGACACAACCTACATCCATGTCACTTGTGTTTGCATCAGAATAAACTCTCTTATTCCCTGAGATAAAAGTTGAGTTTTGCATCAATAATTTTATGTAAACACAAATTCTGCTTATATTCCTTTTTCCTAAAAAATTCATCTTACATGTGATATTATTTAAATTTATATTTTCTAAATTTTACATTGTAGTTTACAAGTTTACATATATTGTAGTTTACAAAGTACTTTTTAAATTTTTTAAATTTATTTTTCTATGTATATGAATGTACTGTTTGCATGTAGATTTGTGCACCCTAGTTGTGCAATGCTGTAGAGGTCAGAAGAGGGTGTCGGATTCCCCTGGAATTGGAGTTAAAGACGGTTCTCAGCCGCTATGTGGGTGCTGGGGATCAAACTCGGGTCCTATGTAAGAGTGGTTGGCACTCTTAACCGCTAGGCCATCTCTCCAGCCCCTACAAAGTACTTTTTGTTGTGTTTTGTTTATTTGGTTTTTAGGCAGCTGTTTTTGTTAATTTTTACCATTTTATTTTATTTTATTTTATTTTATTTTATTTTATTTTATTTTATTTTATTTTATTTTTTTGTCTTTTCGAGACAGGGTCTCCCTATAGCCCCAGCTGTCCTGGAACTTGCTCTGTAGACCAGGCTTTGCTTGGTCTACAAAGATTTGCTTGCCTCTGCCTCCCAAGTGCTAGGATTAAAGGCATGGGCCACCACGCCTGGCTAATTTTTACCATTTTATTTCTTACACATATGTGCTTGAAATCGGTGAACTTCTAGGCCAGGTTCAGGTAAACTGAAAATTTCTAAGTAGTTTATATTGATCTGGGTGTGGTAGTGCATGCCTTTAATCCCAGCATTTGGCAGGTGGATCTCTGTGAGTTCAAGGCCAGCCTGGTCTACATATCGAGTTCCAGGCCATCTAGGGCTAAAGGAAGACCCTGTCTCAAAAAGACACACAAAAAAAGAAAAGAAAAGAGAAAAAGGAAAAGAAAAGATGGCACTTATTACATTTTCAGAAACAAAGCATTCTGAATAATTAATATCTACATCAAGAAACTAAGGCCAGGTGTGGTGACATGCACTTTTTTTTTTTTAGCAACCCCCCCCCTCGCCTTTTTAATTGTAAGTGTCTTTCCAGATTTCTCTACACTGAGCACATTATTTTCACAGCAAAGAAATTAAAATGTGCTTCAACCTGGTATTAATTCAGAACACTTTTTTTCCCCAGTAATACCAACAGCTCCATCTGCTGGCTGCTGAATAAAGCTAATTTGTTTAATTTTTAATTAAGTTCTGTTTTTACTACATGGTATATAGACACAAGAAGAATTTGGGGCTGGCAGGGCGTGGTGGCACACTCCTTTAATCCTAGCATTGGGAGGCAGAGGCAGGTGGATCTTTGTGAGTTCAAGGCCAGCCTGGTCTACAGAGTGAGTTTCAGGCCAGCTGGGGTTACAGGGAGACCCTGTCTCAAAAAGACCAAAAAAAAAAAAAAAAAAAAGGAATTTGGGGATAAGGAGATGGCTTGGTGGGTACAGGACTTGCCTGGAAACCCTAAGTACTTGAGTTCAGATCCCCAACACCCACATAAAAAGCTTAGTGTGGCTGGGCGTGGTGGCACACGCCTTTAATCCTAGCACTTGGGAGGCAGAGGCAGGCAGATCTTTGAGAGTTCAAGGCCAGCCTGGTCCACAGAGTGAGTTCCAGGACAGCTGGGGCTACAGGGAGATCCTGACTTGAAAAGTCCAAAACAAAAAACAAAAAAAAAAAGCTTAGTGTGGCCAGACACAGTGGCTCATGCCTTTTATGCTTTCAATTCCAGCACTTGAGAGGCAAAGGCAAGAGGATCTCTGAGAGTTCAAGGCCAGCCTAGTCTACATACCAAGTTCCAGGCCAACTTGGGATTAAAGAAAAAAAAAACTGGGGCTGGAGAGATAGCTCAGCAGCTAAGAGCACTGACTGCTCTTGCAGAGGGCCCAGTTTTGATTCCCAGCACCCACATGGAGGCTAAGAACCGTCTGAAACTCCAATTCCAGGAGAACTCCAGTTCCAGGGGAATCCAAGACCTTCTTCTGACCTCCGCTGCATTGCACAACACAGGTGTACAAACCTACCTGCAGACAATACATTCATACACATACAAAAATAAATAAAAAAATTTTTTAAAAGAACCATGTTTTTTAAAATTTATTTTTAATTATTTTATTTTATTTTTTAACAATAAGTAATAAGTAATGAATTTAAGCATCCTTCATGTAAAACCAATTTGCAAGCATCTATGCCCAAACCCACACAGCCCAAGGCCCCCATCATCCAGCTGGAGGGGCTTGTATGTACAATCATGTTGATCAAATAAGTGTCCAGTCTATATTGCTATTGTTTCACCATTCACCCCTATTGCAGCCCTTACATTCTACCATGGCCCTCATCCATAGATTGTTCCCTAGGCTTTAGAAAAGGGACAGAAGTGGGCGAGAAGCAAGTCTACTTTCTCTGGGCATGTTTTGGACTCTGATCAGTTCAGGCTGTTTCCTTTCATGGGTTGGCAGTTTATCCAGGAATAACCTTTCAATCCTACTAATGAAGCACAAGCAATTAGATATACAGGCATTTAAACAATACTAATTATTATGGTAGGTTACATTGGTATAGACACAGATGTTTGGATGGTATGCTAATCCATGAACTATAGCTTTTCTGTAAAAGATGACAAGGTCTTACTGTGGCTTATAGCATCTCCTAACCACTAGAGGATGTAAGCTTGTGGCATCAGCTGTGAATTATTCCTCCAAGGAGAGAGCTAATACCAATTTGATTTGGGATATACGGACATATGGCTGTCACTAATGCACAGTATTTCCAGACAGGTGAGGTGTAGCTGATGCTGATGGAGGCGTGTTGCTTGACTCAAGGAGACCAATATTTGCTTTATTAATTTAGTGGCCTTTGGTAACACTCTCTGGCATTCCAGAGACCAACTGTACACTTGCAAATGTGGTCTCAATACATCTTTCCCATGCTTACACCAGGTCTTCAACAGCAGGGCCTTACCCCCTCTCTTCTTGCAGGTATCCCAGTTTACAGGCAAAAAGCCTTTACCTTTTTAGGGGCTTGGATCCCCTAGCCAACATCTCCTTGGCAGAATAATCCATTGCTGATATCAGAGCTCTCCTGTATTAATATATTTTGCTTAATTACACAGCTTATAAAGACTTTAGTATTATATTTGGCTCTGAATAGAGAATAATCCTTTCACAGTTCCTATGTCTATCAGTCAATTAAAGAAAGCAGTTATACCGGTTTTATAAGAGATTACCTCTATAACAGTTGGCTCTAATTTACAGTTAGGGAATGACTTCAATACCATCATGTTTATCTTTGTCCTATGAAAAGAAGGTAAGAAAGTCTCTCATATTAAAACTTTGTGGCACCTGGAAGGTAAAGTCCATTAGGACTCATTATAAACAGTTGTTACAAATAGGTTCCACAGAGATGTTTGATGCCCGTAGCAGTCTGAGGCTTTTCTTCATTTTAGTGTTTAGATGGGCCAACATCTCTGCTGGTATTTCTTGGTACATCCTGCACAATGCAAAGCTGTATCATTTCTTTTTCAGCCATTAAGTTGGTGATGTTTTGACCTGTGGGAACATGCAAATCTTTTCCCATAGTTAGTTTTAAGACTTAAATTGAAAAATTTGACAAAAGGTGTAATATATAACTGTATCCCCCCTTTTTTATTTTAGGTTTTTATTTTTTGACCCATGAATCTCAAAAAGGCAGTTGTAGTACACATACATATAGGCAGAAATCAAGGTGTAAATTTTAATTAAATTTACCCAAGCTGTTTATCATTTACTGTATGTTGTTAATTTGGGAAGCAAACTTAATTCCTTAATTTAAATTATCCTACAGGTAAAAGAAAATGTTACAAGATGATACTTTACAACACAAAAATTATAGAGAACATTTGTATACATTAATCCCAAAGTTGTTGTTATACAAATTTTAAGTAAAACAAATGTGAACAACAACTTATATTGCCGATTAGCTTAAATATATTACCGTTTTTATTAAAACATTAAAAAAAATTTTTATTTATTATGTTTATGAATGTACTGTCTGCATGTAGGTCTGTACACTCGTGTCGTGCAATGCCACGGAGGTCAGAAGAGGGTGTCAGATTCCCCTGGAACTGCAGTCAAAGACGGTTCTCAGCCACCATGTGGGTGCTGGGGATCAAACCTGGGTCCCCTGCAAGAGCAGTCGCACTCTTAACCACTAGGCCATCTCGCCAGCCCTTATTAAAACCTTTTAAACAATGTTGTTTAATATAGACATTTTTACTTTTATTTGTTTGTTTGTTTTTTGGTCTTTTCGAGACAGGGTTTCCCTGTAGCCCCAGCTGTCCTGGAACTCACTCTGTAGACCAGGCTGGCTTTGAATTCACAAAGATCCGCCTGCCTCTGCCTCCCAAGTGCTAGGATTAAAGGCGTGCGCCACCACGCCAGACCCTAGACAATTTTACTTTTAGTAAGTCCTAAAATACCATATAATATGTTGACAAAGTTTGGGCAAATTTGGATACCTGTTAAATTCACACCAATTAAATACACATTAATCGAATATAGACTCGAGTCTCCCTCCCAACCCTCCTACCCCACCAGATTCACCATTTCAGTCAGTTCTTTGATGCAGTCTTTTCTGTTGTTGGTGTTGGTGTTGTTCTTTCCAATATGCATCGCTCCCTACAAGAAATATTTACAACTGGGTTATTGGTGCTCTAGCATCCACAGATGAGGGATACCATTCGTTGTTTGTTTTTCTGGGACTGTGTTACTTCACTTAACATAATATCTTCTAGTTCCATCCATTTACCTGCAAAGTTAATGATGTTATCTATTTTTACTGCTGCATAGAACTCCATTGTGTAGATGTACCACATTTTCTCTATCCATTCGTCAGTTGAGGGGCATTTGGGTTGGTTCCAGCATTTTGCTATTGTGAACAGAGCTGCAATAAATATAACCGTGCATGTATCTCTGCAGTAAGTTGAGTCTTGTGGGTATATACCCAGGAGTGGTATGACTGGGTCAGATGGCAAACTCATTTGAGTCTTTTAAGGGTTCTCCACAGTGCTTTCCATAGTGGCTGTACAAGTTTACATTCCCACGAGCAATGGATGAGTGTTCCCCTTTCCCCACAACCTCTCCAACACTTGGTATCATTTGTTTTCTTGATCCTAGCCAGTCTTATCAGAGTGAGATGATATCTTAAAGTGGTTTTAATTTGCATTTCTCTAATTATTAGTGACGTTGAACACTTTTTAAGATGTTTCTCAGCCATCTCTAATTCCTCACCTGTGAAGTCTCTATTCAGCTCTTTGCTACATTCTTTTAGTGATTCATTTGTTTTCTTTCTTCTTTGCTTTTTGAGTAGTTTATATACCCTGGAAATCAATGCTTTGTCAGATGTATTTGTGGTGAAGGTTTCTTCCCACTCTGTGGGATTTCTCTTCACTTCCTTGATTGTTTCTTTTGATGCACAGAAGCATTTGAGTTTAATGAGGTCCCATTTGTCTATTGTCGACCTTAATTCTTGTGCAGCTGCTGTCTGATTTAGGAAGTCTTTTCCTATGCCTATGTCTCGTAGGCTGCTGCCAAGTTTTTCTTCTATCTCCTCCAGAGTTTGGGGTTTCATGGTGAGGTCTCTGATCCATCTGGAATTGACTTCTGTACAGAGCAAGAGGTAGGGGTTTAATTTCATTCGTCTACAAGTGGTGATCCAGTTTTGCCAACACCACTTGCTGAAGATGCTGTCTTTCCTCCATTGTGTCTTCTTGGCCCCCTTGTCAAATATGAAGTGGCTGAAATTATACGTGCTCAGGTTTGGATCTTCAGTTTTGTTCCATTGGTCAACAGGTGTGTTTTTGTGCCAGCACCAAACTGTTTTTATGATTATAGCCCTGTAGTATAGTTTGAAGTCTGGTATAGAAATCCCCCCTGTATTGCTCTTTTCACTCAGGGTTGCTTTGGCTATTTGGGGTCTTTTGTTTTTCCAAATGAAAGTAAGGATTTTTTTCCCAAGCCTGTGAAGAAACCTTTGGGGATTTTATTTGGAATTGAATGAAATCTGTACAAGAGTTTAGGTAGAATGGACATTTTTACTATATTAATTTTCCTAATCCATGAGCATGGGAGGTTTTTCTATCTTCTGATGTCTTCTTCAATTTCCTTCTTCAGGGGTTTAAAGTTTTTGTTGTAGAGATTTTTGTTGTCTTTGGTTCCATTTGTTTCTAGGTATTTTATTGTTTTTGAGGCTATTGTAAGTGGGAAGGTGTTGGCAGCCGACCACACAGTGTGTGCCACACCGCGCCCTAAAGATGGTGCCGACTTCCTGAGTCACTACAAGCCGTTTCCCGCCGTTGCCTATGCATTGGGCAATCTGCGCATGACTTTGAGCCCGCACACCTAATATTCTAATGAGGCATTGGCCCCTGTTGCGCTACGAGCCCATGCATTGGACATGCAAATGAGGCATNTGTAACTATTTCCTGCTCTTGGAGATTACTCTCAGCCTTATCTATCAGCTCCTTCTTAGCACCGTGAGACATAAAAAATGACTATGACCTTACTGCACAAGTGATGCTTGACCAGCAACTGAAATCCCCTCTCCTCCACAAAACCACAGCTGCCAAAGATTCCACAAAGGTGATCTACTGATTAGAACTTCAGGATAGGCAAGGGCTGGAATTGTAGCAATTCTAGAACCAAAATTATCTTGACTGTCTTTAGTTCCTTTAATAGCATTCATTGCCCACTTCTGTGCCTGACATAATACCCTTTGAACTACCAGGTTAAAAGCTTTGGAATGTATTGAATTTAGCAGATTAGCAGCTTCCACCAACCCCAAAGCTAAAAGTGCCATTTGTAGCATCGCAGACCTGAAGTAGAGATTTCCTTGCTTTGCTATAACCTGCCTATTTGATGTTTCCACAACTGTATTTGAAAAATGCCTTAATTTGTGACTTTCTTGCTCTTTCATGTAGGGCCATTCTACACTAGAACACAGTTTTGACACAACCTACATCCATGTCACTTGTGTTTGCATCAGAATAAACTCTCTTATTCCCTGAGAAAAAGTTGAGTTTTGCATCAATATTTTATGTAAACACCAATTCTGTTATATTCCTTTTCCTAAAAATTCATTACAATGTGTATTATTTAAAATTTATATTTTCTAAATATTACAAGTTTAAAAGTTTTACAATTTGTATCTTTATCTTTTTTATTTTTTTAAATTTATTTTTCTATGTATATGAATGTACTCGTTTGCATTGTATTTGTGCACCCTAGTGTGCAATGCTGTAGGGTCAGGAAGAGGGTGTTGGATCCCCTGGATGGAGTTAGAGTTTTTAGCGCATGTGGGGTGCTGGGGATCAAACTCGGGTCCTATGTAAGGTGGTTGGTGCACTCTTAACCGCTAGGCCATCTCTGCCAGCCCTACAAAGTACTTTTTGTTGTGTTTTGTTTATTTGTTTTTAGGCAGCTGTTTTTGTTAATTTTACCATTTTATTTTATTTTTTTTATTTATTTTATTTTATTTTATTTATTTTATTTTATTTTTTGTCTTTTCGAGACAGGGTCTCCCTATACCCCAGCTGTCTGGAACTTGCTCTGTAGACCAGGCTTTGCTTGTCTACAAAGATTTGGCTTGCCTCTGCCTCCCAAGTGCTAGGATTAAAGGCATGGGCCACCACGCTGGCTTTTTACCATTTTATTTTTAACATATGTGCTTGAATCGGTGAACTTCTAGGCCAGGTTCAGGGAAACTGAAAATTTCTAATAGTTTATATTGTCGTGGGTGTGGTAGTGCATGCCTTTAATCCCGCATTTGGCAGGTGGATCTCTGTGAGTTCAAGGCCACCCTGGTCACCATATCGAGTTCTCAGGCCATCTAGGGCTAAAGGAAGACCCTGTCTCAAAAAGACACACAAAAAAAGAAAAGAAAGAGAAAAAGGAAAGAAAAGATGGACTTATCTACATTTTCAGAAAACAAAGCATTCTGAATAATTAATATCTACATCAAGAAACTAAGGCCAGGTGTGGTGACATGCACTTTTTTTTTTTTAGCCAACCCCCCCCCTCGCCTTTTAATTGTAAGTGTCTTTCCAGATTCTCTACCACTGAGCACATTATTTTCACAGCAAAGAAATTAAAAATGTGCTTCAACCTGGTATTAATTCAGAACACTTTTTTTCCCCAGTAATACAACAGCTCCATCTGCTGCTGCTGAATAAAGCTATTGTTTAATTTTTAATTAAGTTCTGTTTTTACTACATGGTATATAGCACAAGAAGAATTTGGGGCTGCGGGCGTGGTGGCACACTCCTTTAATCCTAGCATCTGGGAGCAGAGGCAGGTGGATCTTTGTGAGTTCAAGGCCAGCCTGGTCTACAGAGTGAGTTTCAGGCCAGCTGGGGTTACCGGGAGACCCTGTCTCAAAAAAGACCAAAAAAAAAAAAAAAAAAAAGGAATTTGGGTAAGGGTGGCTTGGTGGGTACAGGACTTGCCTGGAAACCCTAAGTACTTGAGTTCCGATCCCCAACACCCACATAAAAAGCTTAGTGTGGCTGGGTGTGGCACACGCCTTTAATCCTAGCACTTGGGAGGCAGGCAGGCAGATCTTTGGAGTTCAAGGCCAGCCTGGTCCACAGAGTGAGTTCCAGGACAGCTGGGGCTACGGAGATCCTGACTTGAAAAGTCCAAAACAAAAAACAAAAAAAAAGCTTAGTGTGGCCAGACACAGTGGCTCATGCCTTTTATGCTTTCAATTCCAGCACTTGTAGAGAGGCAAAGGCAAGAGGATCTCTGAGAGTTTCAAAGGCCAGCCTAGTCTAACATACCAAGTTCCAGGCCAACTTGGGATTAAAAGAAAAAAAAAACTGGGGCTGGAAAGATAGTCTAGCAGCTAAGCCTGACTGCTCTTGCAGAGGCCCCAGTTTTGATTCCCAGCACCCACATGGGGTAAGAACACGTCTGAACTCCAATTCCAGGAGAACTCAGTTCCAGGGGAATCCAAGACCTTCTTCTGACCTCCGCTGCCTGCACAACAGGTTACAAACCTACCTGCAGACAATACATTCATAACACTACAAAAATAAATAAAAAAATTTTTAAAAGACCATGTTTTTTAAATTATTTTTAATTATTTTATTTTATTTTTTAACAATAATAATAAGTAATTGAATTTAAGCATCCTTCATGTAAAACCATTTGCAAGCATCTTGCCAAACCCACACAGCCCAAGGCCCCCATCATCCAGCTGGAGGGGCTTGTATGTACAATCATGTTGATCAAATAAGTGTCCAGTCATATTTGCTTTGTTTCACCATTCACCCCTATTGCAGCCCTTACATTCTACCATGGCCCTATCCATAGATGTTCCCTAGGCTTTAGAAAAGGGACCAAGTGGGCGAGAAGCAAGTCTACTTTCTCTGGGCATGTTTTGGACTCTGATCAGTTTCAGGTGTTTTTCTTTCATGGGTTGGCAGTTTATCCAGGAATAACCTTTCATCCTACTAATGAAGCACACGCAATTAGATATAAGGCATTTAACAGTACTAATTATTTGTAGGTTACTTTGGTATAGACACAGATGTTTGGATGGTAGCTAATCCATGAACTATAGCTTTTCTTAAAAGATGACAAGGTTCTACTGTGGCTTGCATCTCCTAACCATAGAGGATGTAAGCTTGTGGCATCAGCTGTGAATTATTCCCCCAAGGAAGAGCTAATAGCAAATGATTTGAGGGATATACGGACTATGGCTGCTCACTGCACAGTTTTTCCAGGCAGGGAGGGTGTGTAGCTGATGCTGATGGAGGGGGGTTGCTTGACTCAAGGAGACCAATATTTGCTTTATTAATTTAGTGGCCTTTGGTAACAACTCTTGGCATTCCAGAGACCAACTGTTCACTTGCAAATAGTGTGTCTCAATACATCTTTCCCATGCTTACACCAGGTCTTCAAACAGCAGGGCCTTACCCCTCTCTTCTTGCAGGTATCCCAGTTTACAGGCAAAAAGCCTTTACCTTTTTAGGGGCTTGGATCCCTGGCCAACATTCTCCTTGGCAGATAATCCATTGCTCATCAGGCTCTCCTGTATAATATATTTTGCTTAATTACACAGCTTATAAAGACTTTAGTATTATATTTGGCTCTGAATAGGAATAATCCTTTCACAGTTCCTATGTCTATAGTCAATTAAAGAAAGCAGTTTATACCGGTTTTATAAGAGATTACCTCTATAACAGTTGGCTCTAATTTACAGTTAGGGAATGACTTCATACCATCATGTTATCTTTTCTATGAAAAGGAGGTAAGAAAGTCTCTCATATTAAAACTTGTGGCACCTGAAGGTAAGTTCATATAGGACTAATTATAAACAGTTGTTACAAATAGGTCCACAAAGATGTTTGATGCCCGTAGCAGTCTGAGGCTTTTCTTCATTTTAGTGTTTAGATGGGCCAACATCTCTGCTGGTATTTCTTGGTTACATCCTGCACAATCAAAGCTGTATCATTTCTTTTTCAGCCATTAAGTTGGTGATGTTTGACCTGTGGGAACATGCAATCTTTTCCCATAGTTGTTTTAGACTAAATTGAAAAATTTGACAAAAGGTGTAAATATAACTGTCTCCCCCTTTTTTATTTTAGGTTTTTATTTTTGACCCATGAATCTCAAAAAGGCAGTTTAGTACACATATACTATAGGCAGAAATCAAGGTGTAAATTTTAATTAAATTTACCCAAGCTGTTTATCATTTACTGTATGTTGTTAATTTGGAAGCAAACTTAATTCCTTAATTTAAATTATCCTACAGGTAAAAGAATGTTACAAGATGATACTTTACAACACAAAAATTATAGAGACATTTGTATACATTAATCCCAAAGTTGTTGTTTATACAAATTTAAGTAAAACAAATGTGAACACAACAATTATATTTCCCGATTAGCTTTAATATATTATTACCGTTTTTTAAACATTAAAAAAAATTTTTATTTATTATGTTTGAATGTACTGTCTGCATGTAGGTCTGTACACTCGTGTCGTGCAATGCCACGGAGGTCAGAAGAGGGTGTCAGATTCCCTGGAACTGCGGTCAAAGACGGTTCTCAGCCACCATGTGGTGCTGGGGATCAAACCTGGGTCCCCTGCAAGAGCAGTCGCACTCTTAACCACTAGGCCATCTCTCGCCCCAAAACCTTTTTCTTTTTAAAAAAAAAAAAAAAAAAGAATTTACTTTTATTTGTTTGTTTGTTTTTTGGTCTTTTCGAGACAGGGTTTCCCTGTAGCCCCAGCTGTCCTGGAACTCACTCTGTAGACCAGGCTGGCTTTGAATTCACAAAGATCCGCCTGCCTCTGCCTCCCAAGTGCTAGGATTAAAGGCGTGCGCCACCACGCCAGACCCTAGACAATTTACTTTTAGTAAGTCCTAAAAATACCATATAATATGTTGACAAAGTTTGGGCAAATTTGGATACCTGTTAAATTCACACCAATTAAATACACATTAATCGAAATAGACTCGAGTCTCCCTCCCAACTCCCACCCCACCAGTTCACCTTTCAGTCAGTTCTTTGATGCAGTCTTTTCTGTTGTTGGTGTTGGTGTTGTTCTTTCCAATATGCATCGCTCCCTCAAGAATATTTACAACTGGGTTATTGGTCTCTAGCATCCAGATGAGGTACCATTCGGTTTGTTTTTCTGGGACTGTGTTCTTCACTTAACATAATATCTTCTAGTTCCATCATTTACCTGCAAAGTTAATGATGTTATCTATTTTTACTGCTGCATAGAACTCCATTGTGTAGATTACCCATTTTCATCACATTCGTCAGTTGAGGGCATTGTGGTTGGTTCCAGCATTTTGCTATTGAACAGAGTGCAATAAAATATAACCGTGCATGTATCTCTGCAGTAAGTTGAGTCTTGTGGGTATATACCCAGGAGTGGTTGACTGGGTCAGTGGCAAACTCATTTGAGTCTTTTAAGGGTTCTCCACAGTGCTTTCCATAGTGGCTGTACAAGTTTACATTCCCACGAGCAATGGATGAGTGTTCCCCTTTCCCACAACCTCTCAAAACATGGTTATCATTGTTTTCTTGATCCTAGCCAGTCTTATCAGAGTGAGATGTAATCTTAAAGTGGTTTAATTTGCATTTCTCTAATTATTAGTGACGTTGAACACTTTTTAAGGTGTTCTCAGCCATCTCTAATTCCTCACCTGTGAATCTCTTCAGCTCTTTGCTACTTTTTTTATTTTGATTCATTTTTTTTCTTTTTCTTTCTTGAGTAGTTTATTACCCTGGAATCAATGCTTTGTCAGATGTATTTTGGTGAAAGTTTCTTCCCACTCTTGGGATTTCTCTTCACTTCCTTGATGTTTCTTTTGATGCACAGAGCATTTGAGTTTAATGAGGTCCCACTTTGTCTATTGTCGACTTAATTCTTGTGCAGCTGCTGTCTGATTTAGAAATCTTTTCCTCTGCTATGTCTTCTGGGCTGTGCCAAGTTTTTCTTCTATCTCCTCCAGAGTTTGGGGTTTCAGGTTGAGTTCTTTGATCCCTCTGGAATTGACTTCTGTACAGAGCAAGAGGTAGGGGTTTATTTCATTCGTCTACAAGTGGTGATCCAGTTTTGCCAACACCACTTGCTGAATATGCTGTCTTTCCTCCATTGTGTCTTCTTGGCCCCTTGTCAATATGAGTGGCATTTATGTGCTCAGTTTGTATCTTCAGTTTTGCCATGGTCAACAGGTGTGTTTTGTGCCAGTACCAACTGTTTTTATGATTATAGCTGTTTTTTGGGGGTTGTTTTTGTGACAATCTTAGTATCTCAGTTTGGTTTGGTAACAGGTTTTTTGTGGTGTTTTTTGATTTAGAGTAGTATAGTTTGAAGTCTGGTATAGAATCCCCCCTGTATTGCTCTTTCATCAGGGTTGCTTTGGCTATTGGGGTCTTTTGTTTTTCCAAATGAAAGTAAGGATTTTTCCCAAGCCTGTGAAGAAACCTTTGGGGGATTTTATTTGAATTGAATGAAATCTGTACAAGAGTTTAGGTAGAATGGACATTTTTACTATATTAATTTTCCAATCCATGAGCATGGGAGGTTTTTCTTCTTCTGATGTCTTCAATTTCTCTTCTCAGGGGTTTTAAAGTTTTTTTGTTGTAGAGATTTTTGTTTGTCTTGGTTCATTTGTTTCTAGGTATTTTATTGTTTTTGAGGCCTTGTAAGTGGGAAGGTGTTGGCAGCCGACCACACAACTGTGTGCCACACCGCGCCCTAAGATGGCGCCGACTTCCTGAGCACTACAAGCCTTTCCCGCCGTTGCCTATGCATTGGGCAATCTGCGCATGACTTTTAGCCCGCACACCTAATATTCTAATGAGCATTGGCCCCTGTTGCGCTACGAGCCCATGCATTGGACATGCAAATGAGGCATCGGATGGTTCACCAATCCAGAGCATACACAAACCCTCTAGACTGCTATATAAGCAGTGCCTCTTCCCCATTTCGGGGTCCTTCTCCTAAAAGAGCTGTGCACAATAAATACTGCTGCAGAGAATCCTGTTGTCCCCGTGAAGTTCTTGCCGGCGAGACTGCTGTGTGGTGACAATGGTGCCGAAGCGCGGCCTGGGAACCTGACATCACTGGGCCGAGAGGACCCTTCGACTTCCGAAGTGGATTCAAACTGCGCTCAGGTTGTAATTTAAAGTTAGTTCTGAGAGATATGCTTTTCTCTGACGATCTAGAGGATTGGAAGCTTGCCTAATTATTTTATTGGCTGTTGTTAATTTCCTTGTACCATTGTTTACTCTCTCTTGCTGGGACGATAAAACTGTAAAAAAGAAATTAGGAAGGACAAAAGCCCTTGGGACCTTCAGGAAAGCCTGTCAGAAACAGACGGAGTGAAAGGTTAGATACGCATTCAAAGAAAAAAGAAGATGCTAGCGAAGTTATTAATAAAGGTACCTTATACCCATTTAGAGGCCTACAACCCTGACATTAGTGATTCAGATTCTAATGAGGAATTACCGTCATCTGAGGAGGAGGAAAATTAGAGGAGGAAGCAGCCCGGTACCAAAATGAACACTTTCGCCCCACCCGGCAAAAAAAAGGTTAAAACTGAAAGTAACAGGTCCCATAGCTCTCCAGCTCCCCTGCCTTCCGCTCCACCGACCTTATGCCCTGGGAAATGCTCACCTCCTTCTTGTTCCCCCAGTACGACATGTCCATCAGGCAAGATGTTCCCATTTATAGAAAATGCTGATGGCGAGCAGCGGGTCATCAGCCTGTAAACTAAACAAGTTTAAAGACTTAGCGGATCAGTCTGCGCTATGGAGTTTAATGCTAGTTTCACTGTGTCTTCCTAAGTAGAGCGACTAGCCATATTGCTATGACACTTGCGGACTGGCAGTATGTAGCAACAGCTTCCTCCTCACTATGGGCCAATATCTAGAATGGAAGGCTGCTATGGCAGATGCCTGTCAGGCATCAAGCCGCTCTACACTACAGCTGGAGGCGAGGTGGCCGCGATGGACTTTCATATGCTTACTGGTCATGGGGCAACATTGCTGCTGATCGAAACTGGCTTCCCGCTTGCTGTCTATAGCCAAATATCAACTGCAGCTTTGCGAAGCCTGGAAAACATTAACAAATAAGGGAGAAGTCTCGGGCAATTTAACAAAAATAATTCACGGCCTGCCCCATGTGAGCACTTTCGGACTTCGTTGCTAGACTATTGGAAGCTGCGGGAAGGATTTTTGGGGACCAGGAACAGGCAATGCCCCTTATAGAGCAACTCATTTTTGAACAATGCACTAAAGAATGCAGGGCAGCCATCATCCCCCGTAAGACAAAAGGCCTACAGTCATGGTTGAGGGCATGCAGAGAAATAGTAGGACCCCTCACCAATGCTGGGCTGGCAGCAGCCATACTACAAAGACAGAGACAAGCTAGACCTATCAAGTCGCCTGTATGTTTCCAATGTGAAAAGCCAGGTCATATAAAAAAGGAGTGTACTGCCCAGGGCAACATAAGAGTACCCGGGCTTTGTCCTAGATGCAAAAAGGGAAAACATTGGGATAATGAATGCCGCTCGGTAAAAAATATCAAAGGGCGCCCTCTAGAGGATTCAAAAAACGAGATGCGGGGACCCTGTCTTCAGGGCCCTCGAACATATGGAGACTCCCACACTCGCATCATTGGATGCACCATCGTGTGAACACCCATGAAGAGCCACCTCGGCATCGGCAGGACTGGACCTCCGTTCCACCGCCAGAATAGTGCTAACCTCCCAAAATGGGAGTACACCCTGTCCCCTCTGACTTTCATGGCCTGCTACCAGAAAACACTGTGGGCCTTACTTAGGTCGCTCTTCTGTGACCTTCAAAGCGCCTCATAGTACCTCCTGGGGTATTGACAGGACTATACGGCGAGCTTAAAATAATGTGTTTCATCCCCCAGGGGATCTTTTTAATTTCTCCTGGTGGACCTGTATTTGGCATCAGCTCCTCATATCTCTCCCAGTTTGCCACAAATTATTTCCATCTCATACAAACAGAGACAGGGGGAATAGTGGAATTTGGCTGTCGACCGGTCTGACTGTCGACCGGCTTATTTAATAGCTAAGCCATTAGAAAAAAAAAAAGGAAAAAAAAAAATAGCTAGCCTTGACACCCGACCTACACTACAATTACTAATTGAAGGAAAAAGGTTTGAGGGTCTCCTAGATACTGGAGCCGATAAAAGCATAATAGCTACACAATGTGGCCAACAGCTTGGCCTGTGACCCAATCCACACATTCTTTGCAAGGCTTAAGGTACGAATCCTCACCCTCCATCATTCTAGGGCATTGAAGTGGAAGGCACCAGAAGGGCAACAAGGGGAATTTACCCCCTACGTCCTTCCCTCTCCATTAATCTTGGGGAGGAGATGTATTTGAAACAATTAGGACTAAAACTTATAAATGAATACTCTACTCCAGCTCATAACATGATGACAAAAATGGGATATGTCCCTGGGAAAGGCCTGGGCAAATTCCAACAAGGCATAACTGAGCACTGTGCCCACCGAACCAAAATTAGATAAACATGGTCTGGGTTTTTTCTAGAGGCTGTTGAGTGCTTAATACCCATACCTTGGTCACAGAGGAGGCGATATGGGTTCTCAATGGCCGTTATCCTCTAAAAACTTGCAGCAGCTCATCCGTTGGTAAAAGAACAACTGGAATTAAGCACTTGGAGCCCTCCAATTCTCCCTGGAATACCCCTGTTTTCGTTATAAAAAAGAGATCAGGTAAAGGAGGCTTCTACATGACCTCCCCAATTAATTCCCAGTTAAAAGGTGGACTTATTGTAATAAATCAAAGGATAGACTTAGTCCAAGAAAAGTGGATGTACTGTGGCAGGTGGCCCAATTGGCTGTGAATGGAAATACTCTGGTCTATGTGTGACCAGCATCCAATATCAAACTTCACAAGGGCAGCAAATTTGTCTAAACAATTGTCCAGTTATCTTTTAGGTAATTGGACTGGAGAATTGACAGCTTGCAGTGATGAACCAACTTCGCATGGCTATTGTCACGTGAACTCGACTAGAGTGGACGCCTCCCTTGCTGAAGGACTGGCTTCCTGGATTCTACTGCCGTCTCACCTTCAAAGAATGGGCAGGGGTGGCGGGGTTTGGCCTATTTCTATGTGGAGGGATTATAATTATGCTCTGGATTATGTGTAGGCTCCGTGCCCAACATCAGCCGATAAAGTAGTCATTCACAAGCCCTTGCAGCTTTGAAGCAGGCTCCTCCCCAAAATTTGGCTTAGTATGCTGGAGAAAGGTCAGACGGGTAAGACCTTCTGCAAGGTCTTATTTCAACCTGAGACAGGGAGAAAACCAAAGCTGTTTGTTTTCCCCATGACGGGTAAGGAAAACCTCTGCAGGGCAACCTAAGACAGGCATTCTCTCGCCATAATTAAAGAAAAGGGGGAACTGTTGGCCAGCCTACCACAACAAACAGTGTGGCCGCCACCACCCTAAAGATGGCGCCGACTTCCTGAGTCACTTAAAGCCGTTTCCGCCGTTGCCTATGCATTGGGCAATCTGCGCATGACTTTGAGCCCGCACACCTAATATTCTAATGAGGCATTGGCCCCTGTTGCGCTACGAGCCCATGCATTGGACATGCAAATGAGGCATCGGACGGTGCACCAATCCAGAGCATACACGAACCCTCTAGACTGCTATATAAGCAGTGCCTCTTCCCCATTTCGGGGTCCTTCTCCTAAAAGAGCTGTGCACAATAAATACTGCTGCAGAAGAATCCTGTTGTCCGCGTGAAGTTCTTGCCGGCGAGACCGCTGCATGGAACAGGAAGGTGTCTTTGTATTCCTTCTTCGGTTGCTTGTTGTTGGTGTAAAGAAAGGCTACTGAATTTTCTAGGTAATTTTGTATCCTGCCCACTTTACTGAAGCTCTTAATTGTTCCTAGGAGTTTTCTGGTGGAGTTTTTAGCATCTCTTAAGTAAACGATCATATCATTAGCAAAAAGGGATAGTTTGACTTCCTCTTTTCCAATTAGAATTACTTTAATTTCCTTTTCTTGCCTTATTGCCCTAGCGAGTGTTTCAAGCACTATATTGAAAAGGAGTGGTGACAGGGGCAGCCTTGCCAGGTTCCTACTTTTAAAGGGAATGCTTCTGTCATTTCCCCATTTAGGATGATACTTGCTGTGGGTTTCCTGTATATGACTTTGATTACATTGAGGAATTACCCCTCCAATCCAATTCCCTCTAGGACTTTAAAGCATGAAGGGATGCTGGATGTTGTCAAAGGCTTTTTCCACGTAAATTGAGATGATCATGTGGTTTTTGTCTTTCAGTCCATTTTTTTGTTGATATTTATTGATTTTTGTATATCAAACCATTCCTGCATTTCTGGTATGAATCCAACTTGGTCATGATGGATGATCTTCTTGATGTGGGTCTGTATGCAATTTGTAAGTATTTTATTTAGAATTTTTGCATCTGTGTTCATTAATGAAATGGGTCTATAGTTCTCCTTTTTATTTGTATCTTTGCCTAGTTTTGGTAATAGAGTGATGCTGGCTTCATAGAAGGAATTTGGGAGAATTTCCTCTGTTTGTATCCTTCTAAACAACTTGAGTAATAATGGTTGTAGGTCTTTTGGAAATGTTTTATAGAATTCTGCCCTGAAACCATCTGGGCCTGGGCGTTTTTTATTTGGGAGGTTTCTTATTACATCTTCCATTTCTTCATATATTATGGGTCTGTTTAAGCTGTTGATCTCTTCTCAGTTGAGCTTTGGTCATTCCCAGGATTTCAGATATTCATTCATTTCTTCTAGGTTTTCAAACTTAGTAGAGCATAGGTTTTTGAAGTATTCCCATATGATTGTCTGGATCTTTTCATTGTCTGTTGTGATATTTCCCTTTTCATCATGGATTGTATTGATTTGGAGTTGTTCCTTCTTTCTTTTGGTTAACTGGGCTAGAGGTCTGTCTATCTTGTTTATTCCCTCAAAGAACCAACTTTTGGATTCATTTTTTGTATGGTTTTCTTTATTTCTATTTCATTAATTTCTGCTCTGATTTTTGTTATTTCTTCTTTCTTCTGTGTTTAAGGTTCCTTTGTTGTTGTCTCTCAAGTATTTTTAGCTGCAGTGTTAGATCATTCACTTGTGCTCTTTCTGTTTTTCTGATGTAGGCACTCAGGGCTGTAAACTTCCCTCTTAGGACTGCTTTTAAAGTATCCCATATGTTTTGTTGTGTTGTATTATCATTGTCATTTAGTTCCAGGAATGTTTTTATTTCTTTCTTTATTTCTTCCTTGACCCATTCATTATTTTGGACAATGTTGTTTAGTCTCCATGTGTTCTTGTAGGTTGCAGGGCTTATCCTGGTGTTGATATTGAGTTTTATTGCACTGTGGTCTGATAGAATGCATGAGATTATTTCAATCTTTTTGTATTTGTTGAGTTTTTTTCCTGTGTTTATTTTGGAGAATGTTCCATGGGTTGCTGAGTGGAAAGTGTATTCTCTGGTGCTTGGGTGGAATATTTGATAGATGTCTGTGAAGTCCATTTGGTGTATTGTATCATTCAGTTCAGATGTCTCTCTGTTTATTCTTTGTCCAGTCGATCTGTCCAAAGGACTTAGTGGGGTATTGAAATCCCCTACTATGAGTGTGCTGGGGTTAATCTGTGCCTTGAGGTCCTGAAGAATTGTCTTTATAAAGTCTGGTGCAGAGTTTGGTGCATATAGATTCATGATTGTGAAATCTTCATGGACAATTGTTCCTTTGATAAAGATGTAATGACCTTCTTTGTCTCTTCTGATTTCTTTTACTTTGAAGTCTATTTTGTCAGATATTAAAATAGCAACACCTGCTTTCTTTTTGGTACCATTTGCTTGGAATATTTTTTTTCATTCCTTCACCTTAAGTTGGTGCCTATCCTTGAGATTGAGATGGGTTTCTCAAAGACAGCATAGATGGATTTTGTTTGCTAATCCAATCTCCTGGTATATGTCTTTTGACTGGGGAGTTTAGTACATGAATATTTAAGGTTATAATTGAAAGATGTGTGTTGCTTCCTTTCACTTTATTATCCATTTGCATTTTTAGTCTCAGTTTCTACTTCTGCAGTTATGTTTTATTGGTTTCTCTTTCTAGGTGCTTGGGGATTGTTGCTCCTCTCTTCTGTCCTTTGAATTGCTTCAAGTATTTTCTGAAGAGTTGGTTTTCCGGACATGTATTCTATCATCTTTTTTATGTCATGGAAGATTTTTCTCTATCCTTCAACTCTAATTTACATTTTTGCTGGGTATAGTAACCTGGGTTGGCATCTATAGTCCTTTAACACTGGGAAGGCTTTGCTCCACATTCTTCTTGCTTTCTTAGTTTGCACCGAGAAGTCAGTTGTAATTCTGATGGGTTTCCCCTTATATGTGACTTGTTTTTCTTTTGTAGCTTTCAGAATTTTGTCTTTGTTTTAGGCATCTAGCATTTTAACTATGATATGGTATGGGGAGTTTCTTTTCTGATCTTGTCTGTTCGGAGTTCTATGTGCTTCTTGTATGTGTATGGGTTTGTCTTTTTTTAGTTTGGGTAAATTTTCATCTATTTTCCTGTTGAAGTTCTGATCAATACTATTCTCTTGAGATTCTTCTCCTTCCTCTATTCCTATGGTGTGGAGGTTTGATCTTTTCATAGTGTCCTACATTTCCTGGTTGTTCCATTTTTGTATATTTTTAAATTTTTCATAATCTTTTTTTTTTGTCTTTTCAAGACAGGGTCTCCCTGTAGCCCCAGCTGTCCTAGAACTCACTCTGTAGACCAGGCTGGCCTTGAACTCACAAAGATCCGCCTGCCTCTGCCTCCCAAGTGCTAGGATTAAAGGTGTGTGCCACCATGCCCAGCAATTTTTCATAATCTTTACTTGAGCTTTTTAGTTGCTCTGTGTTATCTTCCAGGTCTGATATTCTTTGTTCTGCTTCCTCCATTCTATTTCTGCAGCTTTTTCCATTCCTTTCCTCTTGATTGGATGAGTGTTCTATTTCCTTTTTCATTTCATCTTGTGATTTCTTTAGTATTTCCACTTCCTTTTGGAGCTTCTCAATCTCTTCTTGGTGCTCCTTACTTCGCTGGTTGGCTTCCTTTTTCAGTGTTTCCACTTCCTTCTAGAGTTTGTCATTTTCTCCCTCTATTTCTTTCTGGAGTTTGTCATCCTCTTCCTTTAGTTCTTTCCCAAGTTTGTCATTGTCTCCTTCTAGGTCCTTCTTGAGTTTTTCGTTCTCTCTCCTTAGTTCTCTGACTTCTTCTTTATATTCTTTAATTTCTCTTAATATGCCTGCAATTGTTCCTCTAAGATCTGTTTCTTGGGTCACCTCCAGAGGGATCCCACTGTAGCAATCTCCTACAAGGTTGGTAGGTGTGGAATTATCCTGCACCTTTCCCATGTTGTCCCTGGCATGTGGGTTTCCCTTTTTTTGCCTGTATTCAGATGCGAGTCACAAATGTCTTTTCACTGTGTTGAAGGCTTTGCTTTGCTTGCCTCATTCAGATGCCTTTTTCCCCCCTCCTTGTTTATGGAGTGTTGACTTGTCTAGGTTTCAGGCTTTCAATTTTGTTTATATATTGTTAGTCTAATTCACTCTTCCCTTTCTGTTCTGAAGATTCTCCAAAAAATCCTCTTGGACACTCTCTCAGCAATTCCAGTTGGCAGTTGGTGTCAGGGCCAGTTTTACTACTGGCTACAAGGGCAACTCCTCCCAGACAGCCACACCCAACAATGGTTTAACAGGCCCGTGTTTGATCCTAGAAAGCAGGGCCACTGCACCCCGACACAAACCAACAAATTAATTATCCAGCAACCCAAGAGTAGATCTATCCTAAAATCTGCCTGGCTGAAGAGCCCGGCTCCTACCTGTGCTTCAGGTGGTCCTGGAAAGGCCCTGACCTAACCACTGCACACTCAAGTCTCAAGAACCATCTTTAGTGCCAGGTGTGGTGGTGCATGCTTTTAATCCCAGCCGTCAGGAGGCAGAGGCAGGTGGATCTCTGTGAGTTCAAAGCCAGCTTGGTCTATAGAGTGAGTTCCAGGCCAGCTGGGGCTATAGGAAGACCCCATCTCCAAAAAAAAAAGCTTAGTGTGATGGACTTCTGCCTGTAATTTTAGCTTAGAGGAGGTAGAAACAGAAGGATTCCTGGGGCTTGCCCTCCTCTAGGGTGGCTGAATTGGTGAACTCCAGGTTCAGTGATAGACTGTGTCACTAAAAATGAGGTGCAGAGGAACTAAGGAGAACATCATATGTTGACATCTGTCCTACATGCATATCCATACTCATTCACACATGAATACATGCATGCATATACATAAGAACATAAACCTATCCCCCCCAGGATGCTTCTTACATACCTATGAAAAGTATGTATCAGGGCTAGAGATATATGGCTCAGCATTTAAGAGCACTGACTGCTCTTGTAGAAGACCTGGGTTTGACTCCCACCATCCACATGACAGCCAACAACTGTTTGTAACTCCAGTTCCACAGGATCCAACACCTTCTTCTGACCTCTGAGATATTTCATGACAAGGGTGCAGCTATGTATATTCAAGCAGTACACTCATAATGTAAAATAAAAATAATAAATAAAAATATTTTAAAAAAAGAAAAGTAAGGCTGGGCATGGTGGCATAAGCCTTTAATCCCAGCACTCGGGAGGCAGAGGCAGGTGGATCTCTGTGATTTCAAGGGAAACCTGGTCTACATAGTGAGTTCCAGAACAGCTGAAGCTATAAAAAGGAGACCCTGTCTCAAAAAGACAAAAACAACAACAACAACAAAAAGATGCCAGAGCAACAGTGCTCTCTCTCTCTCTCTCTCTCTCTCTCTCTCTCTCTCTCTCCCTCCCTCTCTCTCTCCTTTACTGTGGATACAATTGGACTAAGGAGTCTATAGACCTGCTGCCATGCCTTCCTGCTATGATGGACTATAGTCCCTCAAATTGTGAGCCAAAATGAGGCCAAATTTTTCTATAATTGTAAATGATATAGTCAGTAAAATTAGGGAAAATGATGCAGGTAGTGAATTTTTTTTTTGGAGGGGGGTGTCTTTTTGAGACAGTCTCCCTTTAGCCCCAGCTGGTTCTTCTCCTGATATTTCACATTCCACTCCCCTCTCTCCCTTAAAATTTTTTTTGATGTGAGTGCACAGAGCTTAGATCAGGGAGTTCCCAGGACTACCTGAAGCACAGAGCAGAAAGGGAAGAGTGAGTTACACTTCCAATATATAAACAAAATTGAAAGCCTGAAACCTAGACAAGTCAACGCTCCATAGACAAGGAGAAAAAAGGCATTTGAAAGAGGCAAGCAAAGCAAGCCTTCAACATAGTGCAGAGGCATTTGTGGATTTCCATCAGAATACAGGCAAAAAGAGAAACCCACATGCCAGGGACACGACGAAGGGACAGCATAGGAAAGGTATAGGATAATTCCACACCAAGCTCTACCAACCCTGTGGGAGATTCCCACAGTGGGATCCCCCTGGGGATGGCCCAGGACACAGATCTTAGAGGAACAATTGCAGACATATTCAAAGAAATCAAAGAATATAAAGAACAAATCAGAGAACTGAGGAGAGAGAATAAAAACCTCAAGAAAGACCTAAAGGGAGAGAATCACAAACACTAGAAGGAAGTGGAAACACTGAAAAAGGAAACCAGCCAGTGAAGCAAGGAACTACAGGGAGATATTGAGAAGCTCCAAAGAGAAGTGGAAATACTAAAGAAATCACAGGATGAAATGAAAAAGGAAATAGAACACTCATCCAATCAAGAGAAAAGGAATGGAAAAATCCTCAGAAATAGAATAGAGGAAACAAACAAAGAATATCAATCCTAGCACTTGGGAGGCAGAGGCAGGCAGATCTTTGTGAGTTCAAGGCCAGCCTGGTCTACAGAGCGAGTTCCAGGCCAGCTGGGGCTACATGGAAAAGACCAAAAAAAAAAAAAAAATGAATATCAGACCTGGAAAATAACAGTGAACAACTAAAAAGCTCAAGTAAAGATTATGAAAAATTTAAAAATACACAAAAGCGGAATAACCAGGAAATATGGGACACTATGAAAAGATCAAACCTCCACATCATAGGAATAGAGGAAGGAGAAGAATCCCAACAGAATGGTATTGTTCAGATTTTCAACAGAATAATAGATGAAAATTTCCCCAAACTAAAAAAAAAAGATAAACCCATACAAATACAGGAAGCACATAGACATCCAAACAGACAAGATCAGAAAAGAAACTCCCCACACCATATCATAGTTAAAATGCTAGATGCCCAAAACAAAGACAAAATTCTGAAAGCTGCAAGAGAAAAACAACAAGTTACATAAGGGGAAACCATCAGAATTACAACTGACTTCTAAGTGCAAACTATGAAAACAAGATTATGGAGCAAAGCATTCCCAGTGTTAAAGGACTATAGATGCCAACCCAGGTTACTATACCCAGCAAAAATGTAAATTAGAGTTGAAGGATAGAGAAAAATCTTCCATGACATAAAAAAGATGATAGAATACATGTCCGGAAAACCAACTCTTCAGAAAATACTTGAAGCAATTCAAAGGACAGAAGAGAGGAGCAACTATCCCCAAGCACCTAGAAAGAGAAACCAATAAAACATAACTGCAGAAGTAGAAACTGAGACTAAAAATGCAAATGGAAAATAAAGTGAAAGGAAGCAACACACATCTTTCAATTATAACCTTAAATATTCATGGACTAAGCTCCCCAATCAAAAGACATATACTGGGAGACTGGATTAGGAAACAAAACCCATCTATATGTTATCTGCAAGAAACCCATCTCAATCTCAAGGATAGGCACCAACTTAAGGTGAAGGGATGGAAAAAAATATTCCCAGCAAATGGTACCAAAAAGAAAGTAGGTGTTGCTATTTTAATATCAGACAAAATAGACTTCAAAGAAAAAGAAATCAGAAGAGACAAAGAGCACAATTACATTTTTATCAAAGGAACAATTGACCATGAAGATTTCACAATCATGAATCTATATGCACCAAACTTTGGTGCACAAACTTTATAAAGATAATTCTTCAGGACCTCAAGGCACAGATTAACCCCAGCACACTCATAGTAGGGACTTCAATACCCCACTAAGTCCTTTGGACAGATCAGCCAGACAAAGAATAAACAGAGAGATATCTGAACTGAATGATACAATACACCAAATGGACGTCATGGACATCTACCAAATCTTCCACCCAAATACCAGAAAACACACTTTCTTTTTTTTGTTTAATTTTATTTATTTATTCATTTATTTTTAAATTTTATTTATTCTTTATGTGTATGAATGTACTGTCTTGCATGCAGGTCTGTGCACCTGTGTCGTGCAATGCCGCAGAGGTCAGAAGAGGGCGTTGGATTCCCCTGGAACTGGAGTTAAAGACGGCTCTCAGCCACCATGTGGGTGCTGGGGATCGAACCCGGGTCCTCTGCAAGAGCAGTTGGTGCTCCTAACCACTAGGCCATATCTCCAGCCCCAATTTTATTTATTTTTGTATGTATATGAATGTACTGACTGCATGTAGGTCTGTGCACCTGTGTCGTGTAATGCTGTAGAGGTTAGAAAAGGGCATCGGATTCCCCTGGAACTGGAGTCAAAGACGGTTTTCAGCTGCCATATGGGTTCTGGGGATTGAACCCGGGTCCTCTGCAAGAGCAGTAGTCACTCTCAATCGCTAGGCCATCTCTCCAGCCCTGAGAATAAACTTTCTACTCAGCACCCCACGGAACATTCTGCAAAATTGATCACAAACTGGGACACAGAAAAAACCTCAACAAATACAAAAAGATTGAAATAATTTCATGCATGCACAGTGCAATAAAGCTCAATATCAACAACAGGATAAGCCCTAGAACCTACAAGAACACAAGGAGACTAAACAACATTGTCTGGAATAATGAATGGGTCAAGAAAGAAATAAAGAAAGAAATAAAAACATTCCTGGAACTAAATGACAATGATAATACAACACAGCAAAACCTGTGGGATACTTTAAAAGCAGTCCGAGGGAAGTTTATAGCCCTGAGTGCCTATATCAGAAAAACAGAAAGAACACAAGTGAATGATCTAACACTGCAGCTAAAAATATTTGAGAGATGTATTAGTCAGTGTTCTCTAAAGAAACAGAAGTAACAGGATGAATATATAACTATATACAATTTATTGATATGCTCATGTGACAGAGTTCAAGGAGTCCAACAGTAGCTGCATCACACTGGAAAGGCCGAGGGAATCCAGGGAACTGCTCAGTCTGCAAGGCTGGATGTCTCAGTAGTCCCAATCTGGTGCTGAAGGCCCGAATGGATTCCAAGAGATCTGCCGGTCTCAGTACACGCTGGGATCCCAAAGGTTGATCACAGCAGCAAGACAAACTCACCAGATGAGAGAGGCAAGCCGCAGGAGAAAAGAGACCAGCTCCCTCTGCCATGGCCTTTTATACAGCCTGCCGGCAGAAGGTAACACCCACATTTGGGGGTGAGCCATCCGGGTTGAGGTGGTCCAATCCAAACATCCCTTTTCTCTTATTTGTTCCTTAGTCCAGTCAAGTTGACACACAGGATTAACCATCACAAGAGACAACAACAAATGAACCCTAAATACAACAGACAGGAAGAAATAACAAAAATCAGAGCACAAATCAATGAAATAGAAACAAAGAAAACAATACAAAAATTAATGAATCCAAAAGTTGGTTCTTTGAGAGAACAAACAAGATAGACAGACCTCTCGACCAGTTAACCAAAAGAAGGAAAGATAAACTCCAAATCAATAGAATTTGTGATGAAAGGGGAAACATCACAACAGACAATGAAAAGATCCAGACAGTCATATGGGAATACTTCAAAAACCTATACTCTACTAAATTTGAAAACCTAGAAGAAATGGATGAATATCTGAAATCCTGGGAATTACCAAAGCTTAACCAAGAAGAAATCGACAGCTTCAACAGACCCATAATATATGAAGAAATTGAAGATGTAATAAGAAATCTCCCAACTAAAAAAAGCCCAGGCCCAGATGGTTTCACAGCAGAATTCTATAAAACATTTCAAAAAGACCTACAACCATTATTACTCAAATTGTTCAGAAGGATTCAAGCAGAGGGAAATCTCCCAAATTCCTTCTATGAAGCCAGCATCACTCTAATGCCAAAACCAGGCAAAGATATAACCAAAAATGAAAACTACCGATAGACCCATCTCATTAATGAACACAGATGCAAAAATTCTCAACAAAATACTTGCAAACTGCATACAGACCCATATCAAGAAGATCATCCATCATGACCAAGTCGGATTCATACCAGAGATGCAGGGATGGTTCAACATACAAAAAAAATCAATAAATATCATAAAACACATAAATGGGTGAAAGACAAAAACCATATGATCATTTCAATTGACACGGAAAAAGCCTTTGACAAAATCCCACATCCCTTCATGCATAAAGTCCTAGAGGGAATTGGTTTTGGAGGGATCATTCCTCAATGTAATTAAAGTCATATACAGGAAACCCACAGCCAATATCATCCTGAATGGAGAAGAGATGAAATCTGTATTAGTTAGGGTTCTCTAAAGAAACAGAAGCAACAGGACGAATATATAGCTATATACAATTTATTGATTTGCTCACGTGACAGAGCTCAAGTAGTTCAACAGTAGCTGCGCCACACTGGAGAGGCTGAGAATCCAGGGAACTGCTCAGTCCGCAAGGCTAGATGTCTCAGTAGTCACCAGTCTGGTGCTGAAGGCCTGGTGGATTCCAGGAGATCTGCCAGTCTCAGTACATGAGGGATCTGAAGTGTTGATCACAGCAGCAAGACAAACTCACCAGTGAGAGAGAGGCAAGATGCAGGAAAAAAAGGGACCAGATCCCTCTGCCGTGGCCCTTTATACTGTCTGCCAGCAGAAGGTAACACCCACATTTGGGGTGGTTCATCCGGGTTGAGGCTGTCCAATCCGAAGTTCCTTTTTCTCTTATTTGTTCCTTACTCCAGTCAAGTTGACACCCAAGATTAACCATCACAAGTCCACCCCTTGTCAACTCGACACCCAATAAATAGCCTCTCCTTATGTTATGCTTAAATGTCAGTTGCAAACAATGGCAAGGTCATAATTCCACCTAACATGTTATAAGTGTCTCATGTGCAATAGCAAAGCATTATATCTTAGAGTAGGTGGTAATGTCCTTGAGGAACACTTAGTCCTTCAGTATCTAATAACCTAAATATGACAACACTTAACAATTAAACTTATCTCAGTTGCAACTGTATCAATTTTAAGGGAAACAACACAAGTATACATGCTTATATACATAATATATGACAGCATTCTTAAGCACAAATAGGACAAAAGTTAATATCTATTATATTCCACATTTCTGCAACTGGTACCATGGCCTCAGCTGATATTAATGACTACCTTCTTCTACAAACCATTCTGTATTTCCTCCACCATCAGAGAGCACCTCTGCAGGTCTTGGCTCTTTTCTTGGAGGAGTGACCCATACTTCATCCCTGAAGGGTGTGGGCCATTTGTTGTCCTGTCTGGTTTGGGTTGTTGCAGTTTCCTATTGATTTTAATCATAGGACATGGTAGTTCCAGAAGGCACCCTACAG
Organism: Rhizomys pruinosus; assembly: GCA_009823505.1. Lineage (NCBI taxonomy): Eukaryota > Metazoa > Chordata > Mammalia > Rodentia > Spalacidae > Rhizomys > Rhizomys pruinosus. The sequence continues at coordinate 2,263,091 of VZQC01012261.1, read as the reverse complement.
CAACTCCTGACTTCCAGACATAATCTTCCTTGCCCACCTTGTGGAGAAAAAGTCCAATATACCCCCTGGTAGTCTGGATCAAAACTCCTCCTACTACTGTTATTACTTCCCTAGCCTGTTGGCTTAAAGGCAGTAGAAGCCCGAATTGGCCAGGGGGAAGTCTTATGTTCCAGTTCAATGGAACGTTTGTTGTGTCTCCTGGCAAAAGCACTCCCCCTTTTGGAGCCAAAACATCTAGAACAGCAGAACACAGGGTCATGGGTACAGGAAGCAAAATTTTCCTACTGGGTCACTAGGAGTGAAAGTGAGTGGAATAACTCCCACTTCCCACCCCTTGTTTTCCTGACCCATGAATATTATGGCTATAGGAGAAAAGTCAGTAGGTTATCGAGGCGCTGAAATTCAAAGCATGTACTGCCTTTTGGAGAACCTTGCCCCAGCCCACCAGGGTATTGCTACATAATTGGGTCTACTGTGCTAACTGGTGTCTTTCAAAGAGGCCATATCTCGTGTCTTCAGAGGAGCCCTTCTGGGTGGTGGGGAACATGGCAAGACTAGTGGATACCATGTCCATGGGCCCATTGTCGCACTTTTTTGGCTGTTAAGTGAGTTCTCTGGTCAGAAGTGATGCTGTGAGGGATACCATGACAGTGGATAAAACATTCTGTAAGCCCCTGGATGATAGCTTTGGCAGAATCATTACGTGCAGGAAAGGAAAACCCATAATAATCAAAGAAATAAGTTATCTTTCCGTGTAAGGGGACAATACGCTGTTCTCCCTTCCATGATGGAATGGTCCATGTAGCCAATCACCTGTGTCAGGTTGGCATAGGCTGGTTATCCCAGGGAATATGCACCAGTAAATCAAGGGGACTTCAATGTATGGTCTCTGCTGGTTGGCAGATCTGGCACTCAGCAGCAGATGTACCCAGATCAGCCTTGGTGAGTGGAGTCCATGCTGTTGAGCCAATGCATAAC
>VZQC01012261.1:2206911-2258278 GCA_009823505.1 Rhizomys pruinosus | reverse complement strand
CCCTGAATTAGGCCAAAGCAAACCGAGTGAAAAAGAGCATATAGGGGAGCGGATCTCTAGTACCAGTACTTTCAATTATACTGACAGGCTATAGCCATAAAACAGCTTGGTACTGGCACAGTAACAGACCTGTGACGAATGGAACAAAACTGAAGATCCAAACTTGGGCATAAACAATTTCAGTTACCTCATATTTGACAATGAGGCCAAGAAGACAAAATGGAGGAAAGACAGCATCTTCAGCAAGTGGTGTTGGCAAAACTGGATCACCACTTGTAGAAGAATGAAATTAAACCCCTACCTCTTGCCTTGTACAAAAGTCAACTCCAGATGGATCAAAGACCTCAGTGTGAAACTCAAAACTCTGAAGGTGATAGAAGAAAAAGTTGGCAGCAGCCTACAAGACATAGGCATAGGAAAAGACTTCCTAAATCAGACAGCATTTATGCAAGAAGTAAGATCGACAATTGACAAATGGGACCTCATTAAACTCAAAAGCTTCTGTACATCAAAAGAAACAACCAAGGAAGTGAAGAGAAAACCCACAGAGTGGGAGGAAACCTTCACCACAGATACATCTGACAAAGCATTGATTTCCAGAGTATATAAACTAGTCGATAAACAAAGAAGAAAGAAAAGAAATGAATCACTCAAAGGACGAAGGGAAAAGCTGAACAGAGACTTCACAAGTGAGGAATTAGAGATGGCTGAGAAACATCTTAAAAAATGTTCAACGTTGCTAATAATTAAGGAAATGTAAGTTAAAACCACTTTAAGATATCATCTCACTCTGATAAGACTGGCTAGGATCAAGTAAACAAATGATACCAAGTGTTGGAGAGGTTGTGGGGAAAGGGGAACACTCATCCACTGCTGGTGGGAATGTAAACTTGTACAGCCACTATGGAAAGCAGTGTGGAGAACGTTTGGAAGACTCAAAATGAGCTTGCCATCTGACCCAGTCATACCACTCCTGGATATATACCCACAAGATACATGCACAGCCATGTTTATTTCAGGTCTCTTCACAATAGCAAAGAGCTGGAACCAACCCAAGTGCCCCTCAACTGACAAGTGGATAGAGAAAATGTGGTACATCTACATAATGGAGTTCTATGCAGCAGTAAGGAAAGATGACATCATGAACTTGCAGGTAAATGGATGGAACTAAAAGATATTATGTTACGTGAAGTAACACAGTCCCAGAAAAACAAACGACGATGGTATCCCTCATCTGTGGATGCTAGCACCAATTACCTAGTAGTAAGTATTTCTCGTGCAGGGCTCCTTGAGCTTTTGTCAAAGTAGTTGGGAGTGATGCATATTGGAACAACAACAACAATAACAACAACAACAACAACAGAAAAGACTGCATCAAAGAACTGACTGAAACAGTGAACTTCTGCTCGAAACAGTCAGCTTGCATGTAGAAAATTTGGGAAAGACTGAGAAAAAGATGAAAAACATATATGGCAGGATGCATGAGCTCTGTTGGGGTGGGGGGGTAGGGAGGGGGACATGGATTTAGATTTGATTCATAACAATCTTGTACAAAATATATATAAAACAATAAATAAAAAAAGAAAAAAGTATTTCTAGGAAGTTATAGCAAGAGCTCTTAGGACAGAGAAACAAAGAAAAGTTGTCTTGGAGAAGTCAGCATCATAATTATACTGATGTGTGGGGCAAGAACATAGTTGAGCTTTGAGCAACTCAATACCTATCAGAAACATCATGAAGAAGAAGAAAAGGAAACCACAAACTGTGGCTGAGGAGGCAGACAGGAGACTATGCTCTGGACCTAGAACTACTCTGAAGGGCTCCAGTTTTGTTAAAAAAATTTTTTGATGTATTTATTTTTATTTTATGAGTGTTATACCTGCATATGTAAGAACAACCTTGTCAGATTCCCTGGAATTGGAATTACCACTTGTTGTTAATTGGAGTTACAGAATTTGTTAGCTGCCATGTGGGTGCTGGGAACTGAACCTGGGGTCTTCTGTAAGAGCAGCCAGTGCTCTTAACTGCTGAGTCATCTCTCCAGCCCCTTCTTTTTCAATTAATTAATTAATTAATTTTTGGTCTTTTTGAGACAAGGTCTCCTTTTAGCCCCAACTGGCCTAGAACTCCCTATGTAGACCCGGCTGGCCTTGAACTCACAGACATCTACCTGCTTCTGGGCTGGAATTAAAGGTATGTGCCACCATACCTGGCCTCTTCTTTTTCATCTTGGTGCTTTTTTCAGTACAATGTCTTGTTCCTGTCTCTTTACAGAAAGAAAGCAGTTAGTGTGAGGTAGATGGAAATGTGGGCTGAAATTCCACATGGAGTCTAGCGAAATTTCCAGATGCTTTTTGGCATTCTCTTATTTCCTTCCTGTTGAAACTCCCAGCCCTAAGGACTGTACAGGATGGTGCCAAACTCCAGGAATATTGGGATTGTCTGTAGGGCTGTGAGATAGGCAGAGCGCCTCATATAGGGAATTAATCATGGAGAGAGGTGCTGATCTTGGAATGGGGTAGAGAGGAAGAGTCCTTGTGTTTATAGTCATAGTGGTGCTATCAACGGGGGACGAACAGAGAAAACTGACACCTGGTTACCTAACACATACAATATGGCAAGGTTAGTTTCTTTTTTTTTTTTTTTCTTTTGGTCTTTTTGAGACAGGGTCTCCCTGTAGCCCCAGCTGTCCTGGAACTCACCTTGTAGACCAGGCTGGCCTTGAACTCACAAAGATCCACCTGCCTCTGCCTCCCAAGTGCTAGGATTAAAGGTGTGTGCCACAAGACCCGGCAAATAAAACATTTTAAAAAAGAATAACAACAACATAAGAGCCACGGAATAGATATCTTATTCTGTCCTTGGCAGTCACAACGCGTGTTGATGAAACATTGAAGTAGAATAGGAAAGTTCTCCAGGCTTAGCAAATTTATAAAGCGAGTAGAAGTTTGTAGTATTTGATGTCAAAATAGTGGATGATGGAGACAAGCAGGATTGTCTAGGGAAGGATGTGGAAAGGAAAAATAAATAGGCCTCAGTATTTAAAGGTACCTGGCCTGATGGGATTCATGGCTCTTCTTTTCTATTGTAGGAACTTTACTTTATATGTCTACATTGCCTATCTTTCCTTTCAAATGATAAATATCCTACGGTAATCCACCAATTCGCTTTTTGTTTGGTCATTGTTGCAACAAATACTCAGAAAGAGTTCTTTTTTTTTTTTGGTCTTTTCGAGACAGGGTCTCCCTGTAGTCCCAGCTGTCCTGGAACTCACTCTGTAGACCAGGCTGGCCTTGAACTCACGTAGATCTGCCTGCCTCTGCCTCCCAAATGCTAGGATTAAAGGCGTGAGCGCCACGCCCGGCTCAGAAAGAGTTCTAATTCAAATACTGCCTATCAGGGAGAACTTGCTCACTGCAGGGACCAATAGCAACAAAATAGAAAACAGAAGCAAAAGGAGAGCACAGTCTTTGGTCAGTTCTCTCAGGGCCCTGGGAGTGGAGAGGAACCTACTCCTGGGGTAGGTGATCATTGATCTGGGAGAGCCCATTCTGGCCCACCAAACCCACAGCTACAATAGGGAAGGCAGAAGACATCAAGGAGGAAGAAATTCAATTTCTGGAGAGCATCTTTGTGAACTTCAGATTACTTCTCTCTCTAATAAGAACTCTGACAAAGAGATGAATGGGATGCGTTGTCACAGGACTAATCCTGACGCCTTTCCAGTACCTGGTACCTACCAGGAAATCTTTACATTGGAAAGCGGAGGGTTTTAGTAAAATGCAATACCCTTTGGGGAAAAACACCCGCATGTGGTTTGAAATCAGTAGGTCAAACTACTAAGTTGGGAGCCAAGTAGTCAATATTACCCATTTTATTTACACAGCTCATGAATCAGCGCTGCACGGCAGGCTTTAAGACATCGGCCGTTTTCTACTGAAGAAACTAGGGGTCTTCAGTCATCTACAGGTTTTCGGCCGCAGACTCAAGAGGACTCATTGACAGCAGTCCATCTCTCCGCTACCTAGGAGACCGCAGAGGGCGCGCGGTCCCGAGACTGCGCGCACGCGCGAGGAGCGGGGCGGGGCGGGGCAGGGCGGAGCGTGCGCGCGCGCGCGGACGGGGGCGGGGCGGAGCCCGGAGGGCGGGCTAAGCAGCGCGCACGGGCCCCATCTGGCCGGCAGAGGGCGCTGCGCACCCACGCGGTCCTCTGCCTGCCCCCCTGGTGCTGTCCGCCGCGGTTCGATTGGAGCAGCCGCCGAGGAGCGCTTGGCGCCATTTTGAAGCGAAGAGGAGGAGGAACGCCGGGGCTGGCTGCGGAAGGGGAGGGGGGGGAGGAGGCGATTGGATGCGGCGGCGGCGACGGCGGCGGCGGATCCCGGAGAGCAGCGGAGTGCGCGGAGGATCGACGCGGGCGCCCGGAGGTACGAAACAATTCAATTAACGGAAAGGGAGCGTCTCTGCTGTCTCCCCTCACTCGCCACTCTCCATTTTCCAGCGCGGTGTGCGCGCGCGTGTGGCGGAGCTGAGCCGCCGCCCGCCCAGCCGAGCCCAGTGGAGTCGCGGCGCGCGGTGCTGCAGCGCGCGGGCAGCAGAGCCGGGGGCGGGGAGGCCGAGTCCCCTCCACGCCGCTGCCTTGGCAGCTCAAACTTGCCGCCGCTCGGGCCCTGCGGCGGTGACCTTCGCGCCGGGGTCCGCGGCTCGCGCCCCTCCCCCGCGCCGGCCACTTTCCCGGGCGGGCGTCCGCTGCGCTGTTGAGGAGCCGTCCGGGGCGGCCTCCCCCTTCCGGCCCCGCCGCCCGCCTCGCCCCCTCGGCGCCTGCCCGCGCCCAGCTTCCCTGGCTCCCGCCGCGGCCCCGCCAGTACAGTGACATTTTTAACGCCGCACGGTGCCAGTCGTTGGAGGGAGAGCGCGCTCACCGCGCCTCTTCGCCTGTGCCCGGGGGAGCCCGGGGACCTACTTGAGGAAGAGCCCAGAGCTGGCGCCAAGTGACTCCCCGCGCGACCGACGGGGGTTCTGGATTTGCCGAAGGCGGTGCACTTGGTGTGCGATGGTGGCGACTTCGACTGTCTGCACCGTTATCTCATTGACACTTTGAAAGTTTGCGCTCCGGAAGAGAGCCTCGGTGGCCGGTGCTGACGCTCTAGGGTGTGTGGTACGTACGTTACACACTACTGTTAGCAGCCGACAGGTGTTGGAAGGGATGGATCTGAACCCCGAAATTGAGTACCTGGTCTCCAGAATTACCGACGTGTCTTCCCGCGGAACGTGTGAGCTTGGGAGGGATTTGAAAGACAGTTCCCCACCAGCTCCAAACTAGTCTTAACCAAGCAAGCTCAGTTACCCAACTAAGGGTTAATCCCTTTTTTATTTCAAAGAATGCTGGGTGGCGGTGCTGGCTCAGATCACTGGTCCCTCTATTACATATTTGTTAATGCCTTGCATATAGTCTTTTTTTTTTTTGGTCTTTTTGAGACAGGGTCTCCCTGTAGTCCCAGCTGTCCTGGAACTCACTCTGTAGACCAGGCTGGCCTTGAACTCACAAAGATCCGCCTGCCTCTGCCTCCCGAGTGCTAGGATTAAAGGCGTGCGCCACCACGCCCGGCTACATATAGTCTTTAATTTTGAAGGTCGGTCTGGGGTCTTGGGAGAGTTGGAGAATCCCTCTATGTCTTCCTTACAAGCTTTAAAAACTCAAGTGTATGTGAAGCAGGCAAGCTGTAGATCACAATTAGTTAAAGCTAAGCTTGATTGGCAATATAATCATTGTTCTGAGTACATCTGGATGAAAGTTCCTACAGAGGGTATTTTCTATGTTAAAACTCTTGTAGAAGTCAAGTAAAGTAACACAAATATGGGTTTCAAAGGCCATCTCTTACTTATGCACTATGCATGTCAGATGTTGTTATTTTTAGGGACAATAAAATGAGTACTTGCATATGTAGGTCTGTTTGTGGAACAGTTAATCTTGCAACCCATAGGGATAGTGAATTTACAGCAGTGAGTTTGGAGGTAAAAGTTACACGGCACATGTTAAGATTAATGCCATTAACTTATTTGCAAAATTTAAATATAGAACACCTTTCATTTTTCTTAGAGACTAGCCTCAACTGCCAATCCTCCTGGCCCTGTGTGCTGGGATTAAACCACCACACCCATGGGGCTCATCAAAATACATCTTAAGTAAAAACATTATTTCTTTGAAGTAATATTTGCATATAATGTAAATTTACAAATATATATAGGAAAGACTTGTTTCAAACTTCACTAACAAAGTAACTTTTCCTTTCTCTGATGTTTTCCTGTTATCTTGAAGTGTCTTTTAAATTAAGAACTTTGGGGGCTTGGAGAGATGGTTCAGCACTTAGGAGTGCCGACCGCTCTTGCAGAGGACCCAGGTTCGATTCCCAGCACCCACATGGCAGCTAAGAACCACCTTTAAGCCTAGCACTCAGGAGGCAGAGGCAGGTGGATCTCTGTGCGTTCAAGGCCAGCCTGGTCTACAGAGTTGAGTTCCAGGCCAGCTGGGGCTGCAGGGAGACCCTGTCTCAAAATGAAAAAAGAAAAAAAAAAAAGAAAAATTAAGAACTTTGTTTTCTTGGTTGATTTGCCATGAACTTTGCTTTTATGGTAGCTTTTGTTACTGTTCTCAGCCACCTTTATTTTTCTGGTTATGGTCCCTTCCTTCCCCTTCTCCTAAGAATTAGAGGAGATCATATGATGTTAGTGGTTCTCACTGTAAGATGGTTGGTACTAAGGTTATTTGTACCAGGGTTCTAGACAGCTGTTTGATGATAACTCATTTTAATTTTTAAGTTTATCCTGAAATTGTTCTGTAGCTTTGTTTAACAAAGTGATATGTGTGTGTGTGTGTGTGTGTGTATGTGTGTGTGTGTGTGTGTGTCTTTTTGAGACAGGGTCTCCCTGTAGCCCCAGCTGGCCTGGAATTGGCTATATAGACCAGGCTGGCCTTGAACTAGCAGAGATCCTTCTTCCTCTACCTCCTGAATGCTGGGAGTAAAGGCGTGCACTACCATGCCTGGCCAGAATTTGGTAAGCGTAAAATACAGTGATATCTTGTATTAGACAGGCCTTGCTCTGGGGAGGAGAGAAGTGGTGAGATATCCCTGAATTTTGTGAGGAAGGAAATTATTTGGGATGCTGTGATTTTTTTTTTCTTCTTATTCTCCTTGGCAAATTTAAAGATTGTCCTTTGGTTCCCACCATGGTACCTTTTCTTTGATTGTGTTTGCTTAGCATTAATAAGAGAGCTCACTCTGATTTGGTTTATAGGTTATTAAGTGACACATACTATATATTACACTATAAAACAATAAATTTATGTGTCCTTTGTAGTCTGCAGTTATCTTATTTATGGGAAACAAGGTTCAGATTATAATTTACCTGATTGATACAAGGTCACATTCATATTCTTGTGGTGGAATAAGCAGTTCTTAGAGCTTCTGGAAGCTTAGACACTTCCTGGTGGTTTGTGTTTTACTTAGGATTTACCTATAATTAAAATAATTGTTAGCTGGGTGTGGTGGCACATGCCTTTAATCCCAGCACTCAGGAGGCAGAGGCAGGTGGATCTCTGTGAGTTCAAGGCCAGCCTTGTGTACATAGTTCGAGGCTGGCTGGGGCCACAGGGGGACCCTGTCTTAAAAAGGCCAAAAAAAGGGCTGGAGAGATGGCTTAGCGGTTAAGAGTGCCGACCGCTCTTACAGAGGACCCGGGTTCAATCCCCAGCACCCACATGGCGGCCGAGAACCGTCTGAAACTCCAATTCCAGGAGAACTCCAGTTCCAGGGGAATCCGACACCCTCTTCTGACCTCCGCGGCATTGCACGACACAGGTGCACAAACTTGCATGCAGACAGTACATTGATACACATACAGAAATAAATAAATGCCGGGCGTGGTGGCGCACACCTTTAACCCTAGCACTTGGGAGGCAGAGGCACGCGGATCTCTGTGAGTCTGAGGCCAGCCTGGTCTACAGAGTGAGTTCCTGGACAGCCAGAGCTACAGGGAGACCCTGTCTCAAAAAGACAAAAAAAAAAAAAAAAAAAAACCCAAAACAACAAAACAAATGGAGCATAGTAGTCTCCATCTTGTTCTTGTATTTCACTCATTCAACCATGGAAATAGAGCTTTGAAGTTAGCCGTCTGTTTTAGAATCTGGCTTTAATAATTTCTGCCTAGGATTCAGTCTATCTACTATCAGAAGATAACCTCTTGCAAGTCTGTCTCCTGGAGCTGCTTGCTCATTAGTTAACACTATTTGACATGTCATTTATTTATTCTTGTAAGAAGTAATATTGAAACTTATAAGCCAGAGTAATTTGGAAGCACTAATGTTGTACTTGTTTTGTTATAAAATAAAGTGTGCATGAGTGAATTATTTTAATCTTAAACTCAGTTTGCTACATAAGTCATTGACATTGACAGTAGGCATTTTATTTGCTTTGTGTATTCTTGCTTAGCAATGTCAAAAACTCCTGAAATTAATTAAGTTTAAAATAAAATTTTCCCAAGAATGTATTTGTTAGCCTTATTTTGTTTTTTGAGATAGTGAAACTCTGTAGCCCAGCGTGATCCTGTAGTTCACTAATCTAGGCTGCCCAGGAATTCAGCAGTTCTCTTGCCTCAGGCTCCCACGTGCTTGGATTTTAGGTGTGAGCCACCTTGCTTTGCTGTTTAAGTTTACTGAAAAGCCGCCAAGTGATGTGCAATTTGGATACCTTAGAGAGTCACCCCCCTCACAGTAATCTTTTATTAACCTAACAGATTTTAATCATTTCAGTATTTGAAAAGTACTTTATAATCCTTTCTCATAATTAGCTCAAAGTTAAAAAAAATTGCAACATTGGAAAATTACTGTTTTACTGGGATAAACTGCAAAGTGAGAAAATCAACGATTAGATTATAAAACTCAAGTGGATAAAATTTAGTGTTTTAAAACCAAAACTAGTCTGAGATATTTAAAGACATAATAGTTACTGTGATTTTTTTTTTTTTAATCGAAAAAGGCAAGACTGAGCAAAGCAGGAAAATGGAGGCATCTTCTGGTATAAGTACGCTTCTGCTCTGCTGCCCTTTTGACAGAGGATGCTGTGAAACGATTCATTGAAAATGAGCAAAGGTCATTTTCATGTGCCGCCATCTTGCATGTGCATCCCATTCTAGGAATCCAATAGACAGAACTGAGACATCTTACCTGGAGAAGTAAGTGCCTGCTGACCCACACCAAAGTGGAGCTGAGCAGAGTAGCATCTGTGCTGCCAAAGGAAGGAGTAGGCCTTCCTCCCTCTTCTTTGACAGTTGACGTTGCTGCTCATGTGGGAGAGTGAATCAGCTCAGGCTAGAGACTGCTGCTGCTGCTGCTGAGGTGTTAGAACCATGATAACACTTACTTGGAGAGAATGATTAGGGACCTGAAAGGGAAGAGTTGTAGGTGCTGGTAGTGGAAGGTTTTCTCCTCTCTTCTTCCATTGTATTTGGAAAAACGTAAGAGATTTTAAAGGAAACCACCATATCCTGAAGCACATCCCTTAAAGCTGAGATACTTCTAGGCAGCCTTCAGATATGAGACAGGTGAAGGTAGAGGTTGATGCTGAGGGAGGGTAGTTGTGGAAATTGAGTACTTAAAGAATTATATATTTTTGGGGTGCTGGTGATGGTGGGTAAGGGCATTTGCCCCCAAGCTTGGCAAGCAAGCAACCTCAGTTTGAACTCATGGATTCATGTAGAAGAAGGAGAAATGTGACTCCAGAAAGTTGTCATCTGACATCAGCAGGGGCATGTGTGTACTAGTGTGCACACATAATAAATAATGCAATGAAAAAAAATTGTATATTTTCATTTAAAAAGTTGTATATGTAAATAACCTTTGATTGGTATAGAAAGCTGAAAATAAAAATTATAGTTCCTGTTCCTTAGGAAAAGTAACCTGTTCTTAACAGATTTCATAGTATTTACTTAAAATATTTATAGAAAAAGTATTGGCTGGAGAGATGGCTTAGTGGTTAAGAGCACTGACTGCTCTTGCGTTTGAGTCCCAGCACTCACATGTCTTTAAGTCAGGTGTGGTGGCACATGTTTTTAATCCCAGCACTCGGGAGGCAGATGCAGGCAGATCTCTGTGAGTTTAAGGCCAGCCTGGTCTACATAGCTTGCACTAGGCCAGCTGGGATTAAAGGGGGACCCTGTCTCAAGAAAGAGTATTATACTTTTGTACTTAAAACCTTTTTTCCTTAATGCTATAAAGTTTTTTTCATGCTGCCATATAGAGGTAAACATAATTAAGAAATGAGTATTTTATGTCAGGTATGAGGGTGCACATCTTTAATCTCAGCACTTGGGAGGCAGAGACAGGCAGATCTCTGTGAGCTCAAAGCCAACCTTGTCTACATAGTGAGTTCATTCCAGGCCAACTGGAGCTACAGGGAGACCCTGTCCCCAAAAGACCCCCCCCCCCAAATTACTAAAGTATATACCATAATTGAATGGTACTGGCCGGTAGTGGGCTATACACCATTGGACTTTATTATACTTTTTCTTTTGTCAATTTGGTATGCCAAACTTGTCTTGAGTTTGCATTTCTTGGAGTGTAACAATTGTATGCTTACTGAGGGGGAAGTTTCTTATAGCACATACTTTAGTTCCAGTAGTTTATTTGCCCCCTTTCTGCCTCTTACTTAAGAGCTAAGATTTTTGTTTTTTTGTCTATGTGGTTTTTTTTTTTTCCACTTTTTTTTTTTTTTTTTTTTGTCCAAACCTGTGAAGAAGCTCTTGGGGATTTTGATTGGGATTGCATTAAATCTGTATACAAGTTTTGATAAAATGGACATTTTATTATTTTTTTGGTTTTTTTGAGACAGGGTCTTCCTGTAGCCCTACGTGGCCTGGAAATCACTATGTTGACCAGGCTGGCCTTGAATTCACAGAGATCCAACTGCCCCTGCCTCCCGGTGTTAGGGTTAAAGGCGTGTGTCAACACACTCGGGCTGGACTTTTGAAGAGGAATAAGATTTTGGAAATGGGGCACCTCAAGGGGGTTTGTTGCTCCAAAGGGAAAGGTGAGTCAACTCTGCCTAGTACTTTGTATTGTTCCATCACTCCTGGCTCCCACCTTCAAGTGGTAGTTCGTTTTCATTCATACTGTCATTTGACTCACTACTCTTGTGTGGGAAGCAATCTGGACCACCTTGTTGCTGTAGATTTGAGGGCTTAACCAACCTCCCTCCCTCCCTCTCTCCTTCCCTCCCTCCCTCCCTCTATTCTTCCCTCCCTTCCTTCCATCCTTTTCCTTTTTTAAAGTTAAAATTTTTTTGGCTGGGCACAATGGTGTATGCCTTTAATCTCAGTACTCGGGAGGCAGAGTCAGGCAGTCTCTGAGTTCTAGGCCAGCTGGGGCTACAACAGGGAGACCCTGTCTCAAAAAGACCACACAGTTTTTTTTTTTTTTTTTTTTTTTTTTTAAATAGGGTTTCGCCAGCTGGCGAATAACTCAAGAAAGATGTTGACCAGACTGGCCTTGATCTCACAGAGATCTGCCTCCTTAATGCTGGGATTAAAGGCATGTGCCATCATACACAGCTGAATAATTTCTTTTCTTTTTTTTTTTAAATTTTTTTTTTAAAGTTGGCAATTCTCCATTTTTTGAGTGTTTTTTTTTTAATTTATTTTTATTTTATGTATATGAGTGTTATGCCTGCATGTATGTAAGTACACCCATGTCATGTCATGCAGTGCCCACAGGGGACAGAACAGGGTATTGGATCCTGGAACTGGAGTTATGGACGGTTGTTAGCTGCCATGTGGATGCTGGGAATCAAACTCGGCTCCTCTGCAAGAACTGGCAGTGCTCTTAACTGCTGAGCTACCCGTCAAGCCTCTGATTGAGCTTTTTCTTGAAAGAGAAACCAACTTTCCTTCAAACCAATGAAAGTGAGAAGTTGATTTCTAGCATCTTTTAATTCTGTTTCCTAATCCTTTGTACCTTTCTGTAGATAGTCTGTTGGAGTGTTAGTGGCCTTAGATAATGAAGTGTATAGAAAACTTGGGATGTTGGTATGTCTACAAGAGCCTTGCTCCTCTTTAATTCCTATATAGTGTATTATTCTCATTCTAGCTCCCTTGTTCCTTCCCTCCCTCCCTCCTTTCCTTTTCTTGTGGCTATGGGTGTGTGGGGTGCATTTGTGCCTCATTGTGCACCATAGTGTACTTGGTGTAGGTCAGAGAACCAACAAGTTTTTGGGAGTAAGTTTCACCTTCTACCTCCTTCTTTTTGAACATGGCTCAGCAGTTAAGAGCACTGCCAGTTCTTGCAGAGGAGCCGGGTTTGATTCCCAGCATCCACATGGCAGGTAACAACCGTCCATAACTCCCGTTCCAGGATCCAATACCCTTCTTTTTGAACATGGTCTTACTATGCTGCCCTCCTGGCTGGAACCTGATATATACCAAGTATACCAGGCTGGTCTTGAACTCACAGATCTGCTTGCCTCTGTATCCCTCAGTGCTGAGATTAAAGGTGTGAGACATGATGCCCAGCCAGCCCCCACTTTGTTTTTGAGGCAGGTTCTTTCTTGTTTCTCCTGTTTTGCTGCATGCTGCTTCAATGAGCTCTCGGCAATTGTCCATTCCTTACCTCCCATCTCCCCACAGCAGTATCTAGCTTAAAAAAAAAGTGGAGCTAGGCGAGGTGGCGCACGCCTTTAATCCTAGCACCTGGGAGGAAGAGGCAGGTGGATCTCTGTGAGTTAAAGGCCAGCCTGGTCTACAGAGTGAGTTCCGGGACAGATGGGACTACAGGGAGACCCTGTCTCAAAAAGACAAAAAAAAAAAAAGGCATGTGCCACCACGCTCTGGGTTTAACACACTCTTGTCTGTTTGCATGTCTCATACACGTTAACATCAACTGGCTGTCCCTGTTTTGTGTAGGTTCTCAAAGGGGTGAGTTTTTTGGACCCTGCAATTCATCCTACCTTCAGGAAATTTGGCAGTGTCTGGAAGTGTTTTAGTTATTGCAAATAGGGGATGGTGTAGGTTTGCCACTAGTGGGTAAAGGCCAGGCATGGGGTCTGCTAAACATCCATCCATATACATATATATAGCATCCTCCACCACAGACAGTTATCTGGCCTAAAATGTCAGTGTGCTGAGGTTGAGAGACTTTTCTAAGGCCAGATTGATCCAGGAGGCTGACTGTCCTTTCAGCTTATGTCCACCAACTATCATGTCCACCAACTTTGACACGGTAGTTGAGTAGCAGTAGTTAGGCTTCATCTCCTCTACTATAGCTCTTGAACACTTTCCCTCTGTTTAGGACCTTTTCAGCTTTTGACTTTGCTTCTCCCTTAGCCTTATGATTTAGGTCAGTTCTTTATAGTCTTTGGAAGTCATAGCATTTAAGCCTTGAGTATCTATGGGATATTTAAGCATTTGATAATGTGCTTAATGATCGAGGTCCCTTCCTCAATCAAGGATGGTGCAGAAGAGCATGACTGTTACTCATTTAACTTAGTCAAGACTGCTTGAATATTCCGTCTCTGTTGCTAACTAGCCAATTTTGCCAGGTCTTAACTTCTTATCTGTAATGTAAGAATAGTAACGTTTTTATTTTATTGTTTTTATTTTATGTGTGTGAATATATTGTCTACATGTATGTAAATACACTCATATTATCCAGTGCTTATAGAGGTCAGAAGAGGGTGTCAGAACCCCTGGAACTGGAGTTATGGACACTTGTTAGCCACCATGTGGATGCTGAGAATCAAACCCAGGTCCCCTGCAAGAGTAGCCCCTTAATTAGTCTGAGCCATCTCTCCAGCCCCAAGTAACTTTTTTATTTTATTTTTTTGTCTTTTTGAGACAGGGTCTCCTGGCACTCACTATGTAGACCAAGATGACCTTGAACTCACAGAGATCCACCTGCCTCTGCCTCCTGAGTGCTGGGATTAAAGGTGTGGACTACCACACCTGGCCCTAATTAACTTTTTTTTTTTTTAGTCTTTTCAAAGTCAGGGTCTCCCTGTAGTCCCACCTGTCCTGGAACTCACTCTGTAGACTAGACTGGCCTTGGACTCACAAAGATCCCCTGCCTCTGCCTTCCTAGTGCTAGGATTAAAGGCGTGCGCCACCACGCCCGGCTCTAACATTTTTTAAAAAAATTTTATTCTTTATGTGTATGAGTGTACTGTCTGCATGTAGGTTGGTGCACCCGTGTCGGGGGCAATGCCTCGGAGGTCAGAAGAGGGTGTCGGATTCCCTTGGAACTGGAGTTAAAGACAGTTCTTAGTTGCTGGGAATCAACCCGGGTCTTCTGCAAGAGCAGTTGGTGCTCTTAACCGCTGAGCCATCTCTCCAGCCCCGTCTTTTATTTTTTACATTGAAAAATATACCCTGGGAAGGCCGGATATGGTTGTGCACACCTTTAATCCCAGCATTTGGAAGGCAGAGGCAGGTGGATCTCTGTGTGTTCAAGGCCAGCCTGGTCTACATAGTGAGCTCCAGGCCAGCTGGGACTGAAGGGAGACCCTGTCTCAAAAAGACCCCCCCCAAAAAAAAGAAAAATACCCTGGGAGATCTTACCGTATTTGTGTATAAAGTGTTGGGAGTTCCCCTCTCAACAGCTACAGTGTTTATTTTTATGCCATAACTTAATTACCTTGATAGTTTCCAGTTTTTGCTATTATAAAATTGTTGCAACGAACAACTTTATAAGGCTATTTTTTTTCTTTTTATTATTTTTATGTGTATGAATGTACTGTCTGCATGTAGGTTGGTGAACCCGGGTCGTGTAGTGATGCGGAGGTCAGAAGAGGGAGTGGGATTCCCCTGGAACTGGAGTTAGACTCGAACTCGGGTCCTCTGCAAGAGTGGTCAGTGCTCTTAACCACTGAGCCATCTCTCCAGCCCCTATGGCTATTATTTTAATAATGCTTGTGCAGGTGTATCTGTGGAAAAGTTCCCAGCAGTTTCAGAATTGCTGGGCCAGAAAACAGTAGATATCATTTCAACTGTTAAATTGTACTTCATAGAAGTTGTAGCAGTGTTGTATATGTTAAAATGTATCTCCTGGGGCTGGAGAGATGGCCTAGCGGTTGAGAGTGTAGACTGCTCTTGCAGAGGACCTGGGTTCGATCCCCAGCACCCACATGGCAGCTGAGAACTGTCTTTAACTCCAGTTCCAGGGGAATCCGATGCCCTCTTCTGACCTCTGCAGCATTGCACGACCCAGGTGCACAAACCTGCATGCAGACAGTACATTAATACACATTTAAAAAAAAAAGTATCGCCGGGCGTGGTGGTGCACGCCTTTAATCCTAGCACTTGGGAGGCAGAGACAGGCGGATCTTTGTGAGTTCAAGGCCAGCCTGGTCTAAAGGGTGAGTTCCAGGACAGCTGGGGCTACAGGGAGACCCTGTCTCGAAAAGGCCAAAAAAAAAAAAAAAAGTATCTCCCCTCTCCTTCCCTCCCCTCTCCTCTCCTCCCCCCTTCCCTTCCCTTTTCTCCCCCCTCCCCTTTCTTTTTGTCTTTTTGAGACAGAGTCTTTCTCTGTAACCCCAGCTGGCCTGGAACTTGCTATGTAGACCAGGCTGGCATGGAATTCAGAGATCTGCCCGCTTCTGCCTCCTGAGTACTAGGATTACCATGCCTCGCAAATATTTGTTTCTTTATATCTTTGTTAGGACAGTGTAGAATCAAACTTTTTAGAAGTTTGCTAACTGATAGGTAAAAATAGTATCGCAATATATTTTTAATTTACATTTTTCTTATGAGCAAAACTCAGCATTGCTTTGTGTATTTGAATCATTTTTCTTTTTCTGAGAAGTGTCTGTTCTTCATTTTTATCATATACCTTTGTGTGTGTTGTGGAAATTTCTCTTAAGTTTCCTGTACCTTTAGGTTGGTCAGCTAAAAGTAACAAGTTAACTTGCTTATTCCTGATTGCTGTTTCACTCCCTTCCAGGTTCTTCATCACACTATTAACAGATACTTCTGATCTGATTATCTGATTCTTTCCTTACTGAATACTCTCAGTGGCTCTTTAATTTAAATGTAACATGAACATGGCACCTACTTTGATTGATAGCATGTCTTTTTTTTTTTTCTTACAGGTTCTTTGAGCCCCCTCGAACACTGAATTGCTTCTGCTGTGTTAGACCATGTGTCTTTCTTTGATTTACATTACTCATTTCTGCTTGTGCATTTCTTTTTTTTTTAATTCTTTTTTAAATTTTATTTATTTTTGTATGTGTATGAATGTACTGTCTGCATGCAGGTCTGTGCACCCATGTCATGCATTGCCTCGGAGGTCAGAAGAGGGTCTTGGATTCCCCTGGAACTGGAGTTCTCCTGGAATTGGAGTTACAGACGGTTCTTAGCCCTCATGTGGGTGCTGGGGATCGAACCCGGGTCTTCTGCAAGAGCAGTCGGTGCTTTTTTTTTTTTTGGTGTTTTCGAGACAGGGTCTCCATGTAGCCCCAGCTGTCCTGGAACTCACTCTGTAGACCAGGCTGGCCTTGTACTCACAAAGATCCGCCTGCCTCTGCCTCCCAAGTGCTAGGATTAAAGGCGCATGCCACCATGCCCAGCTGTTGCTCTTAACCGCTAGGCTATCTCTCCAGCCCCCTTGTTGGCTTTTTAAGTTGTAGTATGTAAATTTTTAGTAGGTGCTCTAGGAATTAAAGTAATTACCATTAATTTTCTTTTTCTTTCTTTCTTTCTTTCTTTCTTTCTTTCTTTCTTTCTTTCTTTCTTTTTTTTTTTTTTTTTTTTTTTTTTTTTTNGTCTTTTTGAGACAGGGTCTCCCTGTTGTCCCATCTGTCCCGGCTCACTCTGTAGACCAGGCTGGCCTTTAACTCAGAGATCCGCCTGCCTCTGCCTCCCAAGTGCTAGGATTAAAGTCATGCACCACCACACCCGGCATCACCATTAATTTTCACACTTTGCTAAGCATTAACATATCTCTTTAAGATAAGAAACCTTACAAAATATAATTACATCTAGCATTTGTGCTATTTACCTGTTATATTTTACTTCAATATGCTCTTTGTCTTTAAATAGTTATCATTTGAAAAATTCGAGCAAGAAAAAGTGATAGACTTTAAAAAAAAATTTTTTTTTTAATTTTATTTATTTCTGTGTGTGTATGAATGTACTGTCTGAATGCAGGTTTGTGCACCTGTGTCGCACAATGCCTCGGAGGTCAGAAGAGGGTGTCGGATTCCCCTGGAACTGGAGTTCTCCTGGAATTGGAGTTTCAGATGGTTCTCGGCTGCCATGTGGGTACTGGGGATCGAACCCTGGTCCTCTGTAAGAGCGGTTGGCGCTCTTTACTGCTAGGCCATCTCTCTAGCCCCTAAAGTGATAGACTCTTTTTTTTTTGGTCTTTTTGAGGCAGGGTCTCCCTGTAGTCCCAGCTGTCCTGGAACTCACTCAGTAGACCATGCTGGCCTTGAACTCACAAAGATACGCCTGCCTCTGCCTCCCAAGTGCTAGTATTAAAGGTGTGCGCCACCATGCCTGGCAGTGATAGACTTTTATAGACAAGTACTATTATTTCAGGTTTTCTTTATGTATTTGAGCTAAGCTTCATTTACTGTCATTTCCTACCAGCTTGAAAATCTTTCCTTTCTCTCTCGTTCTCTCTTGTTTTGTTTTGGTGGGGTCTCACTCTGCAATCCTGGCTGGCCTGGAACTCTGTGTAGATGAAGCTGGCCTTAAACTCACAGATACCTGACTGCTTCTGTTTCCTTCCCTCCTGAGTGCTAGAATTAAAGGCATGCACCACCAGGCCCAGCTAAAAACTCTTTAAATGTGAATTTTACACAGTCTAGCTATATTCTCTCAGCTTTTAATTGATTATGTATTTTACTCTCATTTTTCTTAAAAATTTTTTTTTTCAGCTGGGCATGGTGGCGCACGCCTTTAATCCTAGCACTTGGGAGGCAGAGGCAGGTGGATCTTTGTGATTTCAAGGCCAGCCTCGTCTACAGAGCGAGTTCTAGGACAGCTGGGGCTACAGGGAGACCCTGTCTTGAAAAGACCAAAAAAAAGTTTTTTTTTCATTTATTTTTATTTTATGTGTATGAGTGTTATGCCTGAATGTGTGTAAGTCTACCTGTGTCATGCAGTGCCCATGGAGGACAGAAGAGGGTGTGGGATCCCCTGGAAGTAGAGTTATGGATGGTTGTTAGTCACCATGTGGTTGTTGGGATTCAAACCCAAGTCTTCTGCAAGAGCAGCCAGTGCTCTTGACAACTGAGCCATTTCTCTAGCTCCTTACTCTCATTTTTAAAGCTTATTTTTTCATGGATGTAGAATTAAAGATTGATGGTCTTAATGGTGTCATTTTATTTTGTTTCCATTATTTCTTTAATTTTAAACAATTTTATGTGTGCTTTTAAGATATTTGATTTGGAGTTTGCTAAGCTTATTAAATTTGTAAATGATATTTTCAATTGGGATATTGTAACTATTCGATTTGGAGTTTGCTAAGCTTATTAAATTTGTAAATGATATTCTCAAATTTTGGGATATTGTAACTAATACTCTCCTTGCCCCATTCACTTTTTTTTACTTCTCTTATACTGGATCTGTGTGTTCTGTGGATGGCAAAGTCAGAGAAGTGGAGCTGCCCAGAAGATCCTGAGTAAATGTCCAGCTTTGAGCTGCTTTGCTGGAGTTAGGTTTTGCTTTGATGTGCCTGATTCTTTCCATTGAAATAAGGAAGTACTTGTTTTGGATTTTACAGGTTCCCACAGTTAAGAGACAAAGAGACTGTGAACTTTTAAGTATTTGGATTTTTTTTTTTTTTGTCTTTTTGAGACAGGGTCTCCCTTTAGTCCCAGCTGGCCTGGAGCTCACTATGTAGACCAGGCTGGCCTTGAACTCACAGAAATCCCCCTGCCTCTGTCTCCTGAGTGCACCACCAAGCCTGGCTTTGGAATTTTGTTTTTTAAAGGATTGTGGGGCTTTTAAGGTTGTATTGTCTTTTGTTGTGATATTAATGTTAACGGCATATCTTGGGGAAAAGAAATGGAAAGGTCGTGGCTTGTTAGTGATGTGTTTTGTCAAGTTGACAAGGGGTCATTTGTGCTGGATAGGTTTAGTGTCAACTTGACACACCTGGGTTGAGGGGGCCTCAATTGGGGAATTGCCTCCATTGGACTGGCCATTGGCCATGCCTGTGAGATTATTTTCTTGATTGTTAGGGGATGTGGAAGGGCCCAGCCCACTGTGGGTTACTCTGTATTGTATAAGAAAGCAGGCTGAGCCTGGCCCAGGGAAGCAAGCCAGTAAGCAGTGTTTTGCCATAGCCTGTACTTCAACTCCTGCGTCTACGTTCCCGCCCTGGGCTCCCCATGTAACGAGCTGTGACCCAGGAGATGTGAGCCAAATAAACCCTTTCCTCTCCAAGTTGGTATTGGTCAGAGTGTTTTATCTCAGCAATTGCAAGCAAACTAGAACATCCATTTTACACATTCCTACAAGTCTATTGGTCTTTTAATTTATTTTTTCAGTTTCAGTTATTTCTGTCGATCTGGTATTTCTTATTTGTTGCTAAGGCCATTTTTGAACAATGTACTCTTCAATTCTAGTAATTTATTTAAAAAAATCCTGTGTATCTGCTGAAGTTCCTTGTTGTCTTTATATCTTGAGTTTATTTATAATTGCTGCTTTAAAAGTCCTTCCCCGTTCCCTCACCTAGAGTATCTAAAATGATCTTTCTCCACTGACTGCTCTCTTCTCATTGGTCATTTGGTCACAATTTTTTGTTCCTTTTCATCTCCAGAAAGTTGTATTCTCTTCCTCTTAAAAAGTATCCTAAATTATGTCTATGTGTGTGACTGTGCATATGTGAGAGTGAATGTGCACACACGGGTGTCTGCAGAGGCCAGAGAAGGCCCTGGAGCTGGGGTTACAAGTGGGTACTGGATGTGGCTGCTGGGAACTGAATGAACTCTGGTCCTCTGCCAGAGCTGTTTGTGTTCTTAAATTCTGAGCTTTGTCTCCAGCCCCCACTCTTCCTCTCCCAAATCTTCCCCTCCCAGATAGTTGTGACTATACTTTATAGCTGAATGTCTTGAATTTTTGATGTTGTATTTTAACATGAGTGTGTAGGAAGCCTGATCATTAAGCCTTCTTCACTTGGGCAAGCTCATGTCTCTCTTCTGCAGTGGGTAGCAACCTGTTACTGCTTTCTGTCAGCTTCTTTGTTGCTTTCTTCTGGAGTCCTTGAGATCTTCCCTGAGCATATAAAGTTCAGTGATCAGTGAAATATTTGAAGGTATTTAAAATTTTTGAGGTGCCCCTTTGTGGTCCTGACCTTTTTGAATTTCACCTCCTGTTTTTCAATCACTTTGTAGCCACAAACTCTAGAAAACTGCAGGTTTCCATTTGAGTCCTAGCTGTCCTGTACTGTTGCAAACACGGGGAAAAGCTGTGTAAGTTTGAATTAGCCTCCATGTATTTCTCTTCAGTGCTCAAATCTCCATTGTTTTGCTGTTGATTGCTTTCCTCTGCCTTCAAATTATTTTGTGTCTTTGCATCAGGGTCTCTCACTGCGGAACTCACTATGTAGACCAGGCTGGCCTCAGACTCAAAGAGATCTGCCTGCAAAGGTGTGCACCACCATGCTCAGCTTTCAAATCATAACTAAAAAATATTTTTCCAGAATTCGTAATTAACTGTGGAAAAGTTAGCTTAATTAGTTGGATAAGTACTAAGATACTATAACCAGATAATTGTCACAGATTCATTTTCAAAGTATGCCTTAAACACTTGCTGGGTGTGCATATGTCCTGTTTTAGGAATACGCATTTTTAGAATAAGGTAGAAACTAATTATTGCTTTTTTACATGTTCTTGATCTGAGTAGGTAATTTAGTAGACCAGGTGCTAAAAGATGTCTGGTGAAAGAGCAGCTACATTTCTACAGTTGTTACCAGAAGCTGCCTAATACATAGCAATGGTACACACGGTACCAGATAATATTGGGAACAAAATGCATTTCAATTTTTTTTTTTTTTTAATCTTTGGGCATTCCTACTTGGAGGAAAAAGTACTAAAATGTAAATGTTTGTCTGAATGGCTGCTGTTTCTGAATACATAAGTCCTGTTATATATCTATTTTACAAATGGTTAGCTAAGACCAGCTCAAGTCTAGAGGATCTTGTACAAAATCCTTTATTTAAGCTTATTGTACAGTTTACTTTTTTAAAAAATTTTTATTTTTTTGTGTGTATGAATGTACTGTCTGCATGTAGGTTTGTGCACCCGTGTCGTGCAGTGTCTCAGAGGTCAGAAGAGGGTGTCGGATTCCCCTGGAACTGGAGTTAAAGATGGTTCTCAGACGCCATGTGGGTGCTGGGAATCAAACCTGGGTCCTCTGCAAGAGGAGTCGGTGCTCTTAATCACTAGGCCATCTCTCCAGCCCCATGACTCCCACTTTAACTATAGGGATCTTAAGATTTAGTATTTAAGAGCTAACTTATGTGAATTGTTTTTAGAGATTACTATCTCTAAATATGTCTTAATAGATTTATTAATAGATATGTCTTTTAATAGATTTATTGTTTTGTATCTTAGCACAAGTCTTAATTAGTAGGTGATATTAGTATTGTCAGAATACGTATATTAAGGCTTATTAATTTAAAGAAAATCTTTTATTTATTTTTTCTCTTTTATTTGCTTTTTTTTTTTTTTGGTCTTTTCGAGACAGGGTCTCCCTGTAGCCCAGCTGTCCTGGAACTCACATTGTAGACCAGGCTGGCCTTGAACTCACAAAGATCCGCCTGCCTCTGCCTCCCAAGTGCTAGGATTAAAGGCGTGCGCCACCACGCCCAGCTCTATTTGCTTATTTTTTTGGATTCTACAATATAATAACACAGTTGTTTTCAGATAACATTGATGTTACTCAGTTTGTCGTACAATTAGGTAATTGGTGCATTTTTTTTTGAAGTGAGCCAAATTACTAAGCATAAGCAATGAATGTAAGTAACATTCATGTAAAACCAATTTGCAAGTATCTATGTCCAAATTTTGAACAACCCAAGTTTCCCATAGTCCAGTTGGAGATGCTTGTATGCACAGGCATGTTGGTCAATTAGGAGTCCAGTCTATATTGCTGTAGTCTCACGATTCACCCCAATCTCTCTGCAGCCCTTACATTCTACCATGCCTCCTCTTCCGCAATTTGTTCCCTAGGCTTTGGGAAAGGGGCACAAGTGGGTGAGAAGCAAAACAGTCTATTTTCTTTGGAGATGTCATTTTGGACTCTAGTCTGTTCAGGTTGTTTCCCTTCATGGGTTGACAGCTTATCCAGTGATACCTTTTTAGCCATACTAACAAAGCACAAGCAATTGGATGTACAGGCATTTAAGCTGTACTAATTATTATGGCAAGCTAAGCTGTGAGCATAGACACAGATGCTTGGATGGTATGCTAATCCACAAACTGGTTTCTCTATGAAGGGTGACAAGTAAAGAAAATCTTTTAGATTTAGACAATGATCACTTCATAGTTTTGAGGTAAATTAAAAAATTATTTTTATTTTACATATATGAGTAGATTGCCTGGGTGTACGTGAGTGCACCCATGAGATGCATTGCCCATGGAAGTCATAAGAGGGCCTGGAATCCCTTGGAACTGGAGTTCCAGATGGTTGTTATGGGTGTTGGGAATTGAACCAGGGTCCTCTGTCACAGTGGTAGTGCTCTGGACTACTGAGCCATCTCTCTAGCCCCCTGTTTTGAAGTAAATTTAAATGAAAGGAAGCACATTAAAAGTTTTATTTTGGGGCTGGAGAGATAGCCTAGCGGTTGAGAGCACAGACTGCTCTTGCAGAGGACCCGGGTTTGATCCCCAACACCCACATGGCGGCTAAGAACCACCTGTCACTCCAGTTCCAGGAGAACTCCAGCTCCAGGGGAATCCGAGACCCTCTTCTGACCTCCGCGGCATTGCACGACTCGGGTGCACAAACCTACATGCAGACAGTACACTCATACACATACAGAAATAAATAAATCTTCTCGGATTCCCCTGGAACTGGAGTTCTCCTAGAACTGGAGTGACAGGCGGTTCTTAGCCGCCATGTGGGTGCTGGGGATCGAACCCGGATCCTCTGCAAGAGCAGTCGGTGCTCTCAACCGCTAGGCTATCTCTCCAGCCCCAGTTTTTTATTTTTTTAAAAAGTCTTTTTGAGATAGGGTCTCCCTATAGTTCCTAGCTGGCCTGGAACTCGCTGTATACACCTGGTTGGCTTTGACCTCCTAGAGATCTGTCTTCTGCCTTGAGTACTGGTCTTAAAGGCATGTGCCACCATGCCCGGCCTGGCTTCTGTTTCAGCTTTCTGTTTCACGGGGATTTCTTTTGAAGCCAGCCCTAACTCACAGCCATACAGGGAAAAGAATTTAGAGAAATGTAGTTGTAATGTAACTATGTTGATATAGTCATCCCAGTCCATCCCTTGTTACCATAGCATACATACACAGCACTTTAATCATCTTAACTTGTAGATGAAAGAAAATTGTAAAATGTTACCCTTAATGTGTATTATGGAAATGTTTGTTCAAATAACACACAGATCTCATAAATGAGGATTCATAATCACTCTCCATTTTTTTGGAATAGCTTCTTTTTACCTGTCACATTTTATATTCAATATCTTGTAATTTAAAGGTTAGTTACAGGGGCTGGAGAGATGGCTCAGTGGTTAAGAGCACTGACTGCTCTTGAAGAGGATCTGGGTTTGATTCCTAGCACCCACATTGCAGCTAAAAACCATCTTAGGCCAGGTGTGGTGGTGCACGCCTTTGATCCCAGCACTCAAGAGGCAGAGGCAGATGGATCTCTGTGAGTTCAAGGCCAGTCTGGTCTACATAGTGAGCTCCGGCCCAGCTGGGACTAAAGGGAGACCTTGTCTCAAAAAAATAAAGTTACTAGTATGTGGATGTAGAAAGGGAGATAAAATAGTAATTGGGTTAATATATACATACCTTTGTATTAATGCTGAGATATTCATTAAAGTTCTAATTTCTGCTGGGTGTGGTGGTGTATGCCTTTATTCCTAGCACTCAGGAGGCAGAGGCAGGTGGATCTCTGTGAGTTCAAGGCCAGCCTGGTCTACATAGGGAGTTCCAGGCCAGCTGGGGGTACAGAGACCTTGTCTCAAAAAGACTCAAAAAAAAAAAAACAAAACAAAACTAATTTCTGCTGCTAGTTATGTGGTTACAGTTGTCTATAATTACCTTCTTCCACTGTCATTCCATAATCCCTTCGTCCCTGGTAAGTACTTCAGTTGTTTGTGGTTTCTTGTTTGGTAAGGTGGCCCAAACTTTCATTCTTTAAGGGTCTGGCCAATTAGTAGTTCTGACTGGATTTCTTCACTGACTTTAATTACAGTATATGGGAATTGTAACTTCTGCATTCCAGACATAACTTCTGTTAGCCTTCTAGTGTAGGAGCAAGCTCATTTTCTCTTGATAGTACAGTCAGTCACTCTAGTCAGTTGGTTGATTCTTTTTTAAAAAATATTTTATTTAACATTTATTATTTTTATTTTTTTGTGTATGAATGTATTGCCTGCATGCATTTAAGTGTACTTGTGTCTTGCAGTGTCCATGGAGGTCAGCAAAGGGTGTTGGATTCCCTAGAACTGGAGTTATGGATGGTTGTTAGTTGCCATTTCTGTGCTGGGAATCAAACCCAGGTCCTCTGCAAGAGCAGCAGGTGCTCTTAGCTGCTGAGCCATCTCTCCAGCCCCTTACTGTTTTTATTTAATGTTTATGATTGTACTGCCTCCATGTATGAAGTGCACAGTGTGCACAACACTTTATTTTTTGTGTGTATGAATGTATTGCTTGCATCATTTAAGTGCACCCATGTCGTGCACTGCCCTTGGAGGTCAGAAGAGGGCACCGGATCCCCTGGAACTGGAGTTAAGACTGTTGTTATTTGCCATGTGGGTGCTCGGTCTTCTGCAAGAGCAGTCAGTGTTCTTCACTGTTGGGCCAGCTCTCTAGTCCCTGTCAGTTGGTTGATTCTTGACATGAAGACACAAAATGTTTGGCTGACAGTCTCAATTCCAGTTTGGTGGTACTTTTGCAGTATCTGCTGGTGGAAACATTCTTTCTTTGGGCACTAAGAGCCAGCTTCTCTCTCCCCCCCACTTGTACTGGAGATTGAGCAATAGTGCCTCACAGATGCTAAGAGTTGAACCACCGAGCCATATCCCCAGCTGTGATTAAAGTGTAGGTTAGTAGAGCCTAAAGTTGTGGGGACAGGAAGAAAGAAAAAAAGATGAAAGATAACATTTATATGCAGATAGAAATAAGCTAATAGAGGAAAATAAATAATGAAGACAGTAGAGATTTATAGACTTTAAGAATGATGTCCTTGGGGCTGGAGAGATAGCCTAGCGGTTAAGAGCGCCGACCACTCTTACAGAGGACGCCGGTTCGATCCCCAGCACCCACATGGCGGCTGAGAACCGTCTGAAACTCCAACTCCAGGAGAACTCCAGTTCCAGGGGAATCCGATACCCTCTTCTGACCTCCGCGGCGTTGCACGACACGGGTGCACAAACTTGCATGCAGACAGTACATTCATACACATACAGAAATAAATAAAATTAATAATAAAAAAAAAAGAATGATGTCCTTGAGGAAGAAGTGGTTATTGCAAGGGGTGGTTTTATTTAGGAGTGCTGACACTTATATGCGGAAGAGTATATGGGCATACTTGCATGTAGGTCATAGATGACTTAGTGTCTACCTATCAGTGAATTAAGAAGCAAAGCTGGAAATTAAAATTAAAAGCCTGGTTGTATGGTATACTCTGAAATCCTAGCCCTCAGGAAACATAGAAAGGATTGTAGCAAGTTTGAAGTGGACTTGGTCTATATAACATATTCCACACCAGCCAAGGCTATATATATATATATACCAAGACCTCCTTTCAAAAAGAAAAAAGAGCTGGACGTGGTGGCACAATGCCTTTAATCCTGGCACTTGGGAGGCAGAGGCAGGCAGATCTTTGTGAGTTCAAGGCCAGCCTGGTCTACAGAGTGAATTCCAGGACAGCTGGGGCTACAGGGAGACCCTGTCTCGAAAAGACCAAAAAAAAAAAAAAATTAATATACTAATACTTCATCATTCTTGGTATGTTAATTTTACCTAATACACCAGTATTTACTTACAACTGGAAGAATTATTACTACCCAGGAAAGTGCAGGGAGTTAGTACACAGGTAGCAGTTGAGTTGTAATTTTAGGTAGGTTTGCTAGCCATTTTTTATTTTTTTATTTTCCCTAAGGTAGGTAACAATTATATTGAATTTTTATTTAAATTAATTTTAGATGAAATTGGGCGTGTTCAGGGTTGTATGGCTATAGAGTATAATTTTAAAGTGCTGAGGGAGGGATAGCATAGTTTAATTTTTGGAAAGGAGAATACCGTAGTAACATTGTATGTCAGTGTCACTTCTCCTTTGACACTGGAAGTTATATAAAGTGACTAGGAACAGTCAGACTCATCACTAGCTGCAATATTCTTTTTTTTTTTTTCCTTTCCTTTTCTTTTTGAGACAGAGTCTCTCTGTAGCCCCAGCTGGCTCACAGAGATCCGCCTGCCTCTGCCTTCTAAGTGCTAGAATTAAAGGTGTGCACCACCATTCCTGGCTTAAATACGGTTCTTAGCCACCATGTGGGTGCTTGGAATCGAATCCGGGTCCTCTGTAAGAGCAGCTGGCACTCTTAACCGCTGAGCCGTCTCTCTAGCCCCTAGCTGTAATTTTCGTTTTTAAAATTTTATTTTATTTTATGTGTATGAATGTACTGTCTGCATGTAGGTTTGTGCACCCGTGTCGTGCAATGCCGGGGAGGTCAGAAGAGGGTGTCAGATTCCCCTGGAACTGGAGTTCTCCTGGAATTGGAGTTACAGACAGTTCTTAGCCGCTGTGTGGGTGCTGGGGATCGAACCCGGGTCCTCTGCAAGAGCGGTTGGCACTCTTAACCACTAGGCCATCTCTCCAGCCCCCCTAGCTGTAATTTTCAAATAGCTGTTGTTCTTTGAGCAATCTCCCACTCCAGATTCAAAGGCTTAAAACAGTGTGTGTGATTTTTCTGAAAACACATGGCATTAAAACAGTGAAATTACTTAGTAAAAGTCAACAATGTTGAGTGCATATGTAGATCAGATAAATGGCTTTGACCTTGGAGGCTACATTTGCCTAATTTGAGCTGAGGTGACCATGGATTTGTGGTCACCTGGTTGATTGGTTGTGGGGGCCTGCATGGATGGGGGTACTTCTCTTTCACATTTATGGTAGGTTGGCTGGTTCTTTGCTGGAAGATGGAGGATAGCCTAGGCATTTATCATCTTGCATTGGGCTGGCAGCTTTGTTTCCCTGGTGGTGGCAGAATTCTAGAAGAGTGAATGGAAACATGCAAAATCTTTTTCAGATTACACTTGGAACTACAGTGTCACTTGCTGCTGGCTAAAACAAACTTGTGACCAGACAGAATTCAAAACATGGGAAAATCAGCTCTGCATCTTGAAGTGAAGTGCTGTATATAATCCCTAACTCAATCAGGAAGAGATAACTAATGATCCCCGGTAGATGCCTGAAATCACGGCAAACTATGTGTTTTCCTATTCATATACTCATGATTAAGTTATAAATTAAGACAACAAATTATTTTAGCAACTTCAGCATCTAATTGTTTTTTTCTCTCATTCACTTTTTCATTTAAAGAAAGCACTTCCAAAAAGTGGGGCACACTTTTAATCCTAGCACTTGGGAGGCAGAGGCGGAGGCAGGCAGATCTCTGAGTTCAAGGCCAGCCTGGTCTACAGGACAGCCAGAGCTACAGGGAGACCCTGTCTCAAAAGGACAAAAAAAAGAAGAAAAGAAAGCACTTCCTTCAGCACATCAGAATTGCCTGCACACTACTCTTGCATTTCAGGACTATCATTAAGTTTGAAATAGAGGTTTCTTGAACATTGGCATATGACTCAAGGAAAGTCAATCCAGTAACTGAGATGCTTATTAAGTGTTAACAAACAAGTAGCCGGCCATGGTGGGACATGCCTGTAATCCCAGCACTCGGGAGGCAGAGGCAGGCAGATATCTGAGTTTAAGGCCACCCTGGTCTACATAGTGAGCCACAGGACAGCTGGGGCTACAGGGAGACCCTGACTCAAAAAGACAAAAACAAAACAAAAACCAGGTAGCTTATACAAGCAAAGACATGCTAAACGGGGATGGCTCTTGTAACAACCAAGGCAGTGAAAGAGCTCAGCATACTACTGGATGGATGCCAGTAAATGCTTAGTAAAGGTTAAGTTTGATTGTTACTCAGTATTAAGAATTGCTCAGGTACTTTGCGCTCACAGCTTTTAGTTTAGTCAAGGTGTTTCTTATTTTTCATAAATTAATTTAGTAGCTTTCTTTTTTTTTTCTTCCTCCTGAGTGCTAGGATTAAAGGCATGTGCCACCACGCCCGTCTTAGCTGCCATGTGGGTGCTGGGAATTGAACCTGGGTCCTCTGCAAGAGCAGTTGGTGCTCTTAACCACTGAGCCATCTCTCCAGCACTAGCTTAGTAGCTTTCTAACTAGCCTTCCAACTCCAGTATTACTCTTTCTGCTCTATCCTGTTACTGTGGATCAAAACAGTTACTGTGGAAGATGTTTGATCATTTCACCCCCTCCTCCCTTTTTAAAACCTTTCCAATGCCTGGGGGGGGGGGCAGACACATTTGAGCATTCAAGGTTTTATTTTTTGTCTTTTTGAGACAGGGTCTCCCAGTAGCTCCAGCTAGCCTGGAACTCACTATGTAGACCAGGCTGGCCTTGAACTCACAGAGATCTGCCTGCCTCTGCCTGGGAATAAAGGCGTGTACCACCACACCTGGCTTCAAGGTTTGTTTTTTTTTTTTTTTTTAATTTTATTTATTTCTGTATGTGTATGAATGCACTGTCTGCATGCAAGTCTGTGCACCTGTGTCGTGCAATGCCGCGGAGGTCAGAAGAGGGCGTCGGCTTTCCCTGGAACTGGAGTTCTCCTGGAATTGGAGTTTCGGACGGTTCTCGGCCGCCATGTGGGTGCTGGGGATCGAACCCGGGTCCTCTGCAAGAGCTGTCGGCGCTCTTAACCGCTAGGCCATCTCTCCAGCCCGGCTTCAAGGTTTTGATAATCTATAAATCTGCCTTTGTTTGGGGCTGGAGATGGCTCAGTGGTTAAGAACTGGCTGCTCTTGCTCTGGGTTTTGGTTCCCAGCACCTACATGAGTGCTAACAACAGTTCATAACTCTAGTTCCAGGGGATATGATGCTTTTTTTTCTGGTGTCTGGGCATGGAATGCATGTAGTGTACTTACATGTACACAAAACACTCAGACACATAAAATAAAAATAAATTTGCTAAAAAAAAAATAAATTTGCTTTCCTTTCCAGTAGAATCTTCAGTTATTTCTCAGAAGAATTTCTGAGTTGAAGTATATGAAATTATTGAAGTCTTGTCATACTGTTTTCCACTTCTGTGTATGTACCTTGTACTTTTAATTTCATTTGAGATTCTATTTGAAGATTTAACTTGTGTGATTTCCTAGGGAGTTTTCCTTTCCCTTTGTTGCCCTTTCAGACTCCTGGAATCTTTCCATGCTTTAGTATATGCTTTAAATGCCTTTTGTTATATCAGTTGTATTAGGGTTCTCTAAAGAAACAGAAGTAACAGGATGAATATATAGCTATATACAATTTATTGATTTGCTCACATGACAGAGTTCAAGGTGTCCAACAGTAGACGCGCCACACTGGAGAGGCTGAGAATCCAGGGAACTGCTCAGTCCGCAAGACTGGATGTCTCAGTAGTCCCAATTATGGTGCTGAAGGCCCATTGGATTCCAGGAGATCTGCCGGTCTCAGTACACGCTGGGATCCGTAGGGTTGATCACGGCAGCAAGACAAACTCACCAGTGAGAGAGAGGCAAGCTGCAGGAAAAAAGGGACCAGCTCCCTCTGCCATGGCCTTTTATACTGACTGCCTGCCAGCAGAAGG
This sequence comes from Rhizomys pruinosus, assembly GCA_009823505.1. Classification (NCBI taxonomy): domain Eukaryota; kingdom Metazoa; phylum Chordata; class Mammalia; order Rodentia; family Spalacidae; genus Rhizomys; species Rhizomys pruinosus. The sequence goes on along the minus strand of VZQC01012261.1, from coordinate 2,228,203 downwards.
TAACGCCCACAAGTTGGGGTGGGCCATCCGGGTTGAGGTGGTTCAATCCGAAGATCCTTTTTCTCTTATTTGTTCCTTAGTCCAGTCAAGTTGACACCCAGGATTAACCATCACATCAGTTAAATTATATTAGCTATATCTACATATATCTATGTTTTTAAAATAAAATAAAATTTGGAGCTGGAGAGATGGCTCAGCTTCGTAACTCCAGTTCCAGGGAATCTGATGCCTTATTCTGTTTCTGTAGGCACTGCATGACATGGGTGCCCTTATATATATGTAGGCAATACACTCATACACATAAAATAAAAAAAATTAAAAAATTCATAGTACCTAGTACTGTGTAATAATGGCGTTTTCATGTACATAAATACCGTCTATTGAGCATATTTCCCTCACTACTCACCTACTCTCTATTTCTCCTCCCCTTACTAGTCTCCTTTGTTCTCCTGGACAGTTTGGCTTTTACTTTCATTTCATGTATACAGATAGGGCTTTTATGTATCTCTATAAACTATAGGAACCACAAATGAGAGAGAACATACTTGTTTAATGTATGAAGAGACTAGTTTAATTCACTAAACATGATTAGTTACGTGTGTTTACTATACATGACATAACTTCATTCTTTGTGACTAAAAAATTTCATTTTTTCTGTATACCACATTTTCTTCCACCATAACCATGTATCCTCTGCTGGGTGCATAGGTTGGTTCCATAATTTAGCTGTTGTGCATAGTGCTGTAATAAACATTGATGTTCAAGTATCTCTGTGATATGGTACTTGGAGTCTTTTGGGTAAATAACCTGTGTGTGTGTGTGTGTGTGTGTGTGTGTGTGTGTGTGTGTGTGTTTGTGTGTGTATACTTTTTTTTTTAGGAATTGAAGAATGAACCTAGGGCCTTGTGCATGTTAGGTATACCATTAGGCTATATCCCTAACCCTACACTGTTTTTTTTTTTTTTTTGTTGTTCTTTGTTTGTTTTTTTGGTCATTTTAGTGTTTCAGTGTATTCAGAGTTGTGTATCAATTACTACAGTATCAGAACTTTTTTTTTAATTTTTTTTTTATTAATTTTATTTATTTCTGTATGTGTATGAATGTACTGTCTGCATGCAAATCTGTGCACCCGTGTCGTGCAATGCCGCGGGGTTCAGAAGAGGGTCTCGGATTCCCCTGGAACTGGAGTTCTCCTGGAATTGGAGCTTCAGACGGTTCTCAGCCGCCATGTGGGTGCTGGGGATCGAACCCGGGTCCTCTGTAAGAGCGGTCGGCGCTCTTAACCGCTAGGCCATCTCTCCAGCCCCATCAGAACATTTTTTAAAATTTTACTTATTTATTTATGTGTATGAATGTACTGTCTGCATGTAGGTTGTTGCACCTGTGTCGTGCAATGCTGTGGAGGTCAGAAGTGGGTGTCGGATTCCCCTGGTACTTGAGTTAAAGACGGTTCTCAGCTGCCATGTGGGTGCTGGGAATTGAACCGGGGTCATCTGCAAGAGCCATCGTCTGGCGCTCTTAACCTCTAGGCCATCTCTCCAGCCCCAGTATCAGAACATTTTTTTAATTAATTTTATTTATTTTTTTATGTGCACGAAAGTACTGCATGTAGGTTTGTGCACCCATGTCGTGCAGTGCCGCGGAAGTCAGAAGAGGGTATCGGATTCCCCTGGAATTGGAGTTCTCCTGGAACTGGAGTTACAGACGGTTGTCAGCCGCCATGTGGGTGCTGGGGATCGAACCTGGGTCCTCTGCAAGAGCAGTTGACGCTCTTAACCACTAGGCTATCTCTCCAGCCCCACTATCAGAACATTTTTATTGCTGCCCCCAAACCCTGTGCCTGTTAGCCAGTATACCCAGCCACATTTTGAATGTGTCCCCTTAGGATCACGTGTTAGAAACTTGATCCTCATTGTAACGCTGTTGAGAAGTAGAGCCTAGTGAGTGAAGGCAGACTGAATGGATTAACACCATTATCTTGGGAATTTCCTTGTAAAGGAAGAGTCCATTTTCTCTTTTGTGTGTGTGATGCCTTTCCCATATTGAGGCACAGCAAGAAAGCACTCACCAGGGACTGATCCTGTGATTTGTGGCTTCTGAGCCTCCATAATTGGAAATATCAAATAAACTTCTATTCATTATTATTCAGTCTGGTATTCTTTTTTTAAAATCATTTTTTTTTTTGTATATTACCTGCATGTATGTAAGTGCACCCATGTCATGCACTGTCCACAGAGGTCAGAAGAGGGTTGTCGGATCCCCTGGAACTGGAATGGTTGTTAGCTGTTGCGTTGGTGCTAGGAACTGAACCTGAGTCCTCTGCAAGAGCAGACAGGGCTCTTAAACTGCTAAGTCATCTCTCCAGCCCGGCAGTCTGGTATTTTTGTGGACTAAGATAACTCCTCTTGTATGTTAAAGGTTTGGTCTACATGTTAAAGGTTTGTTCCTCAAGGTGGTACTATTGGGAGGTGGTAGAAACTTTTGGGAGGTGGGACCTACTGTGAAGTCTTTGGTTCATTTGTGGAATGCCCCAGAAGGGCATTGTGGGACCGTGGCTTGGTCCTTTGATGTGCTTCCTGTCTCATGAAGTGAATGGTGTTGTCCTACCACATGTTCCTGGTATGCTGTGCTGCCTTTGTAGAGGCCCAAAGAAAGAGGGCCACCTGGTCTTAGACTGGAAGCTTCAGAACTGGAAGCTTCAGAACCAGGAGGCAGAGACAGGTGGATCTCTGTGAGTTCAAGGCCAGCCTGGTCTACAGGGTGAGTTCCTAGCCAGCTGGGGCTATGGGGAGATCCTGTCTCAAAAAAAAAAAAGGTTAAAAAACACATTTATTTTTTTTATTTTGTGTGTGTTGCCTGCATGTATGTAAGTGTACCTGTATCGTGCAGTGCCCAAGGAGGTCCAAAGAGGGTGTTGTATTCCCTTGGAACTGGAGTTACAGAAGTTGTTAGCCACCATGTGGGTGCTGGGAATTGAACTCAAGTCAGCAGCTGGTGCTTAACCACTGACCCATCTCTCCCAGCCCTTCATATTTTATCTTTTATATGTTAATTACCTCCAAGATTTAGTTAAAGTGACAAAACTATGTAATACATCTTCCCTTCCCAATTCTAGGTAATCGCTAATCTGTTCTGTCTATAAATTTGTCTGTTTCAGACATTCATATTAATGGGATAATATAATAATTGGTCCTTTGATAATATAATACTTGGTGCCTTTCATTTGGTGTTCTTTCCCAGTTTTTCATCAATGTTTAGCATATATCAATATTTTCTTTATGTTGCCAAAAATATTCCATAACATGGATATACTGCATTTTCTTGATCCAGAATTGGTTGGCATTTGGATTATTTCTACTAGTTGTATATAATTTTATGCATGGGCTTAATGTTTTTATTTCTCTTGGGTGTATATTTAACTTAGGAATGGAATTGCTGGATCATATGGTAACACTGTTAAGGAAATGCCAGATTGTTTCCCAAAGCTACTGTTGTATCTTACATTCCCATCAAGATTTGAATGTTTCATTTCAGTTTCTTCCCATCCTTGCCCACACTATTTACTGTCTATCTTTTATTCATAGCCACCCATGGTTCTGGGGATTGAACTCTAGGGCTTAACAAATTCTAGGGAAGCAGTCTATGGTGGAGCTATATCTCTAGCCTCTTATTGTAGCTATTTAAAATTTATTATTATTTTATTATTATTATTATTATTATTATTATTATTATTGCTTTGATTGCATCTCCTGATGGCTGATGACATTAGACCAGGCTTCCCTTTTTGAAACATGAACAGACTTTCCTCTTTATAGACTGGACACTGGCTGAAGTCCCATTAGTGGATCTCCAAGACCTCCCTGCACAGGAAGACTGGTGACTCACATTTGCAGGACATTTTAAGAGATGCCCCCATGCATATTCCCCTGGGACTTAGTTGACTTCTGAGGGCAAGGAACAAAGTAATCCCTTAAATCCCTCGGCCAAATTGGTATAGGAATTAAGTATGGTCATTAAGCTTCCAGAAAGGCTAAGTTACACCAGCCTGATACTTTTAATTAATTAATTAATTAATTAATTAATTAATTAATTTGAATGTACTGTCTGCATGCAGGTCTGCGCACCCGTGTCGTGCAATGCTGCGGAGGTCAGAAGAGGGTGTCGGATTCCCCTGGAACTGGAGTTCTCCTGGAATTGGAGTTACAGACGGTTCTCAGCCGCCATGTGGGTGCTGGGGATCGAATCTGGGTCCTCTGCAAGAGCAGTCGGTGCTCTTAACCGCTAGGCCATCTCTCTAGCCCCATACTTTTACTTTAAAAAAGTATCAGCCCCAGCCTGATACTTTTAACTACTGTATAATATTTAGAAAAGACTTGGACAAAAGCTCAAGCAGCCTTGTATAAGAAATACTAAGAAGCACTCCCATAAAATACTGTGCTTAGATACAATGTCATGACAAACTAGTTTTTGCTTTTTTTTTTTCTTCCATTCATTTTAGTGCTGGGGTTTCATTCAGTAATCATAGACTTAGACTTTACCATCCCAACTCAACATTTACTTTAATTTTTGTTTTAATATATTTATTAAACTTCATACATCATACATCATTTTTCAATCCAATTTAGACTCATTTCCTTTTCCATGTTCCCACCTCACCCAAGTTCATGTATTCTGCCATACATGTGTTGCATCTTTTTCTGAGTCCAGAGTTTTTCCAAAGCAGAGGATTATTATTTTTGGGAGAACTTCACTGTTTCAGTTGGTCGTTTTGTTTTTGTTTTGTCCCAGTTCTTTTGTTGTTGTTCCCTCCAACATGTATTGCTTCAATGTATGCATATACATTGCATATACGTCACACCTATATTAAAATTATGTCATCTGAAAACAAACTATGTTATTTCTATATCATATTTCAGTTCTGAGCTGGACTTGGAACTCCCTATGTAGACCAGGTTGGCCTTGAACTCACAGAGATCCACCTGCCTCTGGCTCCTGAGTGCTGAGATTAAACATTGGTGCTGGCAAGATGGCTTAGTGGGTAAAGATGCTTTGTTTGTAAGTCTAGCAACTTGGGTTCAATCCCTGAAACTTTTTAAATGTGAAAGGAGAGAACCAACTCCATAGAGTTGTCCTTTGACCTCCACATGTACAGGTGGCACTGTGTGCGCAAATCCTGTGTGCGCATTTTTCCCTCATCATGTACATATGCAGTAGTGGTGGTGGTGGTGATACTAGTAAGCAGCAGTAATAATATACAATTTCCTTTTCTTCCTGATTTTCCTCTTAGGGATTTAAATTTACAGAGAATAATGAACTATTTATTTATATGATCTGGTGCTTTTACTTTTACCTATTAATGTAATTCACTCATTAATAGATTCTTTGATGTTAAGTCTCTTCAGGGAAAAACTACAAAGGAAAGTACATATGTTAGTGAGACAGCAAAACAGTGTACTTATTTGTATCATCTAAAACAAATTATAAATTGTGGTCAAACCACCCCTGGATTGCTACCTCTGGCTAGAAAAATTGCTGTATTTCAAATACACTTTATCATAAGGTGCTTATTTGCTGCTGTTCTAGTTTGTTTTTACTGTTGGTGTGATAAAACATTCTGACCAAAAGCAACTTAGGGGGAAGAAAGGATTTATTTCAGCTTACAGGTTAGTCCATTATTGAGGAACTCAGGGCAGGAACTTAAGCAAGTACTTGAAGCAGAAGCTGTGGAGGAATACTGATTACTGGCTTTGCTTTACAGACTCATGCTTAGCTTGGTTTCTTAGATGGTCTAGAACCAACTGCTTAGGGATGGTGTTGCCCACAGTGGGCTGGGCCTTCTTACATTAGTTAACAATCATGGCAACCCTCCCAGACACTGGCCTGTCTGATTTAAACAATTCCTGACTTGTGGTTTCTGCTTAAAGGACTCTAGGCTGTCTCAAGTTGACAGTTAAGGCTAAGCAGGATAACTGTCTAGGGGGATGGAATTATTAGGACTAGCTGTGGCCTACTTGTGGAGTTACTTGTTAGCACTTTCCTAAATTCATTGAAGGTATATAATCAGAATAGCATGTAAGTGGTGGTGGAGAGGGCAGCCACATATCTACAACCTAGCTATTACATTGGATATTTTGGCATAGTAAAAATATGAACAAAATATGTAAGTGACATAAATACTGGAAAGAGAGAGACCAGTGTACCAAATCCTTTTTTTTTTTTCTTATTCAGTAACCTTTCTCTACCTTTTGTAGCTAGAATTCAGGTTTGTTTCATGAATTCAGGGGCCATATGCTTTGTAGGAGGTTGGTTACTATGGCATCCAAGAATTAATTTGAGTAATTTAGATCAGCTTTGGCAATTTTCTTTCCTTTTTTTAAAATTTTATTTTTGTATTGTGTACGAATGTACTGTCTGCATCATGTAGGTCTGTGTACCCATGTCATGCAATGCTGCAGAGGTCAGAAGAGGGTCTTGTATTCCCCTGGAACTGGAGTTCTCCTGGAATTGGAGTTACAGACGTTTCTTAGCCGCCTTGTGGGTGCTGGGGATCGAACCCAGGTCCTCTGCAAGGGCAGTCGGTGCTCTTAACTGCTAGGCTATCTCTCCAGCCCTGTGGCAATTTTCTTTCCTTTATTAACATCTAACTTAGTAATCATTGCATGCTTCAGTGTTACTATTTTATTGAATGTAAAAATGCATCCTCACTGTATTTTTCTTGTGTGTAGAAGGACTTTTCAAGATACTGATTGGAATTCTCTTTTGCAATGTATTTGATAGTGCCATTTGTTCTCTCAAGTTATGTTTTTCTTTTTTCTAATTTTATTTTCATGTGTATGGATGTTTTTTAAAATGCATTAATTTTTATATTATGTATGTGAGTATTTTGTGTGCATGTATCAAGTGTATCCATGCATGTAATGCCTTTGGAGGTCAGGAGGGGGTATCAGATTCTATGGAACTGGAGCTGCCATGTGGGTGCTGGTAACCGAACCTAAGTCCTTTGTAAGAACTGTCAGTGATCTTAACCATTGAGCCATCTCTCCAGCCTCATGTTTTTCTTTTTTAAATTTATTTTATTATTTTATTTTATTTTATGTGTATGAGTGTATTGCCTGCATGTGTGTAACTGTACCCCTGTTGGCAAATTCCCCTGGAACTGTGGTCACAGATGGTTGTTAGCTGCTGTATGGGTGCTGGAGATTGAATTTGGAGATTGAACCTGGATCCTCTGCAAAAACAACTGGTGCTCTTAACCACTGAGCCATTACTTCAGCCCTTATTTTTATTTTATATGTATGAGTATATTGCCTGCATATATATAAGTGCACCTGTGTTGTGCATTGCACATGGAGGTCAGAAGAAGGCATTGTATCCTCTGGAACTGAAGTTATAGATGGTTGTTAGCTGCCGTGTGGGTGCTGGGAATCAAACCCAGGTCCTGTGCAAGAGCAACCTGTGCTCTTAACTGCTGAGACATCTCTCCAGCCCCAAGTTGGATTTTTCTTTAATGTTTTCTATTCTGGTTACTGAATTTGTTTGTGCTGCTCTAAGAATTGCCTAAGATGGAGCAATGTATTAAAAAAAAAAAGGTCTTATTTCTTGTGGTTGGTTCTGAAGATCAGGAAGGCTAGAATAAGATCCTAAAGATTCAGCTGTTTGGTGAGGTTTGCATCCTCCAGAAGTGAGTGTAATGTGTAATGTGTCTTCACATGATAGAAAGGAGGCAGAGGGGCTAGAGAACTACTATGTGAAGTCTTTTTATTTTTATTTTTTAATATGGAACGCTTCACGAATTTGCATGTCATCCTTGCGCAGGGGCCATGTTAATCTTCTCTGTATTGTTCCAATTTTAGTATATGTGCTGCCAAAGCGAGCAGGTGAAGTCTTTTATAAAAGCCCTTGGCATCCCTGTCACTGAAAGGTTCTCTCCTCTTAGTACTACTATCCTGGCCATAAAGTTTTAACACCTGGATTCTTTCTTTCTTTTTTTTTTTTTTCCTGAGACAGGGTCTTCCTGTAGCCCCAGCTTGTCCTGGAACTTACTATGTAGAGCAGGCTGTCCTTGAAATCACAAGAGATCTGCCTGCCTCTGCCTTCCAACACCCGCATTTTTTTAAGGGAACATATTCAAACTATTGAGCTTGAAAAAGATCAATTAGGCAGGGTGTGGTGGCATACAGCGCTCCAGAGCCCAAGCCCAGCAGATCTCTGTGAGTTCCAAGCCAACCTGGTCTATATAACAAGTTCCAAGGGCTTAATACTGAGACCCTGTTTCCAAAAAGAAAAAGAATAAATGCTTTGCTGGAGAGAAGATAGCAGAATGAGGCATACTCCAGGCAGCTAGTTGGCTTTGAGGTCTGGGGTGGACTAGCTGGAGAAAGGATTAGTGTTTGTGCTAGACCATGTGAGGAACCTTTTTTACATAGGGTGAATATTTTCCTGACCTTAGGTGCTTCTGTGTTGATCTTAATATTCTGAACTCAGGACCTGGCAAGTAAGAAAGAAAGACTCTGGGGAGCCAAGGTTGATGGCAGCTTAACTGTGGGTGCCAAAGAAAGAGTGACAGCAGTGGGCAGGCACAATGGTCTTAAACATGACTCTGGTAAGATGTCTCATCACTTGTTCCCCCTGGCCAGGGAGGAAGATGTGAAAGCAGCAGACACCCAGAAAGCCAACTGGATACTTTACCATGAAAAAGAAAAACATTTGATCCATCTGTTTCCTTAAGTAAAAGCAAAAAGTGTGTTCTCTAATATTGTTGTCTTTTTAGGGAGAAATTCAAGCCAGTAAGTGACTATTATTACTGTTTGCTACATAGAAGTCAAAGTGCTCTTTTTCTTTTCTTTTTTTAATTTTTAAAAAATTTTATTTATTTTTTATGTGTATGAATGTACTGTCTACATGTAGGTTTGTGCACCGTGTCGTGCAGTGCCGCGGAGGTCAGAAGAAGAGGGTGTTGGATTCCCCTGGAACTGGAGCTAAAGATGGTTCTCAGCTGCCATGTGGGTGCTGGGGATCGAACCCGGGACCTCTGCAAGAGCAGTCTGTGCTTTTAACCGCTAGGCCATCTCTCTAGCCCCAGTGCTCTTTTTCTTAAATACACTTATAATTATGTGATGGAAATGGGAAAATAGTAAGGACCTGCATAATTGAAATTATGACCCCTCCCATGAGCCTGGAGCTGTGGTCTCTCCTTGTGAACTTGGTGCTGTTGTCCCCTCCCATGTATCTGGAGCTTGGTTGTATCCCATGAGCCTGAGGCTGGGGCCACCTCCTGTGAACTGGAGTTGTGGTCCCCTCATGTGAGCTAGTGTTGTGGTCCCCTTTCATAAACCTGGAGGTCTGCTGAGCCTGAAACTGTGATCCCAAACTGTTAGCTATGGTTCCATGTTTCTCCAGTGGTGGGATGATGGTGGAGTAGATTGGAAGATGGAGAACAGCAGTTTCACCCTTCTTTGAGTGGCTGCATTTCCTACAACCCTTTCACCTGAGGTCCCAGAATGTGCATGGTTGTGGCTTTGCCTCTTTGTTGGGACTTATGCTGGCAACAGGGGAGTTTTTGTCATTTGCAGTTTCTAGTTTGGAGAAGACTGATTCTCTAGAATGGACTTCCCACCTTCTTTGATGGCCAGCTATGATCTTGACTCCATATGTGATCCTAGATTCCCAGGCCCTGACTTTTCTGAAGAGGTTTTACCTCTTTTCATCATTTTTCTATCATTCTACAGCTCCAGTATACCTTCACCTGTGCCCTATAAAAAATGAACTTAATTGAACTCCTAGAGATAAAATCACAGTCTGGAAAATTTAAAAAACAAAAAAAAGTACATTTGTAGCTGGTGATATGGTTCATGGTGCTTGCCACCATGCCATATAATCTGAATTTGAACCCTGGGGTCCACATGGTGGAAGGAGAGCACTAACTGTTGCACGTTGTCCTCTGACCTCCACATGTGTGATGTGTCAGGCAGGTATATACACACAAACACATCATACAATAAGAAATTAATTTCTGAGTCACAAATGCCTTTGCCTATGTTTAGATTTATAATTTCATTATTTTGAATGAATATACATGGTAGTTCGTGGCTTTTATAATGCTTGTACTTGGGAGCTGAGGAAGGAGTTCAGGTCTATCCTGGACTTGATAATGAGTTCCAGGGCAGCCTGAGCTATAGTGTAAGAGCCTGTCTCAGGGAGAGAGAAAAAAATAAATAAAGGTTAATTTTAATGTAAAACTTAACAGTCTTATGATTTATTTAGATATCTATGTAGGTATTTTTCTTTTGATTTTTATTTTATGCATACAAGTGTGTGTTGCCTGTATGTATATAAGTCATACAAAAACCGTCACCATGAAGAGGGCATTGATTTTGGGGTTACAGACAATTGTTAGCTGCCATATAGATTCTGGGAACTGAACCCTGGTCCTTTGCAAGTGAAGCCAGTACTATTAACTGCTAAGCCATCTCTCCAACCCCTTATCTTATTTTTTTGAGGCAGATTTTTACTATATTGGCCTAGCCTGCCTAGAATTGACTATGTAGACTAGGCAGGCTTCTGACTTGGAATGAGCCTCTTGCCTCCATCTCTGAGTGGTGGGATTACAGCCATGTGCCATTATGCTGGTTTATGTAGGTGTTTATACAGTTAGTCATTTACATTTAGTTTCGCTTAAGACATGCCTCCAAAACTGAGTAATAAATTTTTCATTTTAAAGCTTTGTCTTTCATTTCAGCCTATGTGCTTTCTAGATTTAAATCTATCCTGTTCTCTGTTCTTTCTGTGATAAATCAGTCTTGAAATGATAGTTCTCTGTCTAGTGAAACAAATCTCACGTGCTTTAGAGGTGCTTTGGCCCTTTGCATATGCAAATTAAAGGTCTTTAAGGTGTATTGCTGAATTTATAGATATATAGTTGGTTTTGGGAAATGTTTTGAAGTGCTAAATAATTAGAAGGCTTTGAGGTGTTTTGTTAGATTTATGGTGTAGAAATGTTTTGGAGAGTGGGGCGTGGTGGCACACATCTTTAATTCTAGCACTTGGGAGGCAGAGGGAGGTGGATCTCTGTGAGTTCAAGGTCAGCCTGTCTACTGAGTGAGCTCCAGGCCAGCTAGAACTAAAGGGTGACCCTGTCTCAAAAATACACACACACAAAAAAAAAATTGGGAGGAAGATTGACATTTTTCTTTTTTTTTTTAAATTTTTAATTAATTTTATTTATTTCTGTATGTGTATGAATGTACTGTCTGCATGCAAGTCTGTGCACCCGTGTCCTACAATGCCGCGGAGGTCAGAAGAGGGTGTCGGATTCCCCTGGAACTGGAGTTCTCCTGGAATTGGAGCCTCAGATGGTTCTTGGCCGCCATGTGGGTGCCGGGGATCGAACCCGGGTCCTCTGCAAGAGCGGTCGGAGCTCTCAACCGCTAGGCCATCTCTCCAGCCCTGACATTTTCCATATTAGGTGTTTATATTTAATCATTTAGATTTTATTTACTTTTTAGTAAAGTGTCATAATTTTCCTTAGATATGAAATTTTTGGTTAGATTTTTAAAAAATATACTATATATAGTAGCCAGGCTTGGTGATGTATGCCTTTAATCCTAGCACTTGGGAGGCAGAGGCAGGCAAATCTTTGTGAGTTCAAGGCCAGTCTGATCTACAGAGTGAGTTCTAGGACAGCTGGAGCTACAGGGCGACCCTGTCTCGAAAAGATTAAAAAAAATATATGTATAAAATATAGCAAGCTTTTTGACTTTTAAATTTGTAGCTGATTTGAATGTTACATTGGAAATGGAACACTTTGCCCACTAATCTGCCTCTCTTACTAAATTTTATCTTTCTAGTACATTGCTGTTTTTCAGTTTGTATATAGATAATAGCACCTGCAAATAATGAGATTGTAGTTTCTTTCTCATTAGCGCTGTTCACCTCTTTCTCCCTCTCCCCTGCTGTGTGTCTTTAGACCACACTATCTTTAGACCTCGCTATCCCTAAACTCCTGGTGATCCTCCTGCTTTAGCTTCCTTTTTTAATTATAATTTTATGTGTATGAGTGGAAGTGCACCCATGTTGATGTTGTGCAATGCCTGCAGAGGTTAGAAAAGGGCATTGGATTCCCTGGAACTGGGTTGTTAGCAGCCATGAGCTAACTAGACTCTCTTAATTGCTGAGCCATCTTTACAAAAGCCCTTGCCTTGGCTTCTGTAGTGCTGGGATTATAGAAATGAGCCATTAAGCTTGGCTTTGTTTTCTTCTTTTTTAAAAAACTTCTTTAAAATACAATATTTTATTAATTTGTTGAGAATTTTCTACATGCTATTCTAGTTTGATTTCTCTGTTGTTGTGATAAAACATTGACCAAAATCAATTTGTGAGAGGAAAGAGTTTATTGGGCTTACAGGTTACAGGCTGTTGAAGGTAAGGCAGGAACTAAAAGCACAGACCATGGAGAAACAATACTTACTGGCTTGCTTCCAGGCTCAGGTACAATTAAGTTATATAACCCAAGCCAAGTCACTTGCTTAAGGATAGATAGCACTGCCCACAGTGGGCTGTATCCCACAGATACGTCCCTAGATCAGTCTGATGGAGGAAATTCCTTAATTAAGGCTCCCTCTTCCAAGATATGTTGTTGATGACCACCTTAGCCTTTATACAGGAATATGATGGATTTTGATTATCTCCCCAACTCTTTCTAGATCCATCTCCTCCCAACTTCGTGTCTCCCCCCCACCCCCATTTAAATAACCCATTGAGTCCAATTTGTGCTCATGGGTGTGTGCCCATCCACTAAAGTGTCTAGACCTATCAGGAGCCACACCCTTTAATAAACCTGATTCACTCTGGCCTAGAATCTGTCAACTATCTGTAGTTCCTCAGGGGTGGGAGCTCATGAACCCCACCTCTGTCCATGCTGGAATTTTTTTTTTTCTTGGTCATTTTGAGACAGGGTCTCTCTATAGCCCCAGCTGTCCTGGAACTCACTATGTAGACCAGGCTAGCCTTGAATTTCCAGAGATCCAAGTGCCTCTGCCTCCTGAGTGCTGGGATTAAAGGCGTGCACCACCATGCCTGGCTCTATGTTGTAATGCTGACTGGCTTGATCTTATTCAGGCTTTGTGTAGGCACTCACAGCTGCTGTAAATTCATAAGCCCAGTAGTCTTGTCATGTTCAGAAGACATTTATTTATTCTGATTCTCCCTGACCACTGGTTCATATCTTTCTACCTCTGATCCTTAGGTGGAGAGGGTAGGGTGTAGATGTCCCATTTGTGACTGGGCATTCTATAGACACCTCTCTGAACTTTAAACAATTGTTTCTGAATTGCACAAGAAATTTCTCTGATGAGATCTGTGATTTGCACTAATCTGTGACTATGCAAATGCATATTTTTTATTTTTTTAAACTTTTTTATTTTTTAATTTGTTTTTATTGATGCTTTGTGTATTTCATACATCATTTTCCAATTCAGTTCAGGCATATATCCCCTTCCCTTCCCCCCACCCCACCCCTACCCATCCCAGATCATGCATTCTGCCATAACTTTTCTGCATCTGTTTGTTTTGTTTTGTTTTGTTTTCATTTTTTTTTAAACAATAAGTGATAATTTGTGAGTACAAGCATCCTTCACGTAAAACCAATTTGCGAGCAGTTGTGCCCAAACCCACACAGCTCATGGGTCCCACCATCCAGCAGGGGGGGCTTGTATGTTCAATCAAGTTGATCAAATGAGTGTCCAGTCTATATTGTTGTAGTTTCACCATTCACCCCAATCGCAGCCCTTACATTCTACCGACTAACATTGCGGTGTAGAATCTAATCTAAACTACTATCTAAACTAAATTTACTAAAATCTAAACATTCTAAAGAGGAAATCTACTAACCGGGCCACACCTCTTCCAGCTTCANCTGCATCTGTTTTGTTTTGTTTTTTTGTTTTGGTTTTCATTTTTTAACAATAAGTGATAAATTGTGAGTACAGGCATCCTTAATGTAAAACCATTTGCAGGCAGTTGTGCCCAAAACCCCACACAGCCTCATGGGGTCCACCCCATCCAGCAGGGGGGGCGTGTATGTTCAATCAAGTTGAGTCAAATGATAGTGTCCAGTCTATATTGTTTAGTTTCACACACTTCTCACCCCACCCATCGCAGCCCTTACAGTTCTACCGTGCCCCCTCTTCCGCAGATTGTTCCCTAGGCTTTAGAACAGGGACATAGGTTGTAAAAAAGAAAAAAATTTGTGTGTGCGAAGCAAAACAGTCTACTTTCTCTGGAGCTGTTGTGCCTTGTCCTCAGTCAATATCCTGGGTGTTTTGTTTCATGGGCTGACATCTTGTCTATGCATAACCTTTCAATCCTACGAATGAAGCACATGCAATTAGATATATAGGTATTTAAACAGTATTAATATATAGCCTTTCAATCGACTAATGAAGCACTCGCAATTCGATATATAGGTATCTAAACATTACTAATTGTTATGGTATGGTAGGTTACTTATGTATAGACACGATGGTTGGATGGTATGTTAATCCCATGAATTTACATTTTTCTTTTTTTTTTTTTTTAATTTTAATATTTATTTTTGTATGTGTGTGAAATGCCCTGTCTGCCTGAAGGTTTTGTCCAGCCACGGAGGAATTCCAGGTCAAGACAGAAGAAAAGTAAGGAAGGGAGAAGAAAGGAAAAAGTCCAGAATAGAGAGAGGCCTCAGAAGCAGAAGAAGCGAAGAAGGGTGTCTGAGTCACACGCTTTCCTCTCCAGATCTCCCTCCATCACCAAATTCCCCTTTCCCCCTGGACTGGAGTTAAAGATGATCCTCAGCCGCCATGTGGGTGCTGGACCGAACCCAGGTGTACCTCGGCAAGAGCAGTCGGCGCCTCCTAACGGCTAGTGACCCCCTTCTCTCAAGCCCCCATGAATTACATTGTTCCTTCTGTTATTTTAATACAAGAGACTTTCTTAACCCCCCCATAGAAATAAGGAGAAATATGATAATGATGAGGTTCCGTTCGCCAGCTGTAGATTGGAACCAACTGTTATAGAGGTTATCTCTTATAAATCTAGTAAAACTGCCTTCTTAATTGACTAACTGGACAGAGAAACTGTGAAAAGGATTATTCTCTATTCCGAACGCAAATATAATGCTAAACTCTCCTTAAGCTACGCACTTAAGCAAAATAGAATTAATACAGGAGCTCGACATCAACAATGGATTATTCGACAAAGGAGATGTTGGCCAAGGGGACTCAGCCCCCCACAAAGTGTACGGCGCTCCTTGCCTCCAAACTGGGATTTCTGCAGGAAGAGAGGTGATAAGGCCCTGCCTGTTGAAGAACCTGAGATAAACATGGGAAGATGTAATGGAGACCGCAGCTTGCAAGTATATCAGATGGTCTCTGGACATGCCAGAGAGTGTTTACCCAAAGGCCACTAGAATCAATAAATCAAATATAGGTCTCCCTTGAGTCAAGCAAGACGCCTCCGTCAACACCAGCTACAACTCACCTGCGCCTGGAAATACTTTGCAGCGGTGGCAGCCATATGTCTGTATATTCCAAATTTAATTGGCTATTAGCTCTCTCCTTGGAGGAAAACCCACGTTGATGCCAGCTTACATCCTCCTAATGGTTAGGAGATGTTATAAACCACATGAAGACCCTGTCATACTTAGCAAATGCATATTAAGAGGGCATTTTGATACTGTGTTCGTTTAGCAAAATAATAGTAATGGGTTCACCCCTATAGCCTAGCTATAGGTTCTTGGCATATATTTCTTCCCGTAACCAATCAGAAACATATTGGTTACCCCCATAACATTCGTGCCACATTTGTATCAATGGGCAGCTTGCTAGGCTGGTTGTTAGTATAGCTCACAGGGTTTACAGTTGGGTGGGACTGTTAATGACTTTCCCCTGGCAGCTTGCATATCACTTTCTGGTACTTAGAAAGGTAGTCAGCAGACAGCAAGCTTCCTGATCAGTACTTGCTTGATATCCCTATGCCCGATGACCAAGTGTGTGGTGTCTTTATCAGTAGGATTTTGCCTCAAGTTCTGTCTGTGCAACTAAGACCAATGGCAATAGCCTGTGTTATTTAAAGGGTTTCTTTTTTTTTAAATTTAAGATTATGTATGTATGTATGTATGTAAATGTCTGTAATGTTGTTGCGCCAGGGTTTCACTGTAGCCCCCCCCTGTCCTGGACTCCACTCTGTAGACCAGGCCTTGGCCTTGAACTCACAGAGATCAGCCTGCTCAGCCTCTCAAGTAGCGGGAATTAGAAGGCATGCGCCGCCCATTTTTTATGTATGCGTATGTAATGTATGTATCTATGTATGTAGAATCTATTCTATCAATCATCTATCTATCTTATCTATCTATCTATCTATCTATCTATCTAGGTGTTTTGAGGCACAGGGTCTCCCTGGATAGCCCCTCCGTTCCGTCCGTCCAGCCTCTCCCCCAGGAACGCGTCCACCCACCACCCCACCCCAACCACCTCAACCCAATGCATCCCCCTTCCTCCATCCACCATCCATCTTGGTGCTTTTGAGTCAGGTTCTCCCTGTAGCCCCCAGCTGCGTCTGAACTTGCTCCGTAGATCAGGCTGGCCTTGAACTCACAGAGGTCTGCCAGCCTCTGCCTCCCAAGTGCTGGGATTAAAGGCATGTACCACCACTCCTGGCTGGGTTTCATTTTCTTATTTTTGTGTATTGGCTGTGATTATCTGATGAATTTCAAATACTAGGGATAGAGAGATAAAGGATAGTTTTCATCCTTCAGTATGTTGATGTACAGAGTGGTATTAATAATTTGTTTTTTTGTTTTTAGCAATCAATATAACAGAAACCTAGTTTGGGTATGATAGTTCTACTCTGGCCAGATGTAGTCATTTAAAATTATTAATGTTAATCGGGCATGGTGGCTCCCACCTTTAATCAAACCAGCACCAGGAAGGCAGAGGCAGGCAAATCTCTGGGAGTTAAAGGCCAGCCTGGTCTACATAGTGAGCTCCAGGCCAGCCCCTGGGAACGAAAGGGACACCCTGTCTCAAAAGAGCAAAAAAAAAAAAAAAAAAAAAAAAAAAATTATTAATTTTAGGTGGTTCAAGAGAATTGAAACCCAGGGCTTCATCCCTACTACGCAAGTGCCTTTGTCATGAGCCACATGTCTAGTCGTGTTCCTTTTTTTTTTTTTTTTTTTCTTGATATTATTTCATTCTTTTTATGTGTGTGCGTGTATTACTGCATATCAGTAACACCTTGTTGGTGCAATGCTGCGGAATCAGAAGATGGCATTGGATCCCCTGGAAAGGGAGTTACAGATGGTTGTTTGCTCCATGAGGGTGCTGGGAATCAAACCTGGGACTTCTGCAAGAACAGCTGATGCACTTAAATGCTGAGCCATCCTCTCACCTTTTTGAGTTTTTATGTTGAGACAGGGTATACCCAGTTGCTAGGCTGGCCTTGAACTCACTTAAAAGCCCAAACAACCTTTGAATTTATGATCTCTGTATTCTGGGATTACAGAGCTGTGCCATTAGTCTTGGCTTAAGTTGGAATTATTTAAAATAAAGTTAAAAATTCAGTTCCTCATTCATAACAGCCACACTTGACTGCTAATCATGGGTAGGGACTTGGAAATCACAAATCATAGAACATTTCCATTATTGTGGAACATTCTACTGGAGAGTGCTGTGGTTAGGCTATTTGTTCCTTTGTTTCTTTTCTTTTCTGTTCATATGAAATGAAACAGTTTTGCTATTTGAACTTTTGGAAAACCCATTTAAGCCTTATGTTTCTTTGTTGTGAGATTTTAAAGTTTTGTCAAGCTTTTATTTTTTATTTTTTGGTCCATTTTGAGACAGGGGTCTCCCCTGCAAGCGGCAGCTGTCCAGGAATTCTGTATGTAGACCAGGCCTGGCCTGAATTCACAGAGATACACCAGTCTTCCGCTCTCAAGTGCTGGATTAAAGGCATGTGCACCAACCCAGCACTTTTTTCCTTTCTGAATAGTTCTTGTTACTTACATTTTTCTTTTCTTTTTTTTTTAATTTTAGTTTAATATGAATATATTATATATATAGATAATATATAATTATATATTTTTTTTTTTTTGTCTTCGAGACAGGGGTCTGCCGCCTGGAGCCCCAGGCCGGTCCTGGAACTCGATTTGTAGACCAGGCTTTGGCCTTGAACCTCACAAAAGATCCACCTACCTCTGCATCCCAACTGCTAGGATTAAAGGGTGGCACCACCATGCCCCGGCTGTTTATTACATTTTTTTTCTAAAAAATTGTGTTCACTCAGGGGGCGGAGAGAGTGGCCATAGTGGTTATAGAGCTGCCGACTGCTCTTGCAGGAAGGACCTGGGTTTTGATCCCCAGCACCCAGTGGTAGGCTGAGGCTAACATCTGTCTTTAACTCCAGTTTTCCAGGGGAATCCGACACCCCTATTCTGACTTCCGCGGCATTTGCACTACATGGGTGCCAACAGACATACGAAATAAAGAAAATTAAGGGGCTGGAGAAGATGGATCAGCTGTTAAGAGCCGCCTACCTGTCCGTACGGAGGAACCAGGTTCCATCCCCAGCAACACACATGGCAGCTGAGAACCATCTGAAACTCCAATTCCAGGAGAACTCCAGTTCCAGGGCAATCCGACACCCTCTTCTGACCTCCGTGGCATTGCACGACACGGGTGCACAAACTTGCATGCAGACAGTACATTCATACACATATAGAAATAAATAAAATTAATAAAAAAAAATTAAATAAAAAAATTGTGTCATCAGATAGCAAATGTGGGCATAAGGCAAGGGTCTTTAAGGTGTCTTGCTTTTTTGGTAAATAAAATTATATTGGCATATATTCATATTTGTTCACCTTGGTTGTGTTAATCCTATAAATGTAGAGATGATAGTTATGAGAGAAGTTTGAGTCATTTATTAAAAGCCTTTCCTGTTTGTCTTTTGATTTTTCTCCCTGTTATAAATTGTCCACTTTGGAGATTTGGCAATTTGGGGGGAGTTGTTTACATGCATCCTCCAATTTATTTCAACTCTTCTCTTTTTTTTTTTTTTTTTTTGAGACAGAGTTTCCCTGTAGTCCCAGCTAGCCTAGAATTTGCTATGTAGACCAGGCTGGCCTTGAACTCACATTGATCTGCCTGCCTCTGCCTCCTGAGTGCTAGACTTAAAGAGGTGCGCCACCATGCCCAACCCTGTCTTTTTCTACTTGTTTTAAACTCTTCAGCATGAATATTTGAAGCTTTAAGATTCCCTAACTAAACCACTTTCTCTGACTCCTGTGTATTATGTGTATTATGTTAGCACTTGAATTAGAATTATGTTTGGTTTCACAATGTAGGATATGTCTTTTTGCATTATTAATGTAATTGTATTTTAGGAAATTGTAAGTTAAGATTGGGAAGTCTTCAGTTTGTTAAGACATGCATTATGTGGCTGGAGAGATGGCTTAGCAGTTAAGAGCTGCTCTTATAAGGACCTGGGTTTGGTTCCCAGCACCCACATGGCAGTTCAGTTCCAGGGGATTTGATACCCTCTTCTGCCTCCTTAGGCATTGCATGACTCAGGTGTACTTACATACATGGAGGTAGTATGCTCAAATGCATAGAATAAGAATATAAGCACTGTAAACAGATTGTCATCTTTTTTTGGGAGGGGAGGGGGTCTTTTTGAGACAGGATCTCCCAGTTCTAGCTGGCCTGGAACTTGCTATGTAGCCTAGGCTGACCTGGAACTCACAGAGATCTGGCTGCCTCTGCGGGGATTAAAGGCGTGTGCCACCAAGCCCAGCATTGTCATCTGTCTTTGTAAATCTTAACTTGCATTGCATGCTTGAGAAGATTCTGTGAATCTTTCTTTAAAATTTTTTTATTTTATTTCTTCTCTTTTTAATTTTTTATTGAGCTTTTGTGCATTTCATACAACCTTTCCCAATCAAATTTAGACCTGTCTCCTCCCCACCCCCCAAGAGCTCATACATTGTGCCATACATGTTAAGTCCTGTCTAGCATATTTTTCTTGGTCTTTTTTTAACTTTTTTTGATGCAGAGGTTTATTGTTGTGGTCAGATCTTTGAACAAGTTTTTGTTGTTGCTGTTCCCTTTAATTTTATTTTACTCTAAAATATTCCACACATAGACCAAAATGACAGTGTATATAAGGATTTGGTGCTAGGATCCACAAATGAGGGAAACCATTCCCCGTTTGTTTTTTTGGGCATGTGTTACTTCACATCCATTTACCTGCAAATCTCATGATGTCATCTTTCTTTACCACTGCATAGAACTCCATTGTATAGATGTACCACATTTTTGTTACCCAGTCATCAGTTGAGGGGCATCCTTCCATCTTCTAACTCTTTTCTATTGTGAAAAGAGCTGCAATAAACATGGTTGTGCATGCATCTCTGCAATAGAATGAATCTTTTACTGGGTCAGGTGGTAGGTTCATTTTGACCCTTTTTAAGCATTATCCACACTGCTTTCCATAGTGGTTGTGCGAGTTTGCATTCCCACTAGCAGTGGATGAGTGTTCTCCTTTCCCCACAACCTCTCCAGCATTTGGTATCCTTTGTTTTCTTGATCATAGCCAGGCTTACCAAAGTAAGATGAAACCTTAAAGTGGTTTTAATTTGCATTTCCTTAATTGTTAGCTATGCAGAACACTTTTAAAGATGTTTCTCAGTCATCTTTACTTCTTCATTTGTGAAGTCTCTGTTCAGCTCTTTACTCCCTCTTTTGGGTCATTGTTTTCTTGGTCCTTTGTTTCTGTTTTTGTTTTATTTTATTTTTTTATTTTTATTTTATTATTATTTTTTTTTGGTCTTTTCGAGACAGGGTCTCCCTGAAGTCCCAGCTGTCCTGGAACTCACTTTGTAGACCAGGCTGGCCTTGAACTCACAAAGATCTGCCTGCCTCTGCCTCCCAAGTGCTAGGACTAAAGGCGTGTGCCACCACGACTGGCTTTTTTTTTTTTTTTTTTTTTCTATTAGTTTTTGTATGTGTATGAATGTACTAAACCGATCTGCATGTAGGTTTGTGCACTCGTTGTCGTGCAAATGCTGCGGGGGTTAGAAGAGGGTCTCGGATTTTCCTTTGGAACTGGAGTTCTCCTGGAATTGGAGTTTACAGACGGAATAATTCTTAGCCTCCCATGTGGGTGCTGGGACGCAAACTGGGTCCTCTGGCAAGAGCAGTCAGGGCTCTTAACTCTGCTAGGCCATTTCTCTCCAGCCCTGGGTCTTTGTTTTTTTTTTTTT
>VZQC01012261.1:2173632-2205964 GCA_009823505.1 Rhizomys pruinosus | reverse complement strand
TAGCCCCAGCTGTCCTGGAACTCACTCTGTAGACCAGGCTGGCCTTGAACTCACAAAGATCCGTCTACCTCTGCCTCCCAAGTGCTAGGATAGTTGATTTTTATACAGGGTGAAAGGTAAGGGTTTAGTTTTATTTTTCTGCAAGTGGTGGTCCAGTTTTGCCAGCACCATTTGCTGAAGATGCTGTCTTTCCTCCATTGAATCTTCCTGGCCCCTTTGTCAAATATGAGGTGGCTTGTAGTATAGCCAGTATGCTGAGAATTAGGCATGCACAGAGCTTGTCCATCATCAACCTAACCTGCCCTAGGCAAGTGAGATCATACAAGCAGTGTTGCAGACCTGGGCCAATCAGAAGACGACAAGAGGAGAGCGGGAATGTGAATAGTACATAACCCCTAACCCTGCCCCCAATAAACGATTCCGAGACAGCTTGCCCTCTGTCTGCGTTCACTTAACTCCCAGGGTCTGTGTTTTGACTCTGTGCCTCTCACCCCCATTCCTTCTTCTGTCGGACCCTGAAATTCCCCAGCAGGCCTGTGGGATTGACTACAGTGGCTGAAATTGCATGTGCTACAAGTTTGGATTTTCAGTTTTGTTCTGTTGATTTACGGGTGTGTTTTTGTGCCAGTACCAGGCTGTTTTATGACTATAGCTCTGTAATATAGTTTGAAGTCTGGTATAGTAATCCCCCCAACATTACTTTTTTGCTCAGGGTTGCTTTGGCTATTTGGGGTCTTCTGTTTTTCCATATGAATTTTAGGATGTTTTTTCCCTAAATCTGTGAAAAAAGTCATGGGAATTTTAAGTGGGATTACATTGAATCTATATATTACTTTGGGTAGGATGGTCTTTTACTATATTAATTGTTCCAATCCATGAGCATGGGAGTTCCTTCTATCTTCTGGTGTCTTCTTCAGTCTGTTTCAAAGATTTAAAATTTTCATTGTAGAGACCTTTAGTGTCTTTGGTCAGGTTTGTTCCGAGATATTTTATTTATTTTTTGAGGCTATTGTGCATGGGAAGGTCTCCTTGTATTCCTTCTCCAATTGCTTGCTGTTGGCATAAAGAAAGGCTGCTGATATTTCTAGGTTAATTTTGTAACCTGCCACTTTATTGAAATCTAGGAATTTCCTGGTGGAATTTTTGGCATCCCTTAGGTATACTAATCAGAAGAGATGAAGAGGGTCACTACATTCTTATCAAAGGAACAATTAACTTTGAAGATTTCACAATCATGAATATATGCGCACCAAACTGTGGAGTACTGAACCTCATAAACAATATTCTACAGGCTTTAAGGCACAGATTAATCCCAACAAACCTAGTAGTAGGGGACTTCAGTGCCCCACTGTGTCCATTAGTCAGGTCAACTGGACAAAGAATAAACAGACAGCTCAACTGAACAATATGATACACCAAACATCTACTGAATATTCCACCCAAGCACCAAAGAATATACTTTATATTCAGCACCCCATGGAACATTCTTCAAAATGGACCACATACTAAGACACGGAACAAATCTCAACAAATACAAAAAAATTGAAATAATTCCATGCATTCTATCAGACCACAATGCAACAAAGCTTAATATCAACACCAGAAGAAGCCCTACTATCTACAATAACTCATGAAGACTAAACAACACAATCCTGAATAATGAATGGGTCAAAGGAGAAATAAAGAAATAAAAATATTCCTGGCACTAAATGAAAAGGACAATATAACACAACAGCTGGAGAGATGGCTCAGTGGTTAAGAGTCAACTGCTCTTGCAGAGGACCTGGGTTTGATTCCCAGCACCCACATGGCAGCTAAGAACTGTCTTTTTTAAGCTGGGCGTGGTGGCACATCCCTTTAATCCCAGCACTGGGGAGGCAGACGCAGGCGGATCTCTGTGAGTTCAAGGTCAGCCTGGTCTTCAGAGTAAGTTCCAGGCCAGCTGGGGCTATAGGGAGACCCTATCTAAAAAAAAAAAAAAAAAGAAAAAAAAAAGGACAAATAAAGGACTGCAACTAAAAACACTGGAGAGACAACAACAAATGAATCCAACCCAACAGACAAGAAGAAATAACAAGAATCAGATTGGAGATCAATGAAATAGAAAAAAAGAAAACAGTACAAAGAATCAATGAACCCAAGAGCTGGTTCTTTGAAAGGATAAACAAGATAGATAGACCTCTAGCCCAGTTAAGAAACAAAGAGCAACTTCAAATGAACAGAATTTGATATGAAAGGGAAATAATCACAACAGATAATGAAAAAGATTCAGGCAATTATATGAGAATACTTTAGGAACCTATTCTCTATTAAATTTGAAAACTATTCTCTATTAAATTTGAAAGCCTACGAGAGATGGATGAATATCTGAAATCATGGAAATCATCAAAGCTTAAACAAGAAGAGATTGACAGCTTAAACAGACCCTTAACATATGAAAATTGAAACAGTAATACAAAACTTCCTAAGTAAAAAAAACCTGGGACCTACAGGGACTGGGGAGATGGCTCAGTGGTTAAGAGCACTGATTGCTCTTGCAGAGGACCCGGGTTTGATTACCAGCACGCATATGGCAGCTGAGAACTGTCTTTAACTCCAGTTCCAGGAGAATCCTATGCCCTCTTCTGACCTCTGTGGCATTGCACAACACGGGCACACCAACCTACATGCAAACAGTACACTCATATACATTAAAAAAAAGAGGAAAAAAAAATAAAAGAGGACCTACAACCATTATTACTCAAATTATTCAAAAGGATAGAAACAGATGGAAATCTCCAAAATTCCTTCTATGAAGCTAGCATCACTCTTAATATCAAAACCAGGCAAAGATACAACCAAGAAAGAAAACCATAGACCCATTTTTTTTTTTTTTTTTTGGTCTTTTTGAGACAGGGTCTCCCTGTAGCCTCAGCTGTCCTGGAACTCACTCTGTAGACCAGGCTGGCCTTGAACTCACAAAGATCCGCCTGCCTCTGCCTCCCAAGTGCTTGGATTAAAGGCATGCGCCACCACGCCAGGCTAGACCCATTTCTTTAATGAATATACATACAAAAATTCTCAACAAAATAATTGCAAACTGCATACAGGCACACGTTCAAAAAGGTCATCCACCATGACCAAGTCTGATTTATACCAGAGATGCAGGGATGGTTCAACATATGTAAGTCAATAAATAGCATAAAGCATATAAATGGGCTGAAAACCAAAAACCACATGGTCATTTCAGTTGGTGCAGAAAAGGGCTTTGATAAAATTCAACATGCCTTCATGTTTAAAGTCCTAGAGAGACTTGGACTGGAGGGAACATTCCTCAGCATATTTAAAGCCATGTACAACAAACCCACAGCCAACATTCTAAATGGAGAAAAATTAGAAGCATTTCCTTTAAAAGCAGGAACCCCTGCAAGGCTGCCCCCCATCTCCATTTCTTTTCAGTATAGTGCTTGAAATTCTTGCTAGACCTATAAGAGATGAGAAGGAAATTAAAGGAGTACTAATTGGAAAAGAGGAGGTCAAACTATCCCTATTTTTTTATTGTCTATGTATGAGTGTTTTGCCTCCATTTATGTAACCACCCACAAAGGCCAGTGTAGGGCTTTTGATCTCCTGGAACTGGAGTTGTGGAGGATGTTAGCTGTTATGTGGATTCTGGGAATGGAACCCAGGTTCTCTACAAAAGCAACAAGTGCTCTCAGCTGCTGAGCCATCTCTCTAGCGCCCACACCTTGTTCCCCCTCCCTTGTCCCTCCCCCCTTGTCCCTCCTTTCCCTTTCCTGCCTTTTCCCTCCTTCCCTCTTCTTCCTCCTCCTTTCCCTCCCTTTCCTCCATTCCCTCTCAGCCTTCCTCTCCCCTCCTCTCCTTCCCCCTTTCCTGTTCCCTCCCTTCCCTTCTCACCCCTCCCTCTCTCCCTCTCCCATCTCCTCTCCCACTTTCTCCTCCCTCTCTCTCTCTCTCTCCCTCTCTCCCTCCCTCTTTCCCCCTCCCCCTCCCCTTCCTCTCCCCCTCTCTCTCCCCCTCCCCCTCCCATCTCCTCTCCTACTCTTTCTCCTCCCTCTCCCTCTCCTCCCTCTCTCTCTCCTCCCTTTCCCTCTCCTCCTCCCCGTCCTCCTCCCCTCCCCCTCCTCCCCCTTCCTATTCCCTTCCTGTTCCCTCTTGCCCTCCCTTATCTCCTTCTTTCTCCTTTCCTTTCCTTTCCTTTCCTTTCCTTTCCTTTCCTTTCCTTTCCTTTCCTTTCCTTTCCTTTCCTTTCCTTTCCTTTCCTTTCCTTTTTTTTTCTTTTTTCTTTAGTTTTTTCCTTTTTGGGGGGTATTTTTTGCTATTTTTGAGGCAGGGTCTCCCTTTTAGTACCAGCTGTCCTGGAACTTGCTCTGTAGACTAGGCTGGCCTTGAACTCTCAGAGATCCACCCACCTCTACCTCCCAAGTGCTGGCTTCTTTTTTAGTTTTTTCCTTTTTTTGGTATTTTCTTTTTTTCTTTAGATGTAGGATTGACCTGTAGCCCTGGCTGGCCTTGCTACATAGACCAGGCTGGCATTGATCTCACAGAAGTCCTCCTTTCTCTGCTTTTCCTGAGTGTTGGGATTAAAGGCCTGTTCTCCCATGGTCTCCCTTTAGTCCCAGCTAGCCTGGAGCTTGCTATGTAGACCAGGTTAGCCTTGAACTCAACAGAGATTCACCTGCCTCTGCCTCCTGAGTGCTGGGATCAAAGGTGGGCACCACCACACCTGGCATTTTTGTTTTTTAAGATTTATTTTTATTTTATGTGTATGAGTGTTTACCTGGATGTATGTATGTGTACCGTGTTTGTGCCTGGTACCCACAGAGGCTGGAAGAGAGCATCACATCTCCTGAAACTGGAGTCACAGAGAGTTGTGAGCTGTCATGTAGATGCTGGGAACTGATTTTATGTAAGAGAAGCCAGTGCTTTTAACTGCTGAGCCATCTCTCTAACCTTACATCTTATTCTCTTCTATTTTTATTGTGGTTGTTGAGACAGTCTCCCTGTAGTCCCAGCTGGCCTGGAACTTACTATGTAAACTAGGCTAGCCTTGATCTCATAGAGGTCCACCTGTCTCATCCTTAGGAATTAAAGGTGTATGCCACTGTGCCTGGCTGTCTGATTTGAGATAGATGTTTCACTGAACCTCGAGTTTATGGATTTGGTTAGAATGGTTGGTCAGTGAGCTCTAAGTATCCTCCTTTTCTCAGTTCCTCCAGCTCTGGGGTTACAGATAAGCACTGCCATGTCCATCCTTGACGTGAGCACTGGGGCATTTTGCTGAGTGGACCATCTCTCTAAACCCCATATTTAACTATTTCTTTAATGAATTTAAAGTCAACAACTCAAAACAGCAATTTTTACAGTCGTACATTCTGAACAATGCAGAACAAAGATGTAATAATATCTTACATGCAGAGGAATGATGTAGTAAATGTGGTCTTTGGTTTTTAAAATTATACCATTATAGTTCTGTAGGAGCAGAAAACTTTGCACATACAATAAAAACACTGCAATTCATAACAACATTTGAATCTTAGCTGAGGTGTTTTTAGGTAGTGATGGTTGGCATTAGTGTAGTGTGCATGTTGTGTGTTAGGACTAAGGCTACAGTAAAGTTGTGTGATATGACACCCATGAGGTCTTTTTTTGCTTTTTAGATTAGTTGTGCACTTGATTTTGAATTAATTTTTGTTGATTATGTGTTGAGGCCTTGTTAATGCTTCCAGAGTTTTCATAAGTCCTCACATTAAATTATGTGATTCTAAATAGGGTCATGACCTATAGTTTAAGAAACTGTGCACCAAAAGCTAAACCACAACTTGTTGATTATGTCTTCAATATTTTCTAGATTATTATATATCAGTAGTAGAAAAAGATGTATTGAAATTTGTACTGTGACAAAGAAAGGCACCCCTCCTCCAAATTTTGTACTTTGTTGCTGGAAATCTCGTGTAATCTTCCGGGCCCCTAATTTTATGTTTTATTAAACATGTAAGTTTCAATTACTTCGCTTATAGCTTGAAGTTTTAGTCATTTTAGAATGGGTTTTCTGTGTCTTGTAATTCTTCTGAGCTTTATTTTTTTAGTTTTATGTATGTGTTCATGTGTGTATTTGTATTTGGATGTACTGATACATGTGTGTTGAGGTCAGTGGACAACCTTGGGTGTGGTTCCTCAGATGGCATCCTACCTTTTCTTTTTGAAACAGGGTCTTTCATCGATTTGGAACTTTCTGACTAAGAGAGGCTGGGTGGCTTAAGGGATCCTCCTGTCTCTACTTCTATACTTCTGGGATTACTAAGGGGATTTTTTTTTTTTTTTTTTTTTTTAAATATAGATTCTAGGGATTTTGCTCAGGTTTTCAGGCTTGCAAGGCAAACGTTGTGCAAATGAGCCATCCCCTCCAGCCCCAGCTGGCCTGGAACTGGAACTTGCCATGTGGATCAGGCTGGCCTTGAAGTCACAGAGATCCACCTACCTCTGCTGAGTGCTGAGATTAAAGGCATGGGCTATAACACCTGGCACTTCCAGCCCATTTTAAAAGCTGTTTGGTTTGATGAGAATAGAGGCACTAGGGTTAGAGAGATGGCTCAGTCATTAAGAGTGTGGCTCCCTGGCCGGTCCTAGCACTTGGGAGGCAGAGGCAGGTGGATCTTTGTGAATTCAAGACCAGCCTGGTGTACAGAGTGAATTCCAGGACAGCTGGGGCTACAAAGACCAAAAATAAAATAAAATAAAAAAAAACAAGAGTGTGGTTCCCAGCATCCACATCAGGCAGCTCAGAACTGCCTGTACCTCCAACTGCAGGGGATCTGATGCCCTCTTCTGGCTTCCATGGCACTGGATGCATATGGAACCTCCCCTCTCCCAATAATTAAAAACAAAATCTTGAAGAAACAAAAGAATGGCACCTGCCTTTCTTTTTGTTGTTGCTTCCGTTTTTATTTTTCTCTTTTCTTGGCTTTTTTGAGATAGAGTCCCACCATTTAGCCTAAGCTGGCCTGGATGGAATTGGTGTGTGGCCCAGGCTAACCTCCAGCCTGCTAACCTCCAGCCTGCCTTCCTCCTGCTTCAACCTCCACAGTGCTGGGATTTTAGGTGGTGCTTCTGTCTCCTATTTGTCTTATTTTTCCCTTGTCTTTTGCTTTCTTGTTTCGAAAATGGTTATTTGCATTTGTCCACTATACCATCTTCTTCTTTCTGGTAGGAAAGTTATCTATAGTCTATAGTCTGATTTATACACACACACACACACACCCGCGTGCACGTGCATATATATATAATTTTTTTTTGTCTTTTTGAGATAGGGTCTCCCTTTAGTCCCAGCTGTCCTGGAACTCACTGTGTAGACCAGGCTGGCCTTGAACTCACAGAGATCCACCTGCCTCTGCCTCCTGAGTGCTGGTATTAAAGGCAGGGATGGCCTAGCGGTTAAGAGCGACGACCGCTCTTGCAGAGGACCCGGGTTCGATCCCCAGCACCCACATGGCGGCTGAGAACCGTCTGTGACTCCGGTTCCAGGAGAACTCCAGTTCCAGGGGAATCCGAGACCGTCTTCTGACCTCCGCGGCATCGCACGACACGGGTGCGCAGACCTGCATGCAGACAATACATTCATACACATAAAAATAAATAAAATTAAAAAAAAAAAAATTAAAAGGGTAAAACTAAAAATAAAGAAAAAACATCTCTCCCTCCCTTCCCTTTTTCTCTTGAGACAAGGTCTCCCTGTAACCCCAGCTGGCCTGGAACTCCCTCTGTAGATCAGGCTGGCCTTGAACACAGAGATCTGCCTGCCTCTGCCTCCCAAGTGCTGGGATTAAAGGTGTGAGGCACCACACCCAGCTGATCAGTATTTTTTTCCAGCTTCCATGTTGATGTTGCTCAGTGTTGTAGTTTAGATTTTATTGGCTCTAAAATTAGGCTTGTTATATAAACACAAACACACACACACACACACACACACACACAGTTGATATGTAGACTAGGCTGGCCTTGAACTCAGAGAACTTACTGCCACTGCTTCTTGTGTGCTGGGATTAAAGCCACGAGCCCCTGTGCCTGGCTGATTGTTTACATTTTGTTAATATTGTTATACGTCCATGTTTATATTTATCTTAATCTTCACTTACTGTAACTGTAAAGTTCTCTTTCTTTCCTTCATAAGATTATTTAAGTTAGCAAGCCTGCAGAGTGATGGGTTTCACTGGGGCATTTTTCTACATATGTTCCCATTAGGGTTTGTTTCAGTTTGTCCCCTCAGCCACTGTCCTCCCTGGTTCTCACTGCCTTCCCCTGGTTTATTCGTTTCCTTTCACCAGGTAGTTTAGCCTTCTGCTTCATGTCACTTGTATTCCATAACTTTCTTACCCGCTTCCTTAAGATTTCTTCCTCCCTTGTCATAATTTCATGACTTATACTTATGTTTGTGCAAACACACTTAATTTTAAATATATTTTATTTTTTATGTGTATGAGTGTATTACTTACATGTATGTATGTAAGTACACCTGTGTTGTGCAATGCCTGCAGAGGGCAGAAGATGGTGTCAGAACCCCTGGAACTGGAGTTACCAACGGTTGTTAGCTGCCTTGTGAATTCTGGAAACTGAATCTGGGTCTTCTTCAAGACCATCCAGTGCTCTTAAACTCTGAACCATCTCTCCAAGACTCCCCCTCCCTGAATTTTTATTTATTTATTTATTTATTTATTTATTTATTTATTTATTTATTTATTTATTTATATGTACTGTCTGCATGTAGGTTTGTGCACCCGTGTCCTGCAATGGTTAAAAGAGGGTATCAGATTCCCTGGAACTGGAGTTTTCCTGGAATTGGAGTTACGGACGGTTCTCAGCCACCGTGTGGGTGCTGGGGATCAAACCCGGGTCCTCTGCAACAGCAGTCAGTGCTCTTAACTGCTAGGCCATCTCTCCAGCCCCACCTCACTGAATTTTTAAAAATAAAACTTGCATATGAGAGAAAACATGCAACATTTGTCTGTCTTATTTCACTTAACATCATGATTTCCATATTTATCCATCTTTCTGCAAATGCCATAATTTATTTTCTTTATGACCAGACAAAATTCTGTTGTGTAAATGTACCACATTTTTAACTTGTTTATCTATTGATATACATCTAGGTTGGTTGCATTTCCTAGCTATTGTGAATACTGTACTATAGCAGACACAGAGAATTCGTCTCTTTGGTTTGTCAACTTAGGTATATATCTAAGAACAGTATAGATGTATCATTCCCTCCCTCCTCCCTCCCTCCTGATTTTCTTTTTTCTTTTTTTCCTTGGTCTTTTTGAGACAGGGTCTCTCTGTAGCTTCAGCTGGTCTGAAACTCACTCTGTAGACCAGGCTGGCCTCTAACACAGAGATCCGCCTGCCTCTGCCTCCTGAGTGCTAGGATTAAAGGTGTGTGCCACCACACCAAGCTTGAAGACGGTTCTTAGCCACCATGTGGGTGCTGGGAATCAAACCTGGGTCCTCTGCAAGAGTAGCGCTCTTTTTTTTTTTTTAATTTTTTTAAATTTTATTTTTGAATGTGTATGAATGTACTGTCTGCATGTAGGTTTGTGCACCCGTGCCATGCAATGCCGCAGAGGTCAGAAGAGGGTCTCGGATTCTCCTGGAACTAGAGTTCTCCTGGAATTGGAGTCACAGATGGTTCTCAGCTGCCATGTGGGTGCTGGGGATCGAACCCTGGTCCTCTGCAAGAGCAGTCGGTGCTTTTAACCGCCAGGCCATCTCTCCAGCCCCAAGAGTAGCGCTCTTAACTGCTGAGCCATCTCTCCAGCCGCGAATTTTTGGGTATTTCATATAAAGCATCTTAATCATCTTTATACCTCCCCTCCTACCCTCCCATAGCTCTCCCCTGCCCCCACTGGATTTCATGCATTCTGTCATTTATGTTAAGGCCTGTCAAATCAAATTAGTGTACTCAGACATCTCCTTCAATGCATGTTCATCCACCTGGGTTAGTTTGCCTGTCTAGAGTCACTCCCTTAAAGTAGGCCAACTTTCCCTCACTCAGCAGTAATCAGCTGCTAATTTCCCAAGTTCTTTGGCTAAGATTGGGGTCTGCTGCCCACTTCTCCAGTTGTTTGGGTTTTTGTCTGCTTGAGTTTACATGGGTCTTGTGCATGCTGTCACAATTGCTGTGGATTCATATGAGCAAGGTCCCAGGAGCCTCAAGGCTCTGTTTCTGTACGGCAAGGCACCACCTCCCCTGACTCTTACAGTCTTTCCAACCCCCTTGACCACAATGGTCTCTGAACCCTGGGTGGGTGAAGTTTAATATAGGAATCCTCTCCAAGGACTCGTACGATTCAGACTCTTATTCTCTATGCTTTGGCCATTTGTGGGTCTTTGTGTTCCTTTTCCTCTGTTGCATGAGGGAGCTTCTTTGATGAGAGTTGAGAGATAAATTGATATTCTCTCTACCCCTTGTTCTATGTTTTGTAAGCCTCAGGTGCAGAGGTTCCATTGTAGGTGTGTCAATTAAGGTTGGGTGTTCCACAGACATTTATTCTTTATGTGTGACCAGATGTGGAACTCCGTAATAGTCTCCATCTGTTGCAAAAGAAGCTTATTTTGGGCTGGAGAGATGGCCTAGAGGTTAAGAGCACGGACTGCTCTTGCAGAGGACCAGGGGGTTCAGTCCCCAGCAACCACATGGCGGCTAAGAACCGTCTGAAGCTCCAATTCCAGGAGAACTCCAGTTCCAGGGGAATCCGAGACCCTCTTCTGACCTCCGCGGCATTGCACGACACGGGTGCACAAACCTACATGCAGACAGTACATTCACACACATACAAAAATAAATAAAAAAATTAAAAAAAAGAAGCTTATTTGATGAATGGTGACTAGGATACTTGTCTGTAAATTTAAGGATTCATATTTAGTATATACTAAGAATTTAAATTTGTGTAAGAATGTGATAGGCTTAGGGTTTTCTCTATGATCTATGACCTTTACATCCTGGTATTTTGGGCATACTTTTATTCCTTTTGCCCCTTGTTTCCTTCTTGTTGTAGTGAAGAAACAGTATATACTAGTGTAGCTTAGAAATGATAATGAAAGCCAGGGGTTGGAGAGATGGCTCAGTGGGTAAAGGTGCTTGCTACCAAGCATGACAGCTTGAGTTCATGGTGTATGGGGAGAACTGACTCTTGAAAATTGTCTCTGACCTCCACACATGTGGTCTGGCATGCCCCTCCTCCCAAATAAACATTAAAGAAAGAGGGGAAAAAGCCAGGTAGGGTGGCTTACTAACCTGCAGTCCCAGCACTAGAGAGGCTGAGTCAAGCCTGTGTTACAGAGTGAAATTCTGTTAAAGAAATCCAAAAACACTACAAAAGGCCCTAGTTTGATAATAAAATGACTTAAAGGCACTGGGGTAGGGAAGAAAGAAGTCACTGAAAATTCCTCATAAATATAGGAGTGTTTCCCAAATGTTCTTAGTTCATGATGCCCTTGGTGTCTTTTGAATTTTATTTTATTATTTTTTTAATAGGTGTGTTTTGGCTGTAAGTATGTTAGTTGCACCTGTGTTGTGTAGTCCCAGCAGAGGTTAGCAGAGGGCATTGGAACCCGTGGTAATGGAGTTATAGATAGTTGCTAGCTGCCACGTGGGTGCTGGGAACTGAGTTCGGATCTTCTGCAAGAGCAGCTAGCACTCTTAACCACTGAGCCATCTCTGTAGCCTCAGCTCTTTTATTTTTCATGAAGCCATTCAATCATACCTAAATGTGACATGTATGGGGAGGCCAGAGGACAACTTGTGAGATTCCTGCCATGCTATAACCTTGTTGATGTTTGTTTTTCCTCATTATTTTCATTATGAAAAGTGATTAAAAACTTGTGTACATTTCTTTTTGTTCATGTGAAGGACTTTAAGAGAACAAGTTGTACTTGTATTTGAACATCTGACAGATTAGTAGTTTTCCAACTGCTCCCTGGGGTCCTTCCTGACACATGAGTGTAGTCATTAAGCTACTTATCACTCAGACACTGTAGTGCTCTTAACCTCTGAGAGCATTTGACATTGTTACCAGATTTTTTGTTATAAGAATGAACTTCATGAGTGGTACAAACCCCCCCCCCCCAAAAAAAAAGAACGGACTTCATAAGTAGTTGGGTATGGTGGTGCAGGCCTTTAATCCCAGTACTCAGGAGCCAGGTGGATCTCTGAGTTCAAGTCCAGCCTGGTCTATATAGGGAGTCCCAGGCCAGCTGGAGCTCTAGGAGACCCTGTCTCAAAAAGACCAAAAGAAAAAAAAACAACCACCACCACCACCACAACAACAGCAATGAACAAACTTTATGAATAAAGTAAGTCTGAAGAATCATTCTTGTGCATACTTAAGATACTTCTTCTAGATCAAACCATAGTCCATAATCATTGGATGTCTTGTGTTGGCACATATACTTACTGAATCTACACCAATTATTCTGAATTTTACTTGTTTGTATTTAGAGATGAAAAATGGGTAAATAAAATTTGCTTTTATGCTTGATTCTAGGCATTAAAATGCTTTTTGACTTGGGAGGCAGAGACAGGTGGATCTCTGTGAGTTCAAAGTCAGCCTGGTCTACATAGCGAGCTCCAGGCCAGCTGGGACTAAAGGGAGACCCTGTCACTTACACAAAAAGATAAATCTTTTTGATTTGTTTTTATTTTATGTGTGTGTGCATGGTTTGCCTCTATACTATGAATATACAATGCCCACAGAGGTCAGAAGAGGGTGTCGGATCCCCTGGAACTGAAGTTATAGACAGTTGTTAGCTACCATGTCCTCTGCAAGAGGCATGCTCTTAATTGTTGTGCTGTCTCCCCAGCCCAATTCCAGGTATAGTTTCAGGTGCTTGAACATTACTCTACAAACCCATTAGGATTCAGTGAAGGTTCAGTTATTAGAAGCAACCTTTCCTTTTCTGAAAAATTCTTGTTTTTAACTTTTAGTATTGATCTTATAGTTGATATTTCTGTCTTACTCATTTTATGCTCTTTGAACCTTGCTAGATTATTAGTTGTGTATTTATAGTGCTTTATGTTTTACTTTTGAAAATATTAAAACCTGGAAGTTGGGTATGTTTTTTTTTTTTTTTTTTTTTTTTGGGTATGTTTTTTACAGTCATTTCCAGTCAATTAGAATACAAACAGCAGGTATGGTGTGGTTCTAGTACTATCATTCAAGAGCTTTTGGATGCTAGAGGAGGCATAGAGAGATTTGAAGTTTTCTGCATAACACTTTCAGCAAATTCAATGGGTAGCATTATTGGTTTGTGGTGAAAGTCCAAAAGGAAAAAGAAAAAGAATAAATAAGACATCACCAAAGTGTAATTCATTCAAAGTGAGTACATTTTCTTTTTTGCATTTATTATTCCGTAAGTATGCATAAGTGTGTTTGCCATGGCATGTATGTGGAGGTTAAAGGACATCTGTGGGAGTTTGTTCTTTCTTTCTACCCCGTAGGTTTTGCTGATTGAACTCGAGTTCAGTGGCAAGCACTTTTTCTCAATAAGGCACCTCACTAGCCCTCTACAATTTCTGTTTTTGTTTTACTTAGTTTTGTGTGTGGTACATATATGTACTCATAAAGATCAGAGGTCTATGTTAGATGTCTTTCTCAGTTGCCTTATATCTCATGTTTTGAAATTGGGTCTTTTCCTGAATTTGGAGCTGAGATTTGGCCAAACTATTTGGCCAGCAAGCTCCAGTTGAATCTGCAGTCTCTACCTCCTCAGCATTAGGATTACAAGTGTTGGCTGTGCTTAGCATTTTATGTGGGTGATCAGAACTTGAACTTGAACTTGGATCTTCATGCTTGTGCATCAAGGACTTTACCGATTGAACTATCTCCTTCAGTTTTTGCTTTTAAACCCTCTTGTACTTCTTTCAAAGAAACTGAATATTTACATGTTTGTTGAAATTCTAAAGTTGCTAAATTCCTCACCTTCTGTTCTCCACAGACATTGCATGACATGGGTACACTTTCATACATGCAGGGAATAGACTCATACACATAAAATAAAAATAAAAGATTTTTAAAAAGTAATAGTAAAAAGGCAAATAAGGGCTAAGACAAACTTTAGAAAAGAAAATAAAGAATTAGGAAAGCCTCTTGTATGCTGTGATGGTAGCATCTTCTAGGTTATGAGGGGAGGGAGGTAGTAGGCCGTAGTTGAGGTCTTTGTAGATTCATGTGTTCTTGCTGTACATGCTGACTGTGGATTCAGGTCAGTTAGCACCACAGATGCATTCCCTTTAGACGCTTACATTCTTTGTATACTGATAGCCATTGCTGGCCCTAGTGAGATTTAGAGACTCCTCCAGGTTGTCCAGGTTGTACACTCAGGGTCACAAATATCCAAGCTGAGATGTGTCTTTAGTATGTCAAAGTACAGGAAGCAAACGACACTGGGCTCCTTAGTGTGTTTGCACATGCGTGCGTGCGTGTGTGCATGCGTGCGTGCCTGGTTCTATGCCTGCTGCTAGTGTCAGTGCTTTCAGACCCTAGGCATAAGCCACTGTGTTCAAAGAGCTGTGGGAATCCAGCAGATACCCAGAACAGGGCCTAGAGCTCTCCGTCTGCCAGGCAGCAAACTAGAGATGGCAGCTCTTGAGGCCTAGAACCTGATGGCCACAGGTTTGGAACTATCAGCCTTTTCAAGTAGTCCATAGCACCTGAGCTCGTTTTTTTTTTTTTTTTGTCATCAAGTACATAGTCACCAACCTCCACAGCCAGATCTTCATGCTGCTTTAAAATTTCTTAATTTCATTAGGTCTGTGCCAGACCCTCCCCCTTTCTGAGATTGTTTCTTTTCCTTTTTCTATTGTTTTATTTGAGATGGTCTGAGGTAGCTCAAGTTGGCCTTGAACTCACTATGCAATATAATGGGGACTGGCCTTGAACTGCTGATCTTCCTACCTCCTCTTCTCAATTTGAGATTACAGGTGTGCAGCCAACACCACACAAATTCCAGGTCCATTTCTTAAGGCTTTTTCCTATTTAGTATGGTAGGAAGTGTGTTCAAGTTCTTGACTTGGAAATAGACAGAAAAGGACAGAAGAGGTTGTCAGAACTCCAGTAACTGGAGTTACTGATGGTTATTAGCCCACCATGTGGGTGCTGAGATTTGAACCTGGGTCTTCTGCAAGAGCAGCCACTACTCTTAACTGCTGAGCCATCTGTCCAGCCTTGGGAGAATTAATATATTTTTGGTAAATTCTTTGAAGGTAAAGTACAGGGGAAGTATGAGAACATGTAGAAATTTACTTTAGACTCAGTAGATTTGGGACAACATCCTTCATTGCCTGATGAGAACTTGGTCTGGTGTATGTTTCTATTGTTTTGAAGTTTCTAAAATGATGCTTAGAACTTAGAAATTTATACAGTAAAAACATAAAGAGGCTGGAACTGAGTGCTGATGAATTACTGATATTGAGGTTGGGTAAAGGAGAAATAGGAGATAGATTTGCAGTATTTTAGGAGACAGTATCAGTAAAAGGTAAAAGGAGGAAGCACTGGTTAAGTACATGTCATACCGGTAAGATAAAGATTAGAAAAACATACCTTTGATTTATTTGGTGGCATAGAAACCAGTCACATTTGTTCAGCTTTTATTGTATAGCAAACTATGCATGACTTAATTCCTAATTCCAATTCTATACAAGTTGGCAATTTGGGTTTGAGTGATGAGGATAGTTCTACTGATCTGGGTGAGTCTTTGTGTTTGTGGTTACTTGGTGGTTTGCTTAGTGTTAATTTGATGACCATGTCTAGATTAATTGGTTCCTCTTTTCATATGGTTTTGATATTTGCTATTTTCAAAGGGTGGTTTCATAGCCCAGACTGGCCTCAAACTTACTTTGTAGCTGAGAATAAACTTGAACTCCTTATCTTTGTCTCTCTCTCCTCAAAGTTTGGATACAGACATGTGCACATGCCTGGCTGTCTTTTCCCGTTTAACAAAAGGATAACTAAAAAAGGAGCGCTCAAACCTGCTCATATCCAGAGCCTTAGGTTAGCATACTCAGAGCACAAGGACCTTATTGACTTTGTCAGTTTCACATTTGGCCACAGCCACCTTAGATTCAGATTCAGGTTTAGATTCAGATTCAGATTCAAGATCTGGAAAATCCTTGTAACTTGGTGGTGCTACAGATAAAAACCCAAAGGCCTTGCACATGGTAAAGTGCTCCACTGAGCTACCTACCCAGCCTGTTCTTGATGGGAAGAACAGCAAAATCACTTTGCAAGTATGTATGTAGAAACAGAGGATTTGCTGCCCTTACTGCAGTCTGCCACAGTGATCACATCAAAAGCATTATGGCTGGTTTTGTGGGGGTAGGGGTAGGCTATTTGGAAGTGAATGGGATTTGAAGGTAGAAAATATAAGTGAGTCTTTGAAAAGCTTGAATTTACTTTTTTTTTTTTTTTTTTTTTTTTTTTTTTGGGTCTCCCTGTAGCCCCAGCTGTCCTGGAAGTTACTGTGTAGACCAGGCTGTAGACCAGGCTGGCTTTGAACTCACAGAGAGCCACCTGCCTCTGCCTCCTGAGTGCTGGGATTAAAGGTGTGCACCACCACACCCAGCTGCCCAGCATTTTAATTACTTTTTGATTATCAGTGAAGGTGATTTGAGAAAGAAGACAGTAGCTGGTGGAACATTTGTAGTCTAAGCATATGTGCTATCTTTGTTTTTTTTTTTTTTTTTTTTTTCCCTGAATGCTTGCCTTCTATCTAAGAACAGTATTTTAATATTGAAATACACAGGATGCTATGTAGTGGAAAAAAGAGGTAATTAATGAAGTGAAGCTCCCAGAAAGATACAGAGGTGAGATTCTATATTTGTGGAGGGTTGTTTTATGTGAAGAAGCATCTTCCTTTCTGGCCACAGGAAGAAAGAAGAAAGTGGGTACAAATGTATATTTGGTGATGGGAGGCTGAAGGAGTTCTTGTTTTGACTGAGGTTTGGTTTTCTTAATGAAATAGTCTAGGGGCTGGAGAGATGGCGTAGCGGTTAAGAGCGCCGACCGCTCTTACAGAGGACCCGGGTTCGATCCCCAGCACCCACATGGCGGCCGAGAACCGTCTGAAACTCCAATTCCAGGAGAACTCCAGTTCCAGGGGAATCCGACACCCTCTTCTGACCTCCACAGCATTGCACGACACGGGTGCACAAACTTGCATGCAGACAGTACATTCACACACATACGGAAATAAATAAAAATTAATAAAAAAAAATAAAAAAAAGAAATAGTCTACCAAGAGAAGAGGGCTGTGCAAGAATGTCCACTTTAGATTTGATAGGAGCAGAGAACTATATCTTTATTTTACCATACATATGGACATTGAGTTGACTACTGACTAGAGGAATAAAGGTGCACACCTTTAATCCCAGCACTTGGGAGGCAGAGGCAGGTGGATCTCTGTTGAGTTCAAGGCTAGCCTGGTCTACAGAGTGGGTTCCAGGACAGCTGAGGCTACAGGGAGACCCTGCCTCAGAAAGGCCAAAAAAATGTTTTCCCCAATAAGTGAGTGATTCATCTCCTCTTCTCTTCCAATGTAGAGGTATGGCTGTACTCTGTTTCACTGGAACCCATAAAGAATAACTACTAAATGCCTGTAATTTGTTTTATTTATTATTATTTTTAATTATTTTTAATTTATGTGTATGAGTGTATTGCCTGCATGTATATAAGCACAGCTGTGTCTCACAGAGCCAGAGGAGATCAGAAGAGGGTGTTGGATCTCCCTGAACTGGAGTTAGTTGCCATGTGGTGCTAGGAATTGAACCTGCAAGAGCAGTCAGTGCTTAGCCATCTCTCCAGCTCCAAATGTTTATAATTTAAATGGGTAAAATTGATCAGTTCAAGCCAAGTAGCCAAATAGTGGTAATTTTATCTCTTTCCCCAGACATTGAACTACTTCCTGGAGAAATAATCATTATTCATTAAAAGAGATGTTAACAACACCAAGTAGAAGTATTAAGTACTTTCAGCAGAATTCCTGCGCTGTTAACAAACTGATGTTAGTTGAGTTATCCCTGCTGTGTATGGAAAACAGCCTTGTGTTTAGACAGTTGGAATGTAAATTAATGTAGCTGTTAGGTTATATGTTAAGGGAAAATAGCTTCACTTATTTTGTTTTCTGTTAAGAGAAACTACTATCAGATTTTTCCATTGTCTTGAGAAGAATAAGACTACTTTCTCCTTTCCCTTAATTGCTGTGTGGTGGGATTGCCTTTCATAAGTGCGCCACCTGCTGGTTCTTAGAGGTACCTGTCTTGGAGGAAGTCCTCACAGTTCTGTATTACAAGGTTTTCTAATTTTGCCTCAAACCTGAAGTAAAATCCCAGGAGGGGGAACCCCCCCCCCCCTGCAGCTTTTAATAAACATGACTAGGGATTCTAGTACTGAGTTGATTTGATTATGTGACAGTTAACATAAATGTCACATTGTGAACTTTTGAGAAGATAGGAATTGTCAGGCGTTGATCTTTCTTAAAAATGTTGTTGTTGCTCTTTTTCTTTTTATTTTTTTTTAGGCAGTGTCTCCCTGTAGCTCTGGCTGTCCTAGAACTGACAATGACTGGCCTTGAACTCACAGAGATCCGCCTGCCCCTGCCTCCCAAGTGCTAGGATTAAAGGCGTGCGCCACCACGCCTTCCTTGTTGCTCTTACTCTTAATTCTTGTCAGTGCTATTTCTGTTTCATTGAATGAAAAGACCTTATATATCTTTTGAGTGAAGAGTAATGATTTAATTGGTTTTTCTACTTAGAACTATTAGGGTGTTTAAAATATATGCTTTTTGGGGGCTGGAGAGATGGCCTAGCGGTTAAGAGCGCCGACCACTCTTGCAGAGGACCCGGGTTCGATCCCCAGCATCCACATGGTGGCCAAGAACCGTCTGAAACTCCAATTCAAGGAGAACTCCAGTTCCAGGGAAAGCCGACGCCCTCTTCTGACCTCCGTGGCATTGCACGACACAGGTGCACAGACTTGCATGCAGACAGTACATTCATACACATACAGAAATAAATAAAATTAATAAAAAAAAATAAAATATATGCTTTTTTAAAAAAATGACTATTTGACTTTTTACAAAGGTCCTCAGTATTAGAATATTTCATTGTCATATTTATTGTTCATAATGGACATAAAATACAAATGTAACATGTATAATATAATCTTAAATTTTAACTGCTTTTTGAAAGTTTTAAGTTACCCATTGAAAGTAGAGAAATCCTTGGTTGTCATAGCTTTAATATAAACAGATGGTAAATTCAGTTTGTCTTTTAAAAGTTTAAATTATTTTATTTATTTTCTCAAGACAGTGTCTCACTATGTAGCCCTGATTGTCCCTGAATTCTGATCCTCTTCTTCCACTTACCAAGTGCTGTGATTGCAGGCATGTGCTATCAATTATTATTAAAATTTGTATGTTTGAAATGGAGAAGGAAATTAATAAATTAGTATATTCTTCCTTATATGTTGTATACAAAATAGTTTCTAAAGTTATTTTTAAAGCAATTTTTCATTTTTGCTTTATGTATCCTACATTAAGACGAATAGTTAAGATTCTGTAAAAATGAACTATGTGAAATACCTTTGATGTTCTGTTTTATTTCAGAGGAGCAGTTGTTTCACCTATAAACAAACATCACCCTTGCCTCCAGGTTTTTGGGTCTGTTAGGCTACTTGATTTTCCTGTTTTCTTTACTGACTCTCCTGTTTTTTTTTTTTGTTTGTTTGATTTGTCTTTTTGAGACAGGGTCTCCCTGCAGCCCCAGCTGTCCTGGAACTCACTCTGTAGACCAGGATGGCCTTGAACTCACAAAGATCCTCCTGCCTCTGCCTCCTGGGTGCTAGGATTAAAGGCGTGTGCCACCATGCCCCGCTCTCCTGTTTTCTTTACTCTCCTCATCAGTAGAATTATTTCCTGAAGGTTCAGTCTTTTAATCTGAGCTCATCTTAAAGTTTTCTCCCCATTTTTGAGACAGTTTTACTCTATAGCCTAGACTGGCCTAGAGCTTGCTATATATATATATATATATATATATATATATATATATATATACACACACACACACACACACACNCACACACACACACACACACACACACACACACACACACCTGGTCAGCCTTGACCTTGTGGTATCAGTCCTCCTGCCTTTTTCTCCTGAGTACTGTATTACAGGTGTGTGTCACTGTGCCCCAGCATCACATTCCCCTCATCCTCCTTTCTTCCCATCCCCTTCCTGTGTGTATACGGATGTGTACCTGTGTGTGTTCAGGTGCATGTGGATGCAGGTAGGCCATAGGTCAGCCTTAAGTGTTGTTTTTCAGGAACTGCATACCTTGCTTTTCTGAGACAAGGTCTTGCATTGTGACCTGGGGTTCACCAATTCCACTAGGCATGGTGGCCAACACACACACACACACACACACACACACACACACACACACAGTGTTGCTTTTTTAGATGAGACTTCATTTTCCCCAATATCTCATCTCTTTTTTTTTCCCCTATCGCCTCTTTTATAATGAGGGCACATATTTTGTCAATTGCTTATCGTATTTGGGTAGACCGCCTCACAGTTGAGCTCTTGGGATCTCTGCTTATGTCCTGCCTCTGAGCCCTGAGTCTACAGGTGTATGCTAGTAGGCTTGGTATTTTTACGTGGGTGGTGGGGATTTGGGCTCTGTCTCCATACTTAAACAGCAAGCACTTTACCCACCGAGTTATCTCTAAAGCCCTGCATTGTTGTATTACTACTCAGTATAGTATATTGCACTGAATGAATTCTCAGTGAATATTTAAATTGGCTTTTCAGGAACAAAGGCTTTGCATTTTATATTTTATAGTCATTCTTTTTCTATTAAAGTCATTTGTGGGGCTGAAGAGATGGTCTAGTGGTTAAAAGCACCGACCGCTCTTGTAGAGGACCGGGGTTCGATCCCCAGCACCCACATGGCGGCTGAGAACTGTCTTTAACTCCAGTTCCAGGGGAAGGACACCCTCTTCTGATCTCCGTGGCATTGCACGACATGGGCGCACAAACCTATATGCAGACAGTACATTCATACACATACAAAAATAATAAAGTAAAATAAAAAATTAAATTCCAAAAAAAAGCCATTTGTAAGTCTTTGAGTCAATTTTCTTGTAATCATTGCTTGTAATTTCCTTATCACTTTTTTTTTTTGTACTTTTGAGACAGGGTCTCCCTTTAGTTCCAGCTGGCCTGGAGCTCTCTGTAGACCAGGCTGGCCTTGAACTCACAGAGATCCGCCTGCCTCTGCCTCCAGAGTGCTGGGATGAAAGGCATGTGCCACCATGCCTGGCACTAAAGATGGTTCTTAGCCACCATGTTGGTGCTGGGAATCGAACCCAGGTCCTCTGCAAGAGCAGTCACCTGAGCCATCTTTCAAGCCCCTCCTTAGCACTTCTTACCTAGAATTTTAGAGCTCCGTAACTGGTTTTTACTGTATTTGGTTTCCTCCTGTGTCTAGTTTGTACTACTTGTTATAACCACAATTTCTCAATATGGTACTGGTCACTCATTTAGCAAATTATTCCCGAGTACTTATGATACTGCTAATAGCACCTATTATATTTAATTACATAGTAGCAGAAAATGATACACTATTATTGTCTTAAGGAGTTTATGATCTATTGGAATAAAGAAGTATAGTAAGTAAACTGCATTTGTAGTAGGTACAAACTGTGAGTAGGAATAGGGGAGAAACCTAGCACTGATAGGTTGAGATCAAGGAAAGTGAAAATGTACACTTGAGATTTTCAGGTTCCTGGCATTTGCCTAGTAGGTAGGAACGAGGATGTATGTTATACTCTTGAGTATTTCATACCTCAGCTTATATAATACTTATGAAACTGAGTAAACTGTCCTTTGTTGGATCCTATCTTTTTCCTTTTCAGCTCCCTTTCATTTACATTTTACATCTTTCCAGTCCAGTGTCAAATTCTGAACTTTCTCATTTTATCCTTTTATTTTATGTATTATTTCCAATTCATTTTCATGGTCTGTCTGCCTGCCTGCCTGCCTATCTGAGACAGTGTCACTCTGTAACCTCAGCTGTCCTGGAATTCACTATGTAGACCAGGCTGGCCTTGAACTCAGAGATCCACCTGCCTCTGCTTCCCAGTGCTGGGATTAAAGGAATGTGCCACTATGCCCAGCTCATGTATTTTTTTTTAATTATTATTTTTATGATTATTTTAATTTTTGGTCTTATTTGAGACAGGGTCTCCCTGTAGCCCCAGTTGGCCTGGAACTTGCTATGCAGATCAGGTTGAACTCACAAAGATTCCCCTGCCTCTTCCTCCTGAGCGCTGGGATTAGCGTGTGCCAACGAGCCCAGCTTTATTATTTTTATTTTATTTGTTTGAGCGCATTGCTTGCACGTAGGTAGGTGCACTCATGTTCTGCAGTTCCCTGTAGGGGTCAGAAGAAAGCATTGGAGTCCCTGGAACCGGAGTTCAGATGGTTGCTAGCTGCCATGTGGGTTCTGGGAACTGACCCTGGATCCTCGGGAAGAGCAGCCAGTGCTCTTAATTGCTTAGCCATCTCTCCAGCCCCTCCTCATGCATTTATAGAAGTGGTATTTGTTTAGATCTCATTTTCCCCAGGCTTCTTGTTTACTGTTTG
This sequence comes from Rhizomys pruinosus, assembly GCA_009823505.1. Classification (NCBI taxonomy): domain Eukaryota; kingdom Metazoa; phylum Chordata; class Mammalia; order Rodentia; family Spalacidae; genus Rhizomys; species Rhizomys pruinosus. The sequence goes on along the minus strand of VZQC01012261.1, from coordinate 2,183,271 downwards.
TATTGAGAATTTCAGAATCTACTGTGATTTAATGATATAAGTAATGTCTTTTTCTCTTTGTAGATTTTGTGATCTGTTTTACTGATTTTTTTTTCCCATAGTTACTGCTAAGGTGTTGTACAAGAAGTAGGTACTCTCTGTAACTTTTGAATATGTGGATGTGCACATTGTACAGTGTCAGTACATCTACATGAGAATAGCTGTTATCTCTATTGAGAGAGACTTTCTTCTACTGCAGACTTTTGTGGACAGTTGGGAAGCCTGCCACATTAATGTATGCCCCTTGGAATGATGTGTCCTTGGCCTTTGCTGAATAAAGAATATAGTTATGAACTTGGATCTTAGAAAACAGTGCTTTTCCTAACCTCAGGGCATCAAGTTACTCTCTCACATCATGTTTATATTTGCTTTAATATTCAGATTACCGTAATCTACCTAGAATTCATTTTGTGTGCATGAGGCATAGGAACAGCAATACCTTTTCCTCTTTTCCTCTATCCTTACTGAATTATCCTGTCCCTGGTTTGTAGAAGTTTTAATGTTTGTGTGAGTTTGTCTCTTAGGTTTCTTTGGATTTTTTTTTTCTACACTAATACCACATTGTCTAAAATACCTTTACCTTTATATTGTTTTTTTTTTTTTAATTTTATTTATTTTTTGTATGTGTATGAATGTACTGTCTGCATGTAGGTTTGTGCACCCATGTTGTGCAGTGCGGCAGAGGTCAGAAGAGGGTGTCGGATTCCCCTGGAACTGGAGTTCTCCTGGAATTGGAGTTACAGATGGTTCTCGGCCGCCATGTGGGTGCTGGGGATCAAACCCAGGTCCTCTGCAAGAGCAGTCGGTGCTCTTAACCGCTAGGCCATCTCTCCAGCCCCTATATTGGGTTTTAATATCTGGCTGAACCAAGTCCATTTTGTCCCCCACTCCCCCAATGACTTGTTAATTGGGGCATTTTATATTTATTCGTAAAATCTGTCCAATTCCTAACTTCCTATCTCCCTCTGTCCCTCCTTCATCCTTCCCTCCTAGTTGCTCTCCTATCCCTGCTCTGCAGACATTCTCTTCTGCCCTATCCTGTCTCCTTTCTGCCCGTTTTTGAAACAAAACCTCTTGTAGTTCAGCTGGAAACCTCTTTGCTGTTTATGACTAAAGTTCACTCTTTAATTAATTAATTAATTTTTTAAGTTATCATTTTTTGTCTTTTCGAGACGAGGGTCTCCCTGTAGCCCCAGCTGTCCTGGAACTCACTCTGTAGACCAGGCTGGCCTTGAACTCACAAAGATCTACCTGCCTCTGCCTCCCAAGTGCTAGGATTAAAGGCGTGCACCACTTTTTAAAAAAATTTTATTTATTTTTGTATGTTTATGAATGTACTGTCTGCATGTAGGTTTGTGCACCCGTGTTGTGCAATGCTGCAGAGGTCAGAAGAGGGTGTCAGATTCCCCTGGAACTGAAGTTAAAGATGGTTCTCAGTCGCCATGTGGGTGCTGGGGATTGAACCCGGGTCCTCTGCAAGAGCGGTTGGCGCTCTTAACTGCTAGGCCATCTCTCCAGCCCCCACTCTTTAATTTAAAAGCCTTTATTAGGGCTGGAGAGATGGCTCAGTGGTTAAGAGCACCGACTACTCTTGCAGCGGACCCAGGTTCAATTCCCAGTACCCACATGGAGGCTCTAAGAACCATCTTTAACTCCAGTTCCAGGGAAATCTGATGCCTTCTTCTGACCTCCGCAGCATTGCATGACATGGGTGCGCCAACCTACATGCAGACAGTACACTCATACACATTAAAAAAAAAAAGGCCAATAAAAAGCCTTTATTTTGAAATAATTGTAAGTAAAACAGAAAGTTGGCAGAATAATAGTTTTTGAATCCTTCCATCTCACCCAAGCACACTTAAGTAACTCTGCACACATTATTTTTATAGCAAAACCAGGAAGTTGACATTAATACAGTACCTTTGGAGAACTTATTCTTGAGTTTTTACAGGACAACTGTAAGTTGTGTTTGTGCGTGTAGTTCTTTGTAATTGGATCCTGTATATAGATTCAGGTATGCATAGCGTATTGGTCACTTTTCTCTTGTTGTGATAGAACCACCACGACCAAGGGAACTTATAAAAGGAAGAGTTTATTTGAGCTTATGATTGATGGTTCCAGGGGAATTAGAGTCCATCATGGTGGGAGAGGCATGGTAACAGGAGGTGCCAGAGCAGAAAGCCAAGGTTCACATCTTCAAGGAGGCATAGGAAGCAGAGAATGATTGGCAAAGCTTTTTGAACTCTCTAAGCCTGCCCCCACTGACACACTTCCTCCCGCATGACCATGCCTTCTAAGATGCCATCAACTGGGGACAGAAATGTCCAGTTACTTTGAGTCTGTGGAGTTCATTCATTCTTGGTCAAACCACCACACACAGTTATAATCCAGAAGGAATTGCCTCTCCTTATGCATACCTGTACCTTTGTTTCCTTGAGGCTGCTAATCCATTTTCTATGTCTAGGTTTTTATCGTTATGATAAATGATTTACCATGAGAATGGTAAATAAGAAAGAGAACCACTTCAGTGTGGTGGTGCATGTCTTTAATCCCAACACTTGGGAGACAGAGGGAGGTAGATCGCTTAGAGATCAAGGCCAGCCTGGTCTACATAGTGAGTTCCAAGCTAGCTGGGGGGCTTCAGGGAGACCCTGTCTCCAAAGAACTCTCCTCCCCCAACGGAATCATACCATGAATATATACATATAAATCCCTTTTTTGGGGGGTCTTTTTGAGACAGGGTCTCCCTTTAGTCCCAGCTGGCCTGGAGCTCCTTATGTACACCAGGCAGGTCTTGAACTCACAGAGATCCACCTGCCTCTGCCTCACAAGTGCTGGAACTAAAGGCATGCTTCACCATGCCCAGCACATACAACCTTTTGAGACTCTTTTTCATTGTGTATGATGACTGCTAGGTTATTGCATACATCAGTATTCTTTTTTTCTTTTTAAATTTTATCAGTACGAGGATGTATGCAAGTTCATCTGTGTCATGCCAGGAGAGGGTGCCAGATCCCCAGGAACTGGGGATTTTGATTGGAACTGTTTTAAATCTGTACAAGAGTTTTGGTAAAATGGACATTTTTACAATGTTAATTTTCCCAATCCATGAGCATGGGAGGTTTTTCCATCTTCTGATGTCTTCTTCAATTTCCTTCTTCAGGGGGTTTAAAATTTTTGTTGTAGAGATCCTTGATGTCTTTGGTTAGGTTTGTTCCTAGGTATTTTATTGTTTTTGAGGCTATTGTGAGTGGGGAGGTCTCTTTGAATTCTTTCTCCAGTTGCTTGTTCTTGCTGTAAAGAAAGGCCATTGATTTTTTTTTTTAAGGTTAATTTTGTATCCTGCCACTTTGCTGAAGCTGTTAATCGTTTCTAGGAGTTTTCTGGTGGAATTTTTAGCATCCCTTCAGTAAATAATCATATCAGCAAATAGGGATGGCTTGACTTCTTTTCCAATTAGTACTCCTTTAATTTACTTTTCTTGCCTTATTGCTCTAGCAAGTGTTTCAAGCACTATATTGAAGAGGAGTGGTGATAGGGGGCAGCCTTGCCAAGTTCCTACCTTTAAAGGGAATGTTTCTGTCATTTCCCTGTTTAGGATGATATTGGCTGTGGGTTTCCTTTGTATGGCTTTGATTACATTGAGGAATGATCCCTCAAATCCAATTCCTTCTAGGACTTTAAGCATGAAGGGATGATGGATTTTGTCAAAGGCTTTTTCAGCATCAATTGAGTTGATGGCATGGTTTTTGTCTTTCATTCCACTTATGTGCTTGATGATGTTTATTGATTTTAATATGTTGAACCATATCCCTGCATCTCTGGTATGAATCCAACTTGGTCATGATGGATGATCTTCTTGATGTGGGTCTGTATGCAATTTGCCAGTATCCTGTTTAGAATTTTGGCATCTGTGTTCATTAGGGAGATGGGTCTATAATTCTCCTTTTCAGTTGTATCTTTGCTGGTTTTGGTAATAGAGTGATGCTGGCTTCATAGAAGGAATTTGGGAGAATTCCCTCTGATTGTATCCTTCTAAACAGTTTCAGTAATAATGGTTGTAGGTCTTTTTGAAATGTTTTATAGAATTCTGCCATGAAACTGTCTGGGCCTGGGCTTTTTTTAGTTGCGAGGTTTCTTATTACATCTTCAATTTCTTCATGTATTATGGGTCTGTTTAAGCTGTCGATCTCTTCTTGGTTGAGCTTTGGTGATTCCCAGGATTTCAGATATTCATCCATTTCTTCTAGGTTTTCAAACTTGGTAGAGTATAGGTTCTTGAAATATTCCTGTTATGATTGTTCTGGATCTTTGTCTTGTTGTGATATTTCCCTTTTCATCACAGATTGTATTTGGATTTTGCGATTTGTTCCTTCTTTCTTTTGGTTAACTGGGCTAGAGGTCTGTCTATCTTGTTTATTCTTTCAAAGAACCAACTTTTGGATTCGTTGATTTTTTTTTTTTTTGTATGTTTCTATTTCACGATTTCTGCTCTGATTTTTTTGTTATTCTTCCTGTCTGTTGCAATTTTAGGGTTCATGCTGTTGTTGCTTTCTCAAGTGCTTTTAGCTGTAGTGTTAGATCATTTACCTTTGTACTCTTTCTGTTTTATCTATGTAGATACCACTCAGGGCTATAAATGTCCTCTTAGGACTGGCATTTTAAGGTATCCCCCAATAGGTATTTTGTTGTGTTGTATTGTCATTGGTCATTCAGTTCCAGAATGCTTTTATTCTTTATCATCTTCCTTGACCACCATTCATTATTGAAGTGTGTTGTTTAAGTTTCCATGTCGCCTTGCTATATAGGCCTTATAACGGGCCATCCTAGTGTTTTGGTGTTCGTGCTAGCTCTTTCCTGTGGTCTGAGGGAATGCATGAAATTATTTCAATGTTTTTTGTATTGGTGATGAGTTTTCTTCTGTCTGTCCCAATATGTGGTCGATTTTGGAGAATGTTCCATGAGGTGCTGAGTAGAAAGTGTATTCTCTGGTATTAGGGTGGAATATTTGGTAGAGGTCTATGAGGTCCATTTGGTGTATCATATTGTTCAGTTCAGATGTCTCTCTGTTTATTCTTTGTCCTGTTGACCTATCCAAAGGACTCAGTGGGGTATTGAAGTCCCCTACTATGAGTGTACTGGGGTTAGTGTGTGACTTGTGGTCCTGGAGAATTGTCTTTATAAAGTTTGGTGCACCAGAGTTTGGGGCATATATATATTCATGATTATGAAATCTTCTTGGTGAATTGTTCCTTTGATAAAAATGTAATGGCCTTCTTTGTCTCTTCTGATTTCTTTTACTTTGAAGTCTAATTTTGTCTGTTATTAAAATAGCAACACCTGCTTTCTTTTTGGTACCATTTGCTTGCAATATTTTTTTCCATCCTTTCACTTTAAGGTGGTGCCTGTCCTTGAAGGTAAGATGTGTTTCTTGTAGACAGCATATGGATGGATTCTGTTTCCTAATCCAATCTCCCAGTTTATGTCTTTTGATTGGGGAATTTAGTCCATTAATATTTAAGGTTATGACTGATAGGTCTGTGTTGCTTCCTTTTGCCTTGTTATCCATATGCGGTTTGGGTTTCGGTTTCTTCTGCAGTTATGCTTTTATTGATTTCTCTTTCTAAGTGCCTTGGGATGGTTGTTCCTTTCTTTTGTTCTTTAAATTGCTTCGAGTATTCTCTGAAGGGTTGGTTTTCCGGACATGTATTCTTTCAACTTGTTTATGTCATGGAAGGTTTTTCTCTCTCCTTCAATTATAATTGACATTTTTGCTGGGTATAGTAACCTGGGTTGGCATCTGTTGTCCTTTAACACTGGGAATGCTTTGCTCCAGGTTCTTCTTGCTTTCATAGTTTGCATTGAGAAGTCAGTTGTAATTCTGATAGGTTTTCCCCTTATAGGTCACTTGTTTTTCTCTTGTGGCTTTAAGGATTTTGTCTTTGTTTTGGGTGTCTAGCATTTTAACTATGATATGGCATGGAGAATTTCTTTTCTGATCTTGTCTGTTTTGAGTTCTATGTGCTTCTTGTTTTTGTATTGGTTTGTCTTTTTTTAGTTTTGTTAAAGATCTGATCAATACCATTCTCTTGGGATTTTTCTCCTTCCTCTACTCCTGTGATGCGGGGGTTTGTTCTTTTCATAGTGTCCCATAGTTCCTGGTTGTTCCACTTTTGTGTATTTTTAAATTTTTCATAATCTTTTCTTGAGGTTTTTAGTTGTTCTGTGTTATCTTCCAGGTCTGATATTCTTTGTTGTGCTTCCTCCATTCTGCTTCTGAGGCTTTTTCAACTGCTTTCTTCTTGATTGGATGAGTGTTCTATTTCCCTTTTCATTTCCTCTTCTGATTTTTTTAGTATTTCTTCTTTTTGGAGCTTCTCAATTTCTTCCTGTAGCTCTTTGCTTCGATGGTTGGTTTCCTTATCTTTTTCAGCATGGGATCTTTTCAGTGTTTCCAGTTCCTTCCGGAGTTTGTCATTCTCTCTCTCTAGGTCCTTCTTGAGTTCTTCATTCTTTTTTCTTAGTTCTTTGATTTGCTCTTTATAATGTTGTAGTTCTTTAAATATGTTCCCAATTGTGTTTCTGATATCTATGTCCTGGCCATCCCCATGGAGATCCCACTGTAGGAATCTTCCATAGGGTTGGTAGACCTTGATGCAGGATTATTCTGCCCCTTTCCTGTGTTGTCTCTTCTTCGTGTTCCTGGCATATGAGCTTCTCCTTGGCTGTATTCCAGTGTAAGACCTAAATGCTTCTTCACTGTGTTGAAGGTTTGCTTTGCTTGCCTCCTTCCGATGCCTCTTCGTAATCCCAGTTGGGGTGGGGGGACCGACTGTGGGCGGGCTCTTTAGCCCCCAACCTGTCACCTGTGCTTCCCTGAGCTGGTCTTGGGAGATCTCAGATCGAGACTCACACAACCCTACCTTTTATACCAGATGGGAGGATAACTCCGCCCCCACAGCCACAAAAGCCAATTAAGCCAAAGACAAGTGGATTAACGGATTAACTAGATGAAATCAATCAACAGTCAGCCTTCCTGAAGCACTCAGCTGCTGTCTGCCTACCTGCACTTGCCTGATCTGGTCTGAGGAGATCTCAGATCGAGACTCACAACCCTACCTTTTACCAGCTGGGAGGATAACTCCGCCCCCACAGCCACAAAAGCCAATTAAGCCAAAGACAAGTGGATTAACGGATTAACTAGATGAAATCAGTAAACAGTCAGCCTTGCTGAAGCACTCAGCTGCTGTCTGCCTACCTGCACTTGCCTGAGCTGGTCTCAGGAGATCTCAGATGGAGACTCACAACCCTACCTTTTATACCAGCTGGGAGGATAACTCCGCCCCCACAGCCACAAAAGCCAATTAAGCTAATGACAACTGAATTAATGGATTAACTAGATGAAACCAATCAACACTCAGCCTTGCTGAAGCACTCAGCCGCTGTCTACCTACCTGTGCTTGCCTGAGCTGGTCTCGGGAGATGTCCGAATTCTATTTTCTATTCCTTGAAATTCATCCATCCATCCATTCATTTATGTGTATGTTTGTGTACTTGTATGTGTGCATTTGTGCTTACCTGTGTATGTGGAGGGCAGAGATTAATACTGGATGTCATCCTCTGTCAATCTTACCTTTTTTTTTTTTTTTGCCTGCAGGTAGGTAAGTGCACCTCTGTGCAGTGCCTGCAGAGGCCACAAGGGGTGTCAAGTCCCTTGGAATTGATGTTATGGATGGTTGTTAGTTGCCACGTTGGTGCTGGTAACTGATCTGAGTCTTCCGGAAGAGCAGTAACTTCCCTTAACTGCTGAGACATCTCTCTAGCCTCTTTACCTTATTTTTTGAGAGAGAGTCTGTTACTGAACCTGGAACTTGCCATTTAGAAAGGATGGTGGGTTGTGATCTCCTGGGATTTACCTGTCTCAGTCCCCAACCCACCAATTCTGAGTTTACAGACAGGTTCCACCACACTGTGCTGACTATTTTATGTTATTGGACTGATGTCTTGCTAGTAAAGCAACTGGATTGGATTATCCTTAGTTCAATGTAAACTTTGAAATATTGACAAATTTATAAGGTTGGTCTCTTAATTTTTTTCCTTTGATAGGACTCTCTGCTTTTGATTCATTGATTAACAAGTGCTTTAACAAGTTAAGTCTGTGGAGCTTTTCTTATCCTTTTTGTTAAACTTTTTCTTTTTTTTTATACTTTTTTTTGCATTATAACATGCATCATAAAAGGACAAAAGTAATGTCTCTAGCACTCTTGATTTTATTCAGGGTGGAAAATACTTGTATAAGTGGTACCTCAGAACTATTCTTTAAAACCTCTTTCACTTGTCACCTCCTCTAAAAATACTCATTATTCTTTTAATATCATAGAGAAGGTTTGCATATCTGATTTTGAATTCTTATGTAACCACATATACATGTGTTTTGTATTTGGCCTATTTCACTTAATTCTGTAATGTTAATCTATATTATTGTTTGAAACAATAATTGATTCACTCCATGTTTTTCTTTTCTTTTTGGTCTTTTTGAGACAGGGTCTTCTGTAGCCCCAGCTGGGCAGGAACTCACTATGTAGACCAGGCTGGCTTGGAATTTACTATGTAGACCAGGTTGTCTTGGAACTCACAGAGATCTGCTTGTCACTTCCTCCTGAGTGCTAGGATTAAAGGCATTAAAGGCACGCCCCACTACACCCAGCTCACTCTGTATGTTTCTTTAAAAACATTTTTAAACAACATTTTTATTGATTTTTTTTTTTTTTTTAATAATTCCATACATTTTGGTCATGGTCAGACTTCCTCCCCATCTCCTTTCCCTGCGTCCCTCCCCCCCCAAAAAAGTGCACTCTGTTAAGGCCTTTTGAAGATTGGTCCATCTTCTGGAGCCTGACCAACCTATCCAGTACCAGACCCTTAAAGAAAGCTGAGTATCCCTCTCCTAGCCGCTATCAATTGCCCCTCTCTCCCAAGGCTCAGGGATCATTACAGAAGCAGATTCAGAAAGATCCTAGGAACCAGAGGTGGTGGATGAATATAATAAAATTGTTTTCACCAAGTGTGGTGGTGCGCATCTTTAATCCCAGAACTCAGGAGGCAGAAGCAGGTGGATCTTGGAGAGTTCAAGGCCAGCCTTGTTTACATAGTGAGTTCCAGGCCAGCTGGGGCTACCCTGTCTCAAAAAGACAAAAGGGGAAAAAAAAAAAGGAAATCATTTTCCAGATAGAACAGGGCAATTTTCTATATAGATTACCACACAGCACTTGTGACAGTATGTACAAGACAATCCAGACAAAAACCCAGCATTGAGAAGGGAGGTATGCAAGAAGTTCCTGTCTATATTTTTAAATTATTCCTCCTCCTCCTCCTCCTTTTTTTTTTTTCACATAAATTTATTTATTTATTTATTTTTAACAAATCTAGACCCGTGTTCCTGCTCATTCCCCCACCCCGCCAGAGCTCATGCATTCTGCCAGACATGCTTTCCATCTCTTAGTCATTCTCAATATTTTCCATGGGGAAGTTGACTGTTTTGAGCAGAAGTTCACTGTTTCAGCCAGTTCTTTGATGCAGTCTTTTCTGTTGTTGTTGTTT
>VZQC01012261.1:2139589-2172127 GCA_009823505.1 Rhizomys pruinosus | reverse complement strand
TTTTTTTTTTTTTTTTTTGAATTTATGGATTGCTATTTCATTCTCTGTAGATGTGTGGATACTGCCTCACTCTTCTGGCACTCCTATGAATTCCAAGTTACAATTTTCTGTAACTTATCTGTAAATTAATTTAATAATAACTTATTCTGTAACTTAATTTCTTTGGTTGTATTCTGTTGTGTGTTTTTTTTTGGGGGGGGGACAGGGTCTCCCTATAGCACCAGCTGGCCTGGAGTTTACTCTGTAGACCAGGTTTTCTTTTATGCTTAGTATATTCTTTTTTCTTTTAGTCTTTTTTGAGACAGGGTCTCCCTTTAGTCCCAGCTGGCCTGGAACTAGCTCTGTATACCAGGCTGGCCTTGAACTCACAGATATCCACCTGCTCTACGTCCAGAGTGCTAGGATTAAAGGAGAGACTTTTTGACTCAACTTTGACAGGTACTAACACTTTGTCCCTTCAGTGTATGAGAACAGCAAAGCTGAATCCTATTTTTGTCACTATTTACATACCTTCAGAGCCCAAAAGAATACAGTGGTCCACTGTTTAATTTTTACCCCCTGGATTCCTGTCTTATCTTTTTCTTATATATATTTTTTTGTCTGAGTAGTTTATAGTACTTTATTTTTATTTTTTATTTTTTATTTTTTTGGTCTTTTCAAGACAGGGTCTCCCTGTAGCCCCAGCTGTCCTGAAACTTACCTTGTAGACCAGGCTGGCCTTGAACTCACAAAGATCCGCCTGTCTCTGCCTCCCAAGTGCTAGGATTAAAGGCGTGCGCCACCACGCCCGGCTATAGTACTTTAAACATGCTTATTTTGCCCCCCCTTTTTCTGTTGTATGTCTTTTGCTAGAGAGTTAGTACAAATAACACAGCTTGCTACTAATGGAAATAAAATGAAAATTATTATAAATTTTTGGAAATTTCAATACAGTGATTTTTATTAGAGAAGTAAATTTTTCCAAATTAGGACACAGTTATGCATTGTTGGGGGAGCAAGTTATTTATCTTTTGTGTTTATTATAAATGTGTATATCTGATTTTAGTTTGCATCTAACAGTTTTCTTGTTTTAGGGGTAAAAATATTTCCATCATGGCTCATTCAAAGACAAGGACCAATGATGGAAAGATTACTTATCCTCCTGGTGTCAAGGAAATCTCAGATAAAATATCTAAAGAGGAGATGGTGAGACGGTTAAAGGTGAGTAAAACTGAATACTTGCTTTGGACAGCTAAGTGGGGGGAATTTCCTGTGGGGCTATGTAACTTGCTAGGGAAAATACACCACTCCCCCACCCCCCACTCCCTCAAAAAACGCAAATGTCAGAGAATAAGGTAGGTCAGGAACAGTAGGATTCCTTTGTAGTTTGGAGAACAGTTAGAAAGGTGAAGCCCCAGACTTTATAAAGAACAAGCCCCCAATACTTTTATCTTCTGTTTTGTTATCAAAGTTATCTCCTTTCTTCTATGTATACCTTATCCATTACCCCCACCCAACTGTCAAACTATTTAGGATGGTGAAGGAAGTTTTAGGTCTTTAGTTACTCAGGCAAGTTATTTTTAGAGTGGGTCAAAGAGCTTTACCATTAACTTCTCCCTCTGCTTCTAACATGCAGTGACAAACCAAGATGAGGCAGTCCACTATGACAAGGGTCTCTTTGAATGTATTGAATGTTTCAGCTTTTTCTTCAGAGGAGTAGTGGTCTCTCTGATTGTTAAAAATGTTTTCAAGCAGCATAGTGGGACAAGGTACATGTTAAACTGATAACCAGTTGTTTAATTTGTCTTTATATTGGAGCAGCTTTTCTGTCTATATTTTATGTAGGCATTTATGTTGTTTGCTATATTATTATAATGTTAATTTCTTTAAACTGATACAAAGCCATAAGATTATATATATTAATGGGTCATATGCAGTATTTCAACACATACATTCTGCATTGTTTTTTGATAGATTATTCTTTGGATTCCCCTGGAACTGGAGTTACGGATGGTTGTTAACTGTCATGTGGGTGCTAAGACTCAAACCCAAGTCCTTTGTAGGAGCAGCCAGTGCTCTTACTGGCTGAGCCATCTCTCTAGTCCCGTTGTTTTTTTGTTTTAAAGTTCTTGCTGTGTAGCTCAGACTGGCCTGGTACTGCTTAGGGAGCCCAAATTGGCCTTGAACTCATAATCCTCCTGTGTAGGCCTCCTGATAGCTAATGATAGCTAATGAGTTTTACAGTGCAATTTGAGTGTGGACAGTAGTGAAAAATTCCTGTTGTTTGAACTTGGATTCTATTGTTTCTGTAATATTCACATTCACTGGTAGCATGCGTTCATTATTTTGCAGGATTTTTTTTTTTGTTACTTTTTTTTTTTTTTGTCTTTTTGAGACAGGGTCTCCTTGTAGCCCCAGCTGTCCTGGAACTCACTCTGTAGACCAGGCTGGCCTTGAACTCACAAAGATCCACCTGCCTCTGCCTCCCAAGTGCTAGGATTAAAGGCGTGCGCCACCATGCCCGGCTATTTTGCAGGATTTATATCTACCAGGAGTCTGTTAACTACACCTTTTCTTCATTTTCCTTATTTATACTTCCCACTAATTTTAGCATGGATTTAATGTGGAATGACAGTACCTTTTGATATAAACAAATACGTATATAAACAAATACTTCTATTAGTATTATGAATTATAACAATTTATTAATAGGTGGCATCCCCCCCCCCCCGCGCCCTTCTGTCCTTCTGAGACAGGGTCTCCCTGCATCCCCTGCTGGCCTGGAACTCACTATGTAGACCAGGCTGGCCTCAAACTCACAGAGATCCACCTGCCTCTGCCTCCCGAGTGTTGAGATTAAAGGCATGTGTCACCACACACTTGGCCCAGTAAAGTGGCATTCTTGTATGAGTTTTGTTTTTTCCTATAACATTTTATTCAAAATACACTTCATTACCCACTCTTGTGAAGATATTCTAAGGAAAAAAAAAATACCTGTGTCCTTAACTCACCCCCCCCTTATTTCTTTTCATAAACACCAAAGCTACCAAAGCATATATCTTGAAAGTAATGAAATTAAAATGTTAGGAGCATAACTCTGGATGTCATATCCTTAACCATAGTGCATAGTTGGAAGGGTTAGTCCACAGTTGGTTACTGTTAGTTTTGGCCTTTGGCATAATAAAACTATGGGGTTACTCGAGGAATATTGTTTTCTGTGGCTGCTCTGTGTATTCAGTATGAAACAGCATTTATTACTCAGCAAGTGGCAATTATAGACATTGATAGTTGGTGGCCCTATTTGTTGTTTAGTATTTGTAGCACCACCTAGTGGATGCTCCATGGTCAATTCTTTATGAGGTTTGGGTTTCAATGTTTTTTTTTTTTTTCTTTTTCCTCAGGTTAGACAATTTTCTTGATTCTCATAGTACAGATAATTTTGTTGAGTCTTCATTGAAGTAAGAATAGGACAGATCAAAATAATCATTAATAATACTGAAATTAGAGAAAGCTCTTCATAGAATTTAAACTATTTAACTTCTCACCATTCCAGTTTTCATCCCATTTCTTATAGTTTTGAAAATGGATCTATTCCTTGCAGATTCTTTCTGCTTAACAAATGCATTCATTTCATTGAATCAATGAAATGTCCATATCATATTTTCTTTTACTGTGGCACAAGAAATACTTATTTGGATGTTACACTGGTCAGTTCATGGTAACTTAAGGACATACATTTGTTTAAGTATTTATCTTTGGTGCCCTTTCATTTTTAAGATTTATTTTTATTGTTAAATTATGTGTAATATATGTATGTCTTTGTTGAGTATGTGCATGGAGTTGTGGTTCTTTCAGAGACCAGAAAAGAGCATTGGATCACCTGGAGCTGGAGGTACAGGCAATTGTGATCTGCTTGACATGGGTGCTGGGAACCAAACTCAGGCCTTCTGCAAGAGCACGATGTGCTCTTAACCAGTGAGCCATCATCTTTTCAGCCCCAGACACTTTGTTGAAACTGCTTGTATGTTATTTTGGGTGAGGGTGCTGAAAATATAAAACCACATGTCTGGAGTTGTTTAGTTCTGGAAATGGGATATGAGTTACCTATTCCTATGACAAAATGCCCTACAAAAGCAATTTAAAGAAAGGAAAGAAAACAGTTTTATTTTAGGCTCACTGCAGGGAAGAAACAGTAAATGGTAGTTGATCACATTGCATTCATTCACAGTCAGGAAGCTGAGAGATGAACACAGGTGCTTCACTCAACTTTCTCCTTTTAATTCATTCAGGGACCCCAGACAATATAGGATGGTACCACCCACATACACTGTTGGTCTTACCTTTTCAGTTAAAATTTTTCTGGAAAGAGTCTCATAGATATAACTAGGTATGTTTCCCTGTGATTCTGAATTCGGTCAGTTGATAAAGATGAGAGACCATTACAGATAGAAAGCTAAGTTGTCATACTAGATTTTTCTTAAGGGACCTGCTTTTTCTCCTAATGAAAGGATTAAAATTTACAAAAATAGGATGTGACCTTTAAGAATGATAGAATCTTTTTAGTACATTTATACAAGTGAGACTAAAAGTTTCAACAAATATAGACACTTTGGCCAGGCATGGTGGCTCATGCCTTTAATCGTAGCACTTGGGAGGCAGAGGCAGGCAGATCTTTGTGAGTTCAAGGCCAGCCTGGTCTACAGAGTGAGTTCCAGGACAGCTGGGGCTACAAGGAGACCCTGTCTCTAAAAGACCAAAAACAAAAACAAAAACAAAACAAAACAAAAAAAACTAGACACTTTGAATAGTGACCACTGCATAGAGTGAATTTTAGATTATAAATCTAATTAAGAGGTTTGTCAATAAGTGACAATTTTTAGAGTTTATTTACTTTTATTATGTGTGTATGAGTGTTTTGCCTCCATGTATGGGAGTGTACCCATGCATGCAATGCCCACAGAGGGCAGAGGGCACATAAGATCTCCAGGAACTGGAGTTACAGATGGCTGTCATCTGCCATGTGGGTGCTGGAAACCCCAGGTCCTCTGCAGGAGTAGCCAGTGCTCTTAACTGCTGAGCCATTTCTCCAGCCCAAATGGCAAATATTTAATTTACTTAAAAAATTAAATATTATTCATTAGTTTGTTATTTTGAGACAGGGTCTTTGTAGCTCAGGCAAGACTTGAAATCTTTATCCTCCTGAGTTTTGAGATTACAGGCATGTGCCTATTTTACTTAGGTTTTAAAAGTTGTTTACTCAACAAATGTACAAGGATCTTATTCTGTCAGTTTTTTTTTTTTTTTAATGGAAAAATGAAAGTATATCTTGGGTGAACCTTTGTAAGTAACCTGGCCTTTATTTCACCTGCCTGCCTGTTTTTATAGAAAGCATTTCACTTATTTATTCCCTTCATTCAAAACATATTTATTATTATATTTGTTTGTGTCTGTATAGATGGTTGTAAAAACTTTCATGGACATGGACCAGGACTCTGAAGAGGAAAAGGAACTTTACCTAAACCTAGCTTTACATCTTGCTTCAGATTTTTTTCTCAAGCACCCCGATAAAGATGTTCGTTTACTGGTAGCCTGCTGCCTTGCTGATATTTTCAGGATTTATGCTCCTGAAGCTCCTTATACATCCCCTGACAAACTCAAGGCAAGTATTGATTTATAGAATAACCAGTTTGGTACTTTGATTTATCTTTCTAACTAAAATGTGAATGTTTCGTTGTTTTTTTTTTTGCTCTTTTTTGAGACAGGGTCTTCCTCTAACCCCAGTTAGCCTAGAACTCTCTATGTAGACCAGGCTGCCCTTGAACCCATAGAGATCTGCCTGCCTCTGCCTCCCAAGGGCTGGAATTAAAGGTGTACATCACCATGCCCATCATGTGAATTCTTTTATATTAGCTGCATCAGTCTTTTGTTAAACCTGTGTTTCCTGTGAAACTTAACCCTTTTTGACACAGGGTCTCTCCTGTAGGCTCAGCTGGCCTTGGAACTCACCATGTAGACCAGGCTAATCTAAATCTCACAGAGATCTGCCTGCCTATGCCTCCCAGGTGCTGAGATTAGCCCTGTGTGCACCATTAGCTGGGTGTGGTGGCATAATCCTAGCACTTGGGAGGCAGAGGAAGGTGGATCTTTGTGAGTTCAAGGCCAGCCTGGCTGGCTACCACGCCTGGTTAAACTCACAGAGATCTGCCTGTCTCTGTCTCATATTTCTAATCTTCAATATGTATTTTATTGTTATTTGACAATTTTATTTTGGGATTTTATGTTTTCTACGCTGTTTTTCTTCCTCTGTAATTATTGTATTGTTTCATATGTTGTGCTTTTCCCAGGAAACCTATCCAGCTCTCAGTTACTGCAACATTTTTTATTCTAATAATAGCATGAATTTTATTTGACTCAACATTTTAAGCCTTTTTGTTTAACTTAACTTGCTGCATGATCAAGATTTTTTTCCCTACTTTTCCCCCCACTTTTTGGTGGTTTTTGTTTTGAGACAGCTGGTCTCCTGGAACTTGGTATATAGATCAGTCTGGCTTTGATCTCACAGAGTGCCACCATGCCCCACTTTACCTTAATGTGATGTTTTCCTATGAAGGATGAATAAAGTATATCATGTTTTTCATATAATATGGTAGAAAGTAAGATATCATGTTCTTATGTAAAATTGTACTGTAAATCTGCCATTTTTTGCTCTTTACAGTTTATTCTCATATTCATAAATTTCTTAATCATAAATTGCTAGCCCTAAATAGTTTAACTTAATTTTCATTTAACATTCATAATCTAAACAAAACTTTGTATTTTTTTAAAGGATATTTTTATGTTTATAACAAGACAATTGAAGGGACTAGAAGATACAAAGAGCCCACAGTTCAATAGGTATTTTTATTTACTTGAGGTAAGCAATATACTATAACTTAAGGTGGCATTTAAAATATTTTTTGTACTTGTATACTTTTAGCAATTAAAGTTTTGCTTCTCATTTTTTACTTTTAGAACATTGCATGGGTCAAGTCATATAACATATGCTTTGAACTAGAAGACAGCAATGAGATCTTCACCCAGCTATACAGAACATTATTTTCAGTTATAAAGTAAGTTCACTTCCAAATCTTAAGTAACATTTTTTTAATTGTAAGAGTTTCAGTTTGTAGTGAGTCCATATAAATTGTTCTGATAAATATTAGCTAACATAACACAGATCACTTAAATTTATTCTTTACATATTTCTGTTGGGCGCCTTAGACTACTCAGCCATCCTAACACTTATTCTTTATATATTTCTAAAGTGAATCTTATTTATTGATTAGATAAACAGATTAAGCTAATATTTTTGGGTTATATTATTTCTTGTCCACATATATTGATTTTTTTTTGAGATAGGGTCTCCCTATAGCCCCAGCTGGCCTAGAACTCATTCTGTAGACCAGACTGTCCTTGCACTCACAGAGATCTGCCTGCCTCTGCTTCCCAAGTGCTAGGCTTAAAGGTGTGTGCCACCACACCTGGCTTAAAGACGGTTCTTAGCCACCATGTGAGTGCTGGGAATCAGACTCGGGTCCTCTGCAAGAGTAGTCGGTGCTCTTAACCACTGAGCCATCTCTCCAGCCCGTGCGTATGATATTTTGAAGGAGCACCCTGACTCCTATTTTAGAATGAGCAACAGATTCCACATGTCTATGGCTTAACCATTGAGACATCTTTCCCCATTTATTGATCTTCTTATCCCTGTGTTATTTTGAGATTTTTGTGTATTGTTCAAATTATTTGCTGGAATTTTAAAATACTTTAACATTCCACATTTAAGGCAAAACTGAGATTGCATTTAATTTGACCACTTTAGTTATGTGATTGGCTAACATTAAGAAAAAGTAATTTTGGGGTGATAGTTTAAAAACATGTTTTCAACTGAGTGTGGTGGTGCACGCCTATAATCCCAGTACTCGAGAGGTAGAGGCAGGCGGATCTCTGTGAGTTCAAGGCCAGCCTGGTCTACATAGTGAGTTCCAGGCTAGCTGGGGCTACAGGGAGACCCTGCCTCAAAAAGACCAAAAAAACAAAAACCCCAACAAAGCAACACATATTTTCACTGTTAGGAAATGGGAAGAGAGAAAAGTTTTAAATTTTTATTAAGTATAGTGTAATATCCTATACATCTCATATATTTTAAATAAAGTAACTATTTTGGATTTCAGCAATGGCCACAACCAGAAAGTTCATATGCACATGGTAGACCTCATGAGCTCTATTATTTGTGAAGGTGATACAGTATCTCAGGAGCTTTTGGATACAGTTTTAGTAAACCTGGTACCTGCCCATAAAGTAAGTAGCAACTAAAACGTGTCTAAACCCTATTAATGTTAATATCTAGAATTTATGCATATGTTATATAGTTTATCCTGTATAAATAGTAGTGTTATAGAATCTATTGATTGAATCATTTTAATACACTTATTAATTTGTAACAAAACTTATTAGACTCATTAGTCAATAATTAAATAAAGAAATAATAGGTTCATGTGATAAAATATTTGTGGTCAGTTTCATGTAGGGTGTTATTTCACACAGTGAGTTAATAGCTGCTTAGATATTATACAACTTTATATGTTGTTATATGGAACCAATTAGGATCTTAAATGACTGCGATAATGTGGAGAGATAAAAAGGAATGAAATTAGAATTTCTGCTAATTGAGGAACAGGATATGACAGTGTTTTTACCCAAATGTTAATCAAGTTGTGTGCACATTTCTTCTCGTTTTAAACTTTGAAAAAATGTCAGACTATTTGGTAAGCAGTTGGAAATTACAGTTGTATGATTTCCATGTTCAGAGAGGAACATGGAAATTGCCAATTATAAAAAAATACCTATTTAATTTTTTTTCTCTGCTGAAGGACTTTAGCAAAATACTATGTTAGTCTGTAGTTGCATAACCTTGATTAAAAATAGTCTGTTGAAAATGAATGGGTAATAAAAAATTTAAAAATGAACAGAAAATCTGTCAATGTTGAAAATAAGCAGACTAGACAACAGTTAAAATTAGATCTGAAAAAATGAATGAAGAATTAATTAGATGAAAAATATATGGTCTCTGTCACCTTTTTTTACTGCTCTTCTGTTATCTGGTGCTTGACTCTTATGGCCTGTCTCATCCTAATTCTGCCCAGTTCAGTCTCAGCTCTGCTAACCAGGAAAGGGAAGGCTAGAGAACAGATCTTCCTGAGGCCGATCTGACTGCCTTCTTTGTCTTTAGGGTCTATTTGAAAGAATTGCAAATTCTGGGCAGGGGCTCAGCTACTTGTTTCTTTAAGGCAGGCCACCAGCAGAGCTTGGCGTGGTGTCTCAAGCTCTTTGATAACTGTGATCAGGTAGGAGGGCCAGCATCATGAATTCTCTTAGGGAGAATTGCTGAGTTTCTAAGAGGAGATGCAGTAGTCTTCCCCAAAGTGCCATACCTGGCCAGTTTCTTAGCCAGCCCTCTGGAGCCCACATCTTTGAGAAAGCCAACATCTTGATGCCAGAATCTTTGAGAAAAGGCTTTCCCAGATACACATCACGTATCTAGTTTGGTTCCAGGCATCTATCTATCCAGGCTCATGAAAAAGTCCATTAGTTAGGGAAAATAAATAGGACACCCCTTGGGCTGAGGAGTGTAGCTCAGTGGTAGCTCATGTTTGCCTAGAATATGTGAGACCCCGAGTTTGGTTTCTAGCACCATTAAACAACACCAGATACAAACCTACATGCAGACAGTACATTCATACACATTAAAAAAAAAAAAAGAGTGGGTTCTACTACCCATTTCTGCAGTTCCATGCTGGTTTTTGTCTGGTTGAGCTTGCATGAGTCTTGTGTCTGCAGACAGTAGTGCTATAGGTTCATATGAATCCCAGGAGCTTGTAGGATTCTGTTTCTGTATGGTCTTGCATCACTTCCCTGGCTCTTATAATCTTTTTGTCCCCTTTTCCACAATGTTCCCTGAGCCCTGGGTGGGGGACCCTGAATATAGGCGACCTTTCCATGAATCAGATTCTGTAGACTCCTAATCTCCATGGTTTGGTCATTGGTGACCTTTTGAGTTCATGGCCCTCTGTTGCATGAGGGAGCTTCTTTAATGAGAGTTAAGAGGTTAATTAGCATCTTCTTGGCCCCTTGTTCTGTGTTGCATGAGCCTTAGTTGTAGAGGTTGCATTGTAGATGTGTCACTCAGGCTTGGGTAATTCACAGACAATGTGTCCAGTTGTAGGACTCTGTAATATTCTTCATCTTGTGCAAAAGAAGCTTCTTTATTGAGAGATATCTGGGATATTTGTCTGTAAATCTAAAGACAGCAGTTTTGCAGTTAAGTTAGATGTTACCTTAGCATAGGGATGTGACAAACTTGGGAATTTCTCTAAGATCTATGACCTCTTTAGCCATGTGTATATGGCTATGTACAGTACCACACATGAGTTGGTACTCATATTCCTCCCATTGAGAAGGCTTTAAGTACAATTAGTTAGCCATTGACTGCCCCCAAGATAAGAATGCTACTGATGTCACAAGGTGTGCTGGATATTGATGTGCATATTTGGTCTTAAAGCTGGTGTTGGGACATTGATTGTTGTTCTTTTAGTAGCTTGAGCTGTGCTCTACAAACCTGTGAGAGCTAGCCTTTAGGGGGTGGTGGCTTCCGGGTCAGATCCAGCTGCATTGCTCCAATTCCAGTCTTGGAAGTATATCCTGTCTTCAGCAGTAATGTCCTGTCTTCAACAGGAGTGTCTTGTCTTCAGATTCTGGGAGGCAATCAAGGGCTGTGGCAATAGCCTGACAAACAAACTATTATACATTATAGGTTTTTGAGACAGGATTTCATATATACCGGATTGGCTTCAGATTCATTTTATAGTTGATAATAATCTTGAGTTTCTGATCCTGTTATCCCCACATCTGAGTGTGGCTGGGGATTAAAGTTTATGAAGTGCTGGCGTTCCAACCCAGGGAGGCAGACACTATATCAACAGAACTCTACCCCCAGCTTTGGCATGGTAGTTTTTATTGGATAAAGAAAGGGTTTAGCTAGTAAAATACATAAAGCACAAATTCAGTGAATTATGAAGAGAATGAAACAAATTAAGAATTTATTGGATCATTGTTTAACATGCTTTTTAGTGGTAAGTCAGACCAAGAGTTTGTTAGAACATTTGTTTGAAAAACAAAACTATAAGTTAAATGTCAAACATAATTAATCTGCTAAAACAACAAATCTTAGTGAAAATTTCCAGTCCAGGAAGCCATAAAACATTATCAGAATATGATATTAAACAAAAAAGTTGAGCAGAAATAAATGTAATAGGAAACTGAAATTCCTTGAATATTTCAGATTGATAACTTGTAATATTTTAAATAGGTAAGTACCAGCTGAGCATCATGGTGCACGCCTGTAATCCCAGCACTTGGGAGGCAGAGGCAGGAAGATCTCTTGTGAGTTCAAGGCTAGCCTGGATTACATAGTGAGTTCCAGGACAGTTGGAGCTACAAGAAGACCCTGTCTCAAAAAGACAAAAAAAAAAAAAAAAAAAAAAAAAAAAAAAAAAAAAAAAAAAAAAAAAAAAGGGTAAATACATACAAAGAAAGGGTGATGATATGAACACATAGTTTTAAAATTAAATGAGGAACAAAAAACATGAAAAGCATTAAAAGATAATTCCACAAATAATATTCTGTAATGTATTTGAAGTTAGACTAAATTTTTTAGAAAAAACTTGCCCAGTGCCTTTAAGCCATAAAAATATTACCTATACTTATATAGTAAACAAAACAACAGCAGCAGCAATACTTAAGTGTTTAAGTAATCAGAGAGCTTAAACCCATTATCAGGAACCTTTTATTGAGTATTTACATGGCAAATAAGGCTTAACAATCACCATGCTTCCAGATTGTATGACAGTTGCTGTATAACTCAGCAAGCAGAATACATAATAAAAGAAATCAGATCACAAATGAGAGTATGATCGTCCTAAGACAATTAGGCAAGAGCTAATCCAGAAGAAAAGCTAGGTGAATATGAATATAGTCATAAATCCATTATAAAAAATAATAGACAACTTTCAGAAAGGTATAAAGTAATAATGATAATTACCAAATTTGCTTTATCTTAGATATACAAAGATGGATTAACATTAGGAAATGTTAGTAACAAGCCAAAGAAAAAAGACTTTCAATAGATATTACAAGTGTAGCTTACAATAAAAGGTTTTAGCTAGTTTTGAAATAAAAAATTCTTTAAATTAATAAGCATATATTCAATACTATTATTAATGGTGAAATACTGAAATTTACTCTTTGAGATCAGAAATGTTTATTGCTTTTATTTAGAAAAATGGCAGGCATTTCATTTTTAATTAGCATTATACTCAGAATCTTCAGTTAGTAGAACAAAAGGCAAAAATGTAAAAAGATTAGAGAGACAAAGGAACCCTGAAATTATTTGCAGAAGATATTGTCGTACAGAAAAATACAACATAGTGCACAGAAAAATCAGGAAATACCCTAAACTTGCTAGATTTAAGATTGATATGTGTGTTAGTATAAATTTTCATTTGTGGTTTTAATGAAGACATGGTATGCTCAGCAATTTAACAAAAATATGCATGCCCCCTTTATGCTAAAATATTAGAATTGCCTGAAAAAACATGGAAGACTCAATAATGTTGAGAGACTTTTTGCTTATATGAGACAGTGTCATGATGACTCCAGTCTTCTGCATTTAGTTTTATAATTAATCAAATTAGAGTCAGTCATTGATAAATGGAATATAAAATTCATATGGAACAGCAACTGACAAATGCCAGGTAATTTTGAAGAAAAGTTAAGAGGTGATGAGAACTTGGCATTAAGATATTTTTTCACATCTTTCATCTATAATTGGAAGTAGTGGACAAAAGGGCATGTGGAAGTAATAGAGAATTTAGATTACAGGGAGAGATACAAATCTAAAATTTTATGTGAAAATATAGACATCTCTACAGTCTCAGTGTTCAAATTAATTAATTAAAAAAAATTTTTTTTTGAGAAGAGTCTTTCTGTAGTAGAACTCACTATGTAGACCAGGCTGGCCTTGAACTTACAGAGATCCACCTGCCTCTGCCTCCAGAGTGCTGGGATTAAAGGCATACATCACCATTCCTAGAGAGTGAATCGTGTGTGTGTGTGTGTGTGTGTGTGTGTGTGTGTGTCTGTGTGCACATGTATGCATGCTACATGTGTGGAGATATGTACAGAGAGCAGAAAAGGGTGTTGGATCATCCGGAGCTGGAGTTAGATGTGGTGTTGAGCCTTCTGACTTGGGGATTAGGAATCAAACTTGGATCCTCTGGAAGAGCAGTAAGTGTTCTTCATGACTGAAGCATCTCTCTAGCCCAAGATTTATATTTTGATCACATTAAAATTAAAAACTTGCTGTGAATTTTATTCAGTGGTAGAGTGCTTGCCTAACATGTATAAAGACCCTGGGTTCAATCCTTAGCATCTGAAGAAAACTAAATTTAAAAACTTGTATATAACACAAATACAGGCCAAGGCATGTTATCTAATGGAACAAGATTTAGATGTGCTCAACATATGATGTCATCTGCAAAGTTCACGTGAGCTTGAGATCCACGAAGTTGTTAGCAAAATGAAAAATCACCCAAATTTTTTTCTTCTAATGCTTTAAGTAAATTTATGATTTTTGTCTTGGGCTACACTTGCAGACTTTTTTGGAGAACTTCTTCAAATTAGAACATGACAAATAGTGTAATTGGAAAATAGCAGTAAAAACAGTGTAATTGAAAAATATACATCTTTGCCGGGCATAGTGGCGCACTCTTTTAATCCTAGCACTCGGGAGGCAGAGGTAGGTGGATCTTTGTGAGTTCAAGGCCAGCCTGGTCTACAGAGTGAGTTCCAGGACAGCTGGGGCTACAGGGAGACCTTGTCTCGAAAAGACAAAAACAACAACAACAAAAAAAAACCAAACCCATCTTTGCTGGGCATGGTGGCGCATGCCTTTAATCCCAGCACTTGGGAGACTGGTGGATGTCTGTGAGTTCAAGGACAGCTGGGGCTACAGGGGAGTCCTTGTCTCAAAAAGAGGAGACATGTTTGATGTCTGTGAATCTGATGAGTAAAGTGGCTATAGCATTCTGTAGAGTAATATCCTGAATAAAGATGAGTGAAATAATGTAGCCATCAAGGATGGTTAATTTGGAATTACATTGAATAAAGAATGAGTTTAAGGATGTGTGTTCACTGTTCCTGTTCTCTAGAACATTCTTAGTTCTAAGTGATGACTTCATTTTGGGTCTTTGGTTCTTTTATCATCATCATATCTCCTAGAAACAAAATTTAAGTTTTTTCTTGAACCTTTTGTGTTTCATGCTTGGCTATTTTTGTGTTTCTTATATCCTTGGACTTTCCTTTGTGCTGAAGTATGCTTGAGTAAATTTTTCCTTTCTACTGCTTGCTGTCTGTTAAACCCTTAGTCTTTCCCAACTTGAGGATTTCTCATTGCTCCCTTCACCACAACCCAGTTTATCTCTTACAAGAAGATTTATTTTATTTTTAATTACATGTCTGTGTGTGAGTATGTGCATGTGAGTACAGGTACCTTTGGAGGCTAGAAGGGGGAGTCAGATCCCTTGGAGCCAGAGTTACAGGTGGCTATGAGATACCTAATGTGAGTCCTGAGGACCAAACTAAGGTTCTGCCCTAGCAAAACATGCTCTTAACTGCCGAGCCATCTCTCTAGATTTACCATTTATCCTCTCAGTGTTTTGCTGTCTCTAGATCTAGAGTGTAATAGTATACTTGTATTTGGGATATATTTTTAAATGTCTCGAACATTTCCTCCTCTTATTTAATAAACAGTCATTGACCATTTCTATGTGGTTAGTATGTTTTGAATAATATCTGATAAGAATATAGTTATTCTTGTTTGGAAGGGATCCTGTGATCCAGTAGGCCAAATTGTTCTAAGAAATTGACTTTGGCTTCTTCATTTTATAGCTATTTATATAGCAGCTGACTGAAGAGTAGCTTTTAAAATACAAATAATATTTTGCTTTTCATAGTTAGAGGTATTGGGTTTGGGGTATAACTCAGTGTTAGAACTCAGGAAGCCTTGAATGAACAAGGATCTGGGTTTGAACCCCATTACTGCAAAAAACAAGCATAAAATGCAAACAAAAAATATAGTTATGCATATGTAATCTGTTCTTTGTGTTTTCTAGAATTTAAACAAGCAAGCATATGATTTGGCAAAGGCTTTGCTGAAGAGGACTGCTCAAGCCATTGAACCATATATTACCAATGTAAGTCTTACACTTGATTTTTATAAGGATTAAGCTAAAAATTTAAAGACTGTTAGAAGCAAAGTTTCAGCAAGTAGTGCATGCTATTTAATACTTTTGTTGTCCAATCAGCAAATTTATTTCCTTCCTTCTTAAAATTATTTTTGATTAATATTGTCAGGAATGCCAGCTCTCTCCTATCTTTAAACAACAGCAGGGATTTGTTTGCATTTATCTGCTCCTTTCAAGTTCCTAGAAATAGCAACTTTATTTTGGTTAGGTTAGCTAACCTAATGGTTAAGATTTGGTTGGTTAAGATATATACTATTTCTAATGTTAGAAATAGTTAAAGGTAATTAGATAAAACATGGAAATTTCTGTTATTCAGAGAAGTTGCTTACAGTTTTTTGGAGATTAAATTGATTTGTACAAGAAGATTGATAATATGGAGACGTAGCAGTTGAAGACAAGTATGACTGTAGCATACTTGTAGCAATTTGGTGAAAGCTGCTTATATTGTTATCTCTGAGCGAACCTGTATAAATGTGCTTTTTTTTTTTTTTTTTTTTTTAAAGAACCTGTAAGATAAATGTGCCTTTTCTAAGAAAAGAGGGAGATTTCAGTGAAATGACCGTTGTACGAATCATTCCAACTTTAACTGCTTAGGAGTGGACATCTAATCTTGAATTTATTTGGAAAAAATGCTTTCTAGGCACGAGAGTCACTGACAGAGGCTTATACTAAGTTCTATTTTCTCTTGAATTGTGTCACTGGAAGTACACCATCCATATCATGTTGTATGTGAATGGTACCTCTTGGAGTTCAAATCTAGAGTTCAGTATTATTAACAATAGCCCCTAGAATTGTTACATGGTATTTGGCTTCTCCTTTCACCCATCTCTAAAGAACTAGAGGGGTGTAAGTCTGCCTGCTTGAGAAAAGTAAAAAGTCTTTTCTAAAATATGTATTTAATTATTATGGTTTATTGAAGAATTTTTTTCTATTATATAAAAATTAAATCAGATTATAAAAGATAACATGAAAAGACATACTCTGAAAAGTAACATACATTATAAAATAGAACTTGGTAAAAAATAAAACAAATAAAAATAAAATAAAAGCTTTAAAAATAAAATAGAACTTGGGTAGTAAATCTCTACTTTTTGTTTCTGATTTTGGAGAATTCTAAATAATCTATGTGATGCTTTAGAAAAGCCAAATTTATAAGGCCATTATTTTGAAAGTGAACTTTAAAAACCTATGGGATCACCAGGCATGGAAGTGCATGCCTTTAATCCCAGCACTTGGGAGGCAGAGACAAGTGGATCTCTGTGAGTTCAAGGCCAGCCTGGTGCACAGGCCAGCTGGAGCTTCAGGGAGGCCCTGTCTCAAAAAGACAAAAAAAAAAACCAAAACCCAAACAAACAAAAAAACCCAAACAACCCAAGAAAACCTATGGGATCAAATTTTGTAAATTATCTTAATAGCTTCAGGATTGCTGGGGAGCTTCAAAATGGTTTCTGCAATCTTTGGAGTCTGGAGTCTTAGGTATTACTTGATGTTAATTGGTCGAATTCAGATTTTCATTATTGACTTAATGACACTCAAAGTATGCAGACTTAGAATTAGGCTTTTTGACTACCTTTGCCTTTTCCAAGTCCTTCTAAAT
The DNA here is from genome assembly GCA_009823505.1 of Rhizomys pruinosus. Taxonomy (NCBI): domain Eukaryota; kingdom Metazoa; phylum Chordata; class Mammalia; order Rodentia; family Spalacidae; genus Rhizomys; species Rhizomys pruinosus. The sequence continues at coordinate 2,155,153 of VZQC01012261.1, read as the reverse complement.
GAAGATTTCCACTTAGTAGAGCACACTGTGTGAACTCTGCATGGTGGTCATTATTTAAGCTGGTACTGCCAAACCAGATGTGTTTTAGGAGAATACTTACCTTATTTTGGTGCCCTTTTCTGGCATCAAAATGGGTGGGAGAGGAAAAACTAAGAAAACAACAGCAGAAAAGGCTAACAGTGTACTATGTTGATACCACTTTTAAAACAGGAAAATAAATTTTGATTGAAGTAATTAAAAAGGAGTAAAATGTTTACTGGAACTGGAAAATTTAGGCTCAGTATACCATTTTCTGAATTTGCAGATATTTGAAAAGTTAATGAGCTGTAAGGCAAGAAGAAAGGCCTAAGCAAACACTGAGCAATCCCAGAAAAATCCATACAAAAGCATTTCCTTATCATTTCTATTATGTTAATTTCCTGATGTCCTTGTCTATTAAATAAGTGATGCACCCTTACACTCTTGGATTTTAAGGGCAGGCAAAGGGCAGTTGGCTAGTAAATTGGTCCTAGTGTACTTTCAGTTATATAGTGTAACCTCCTCCCCTCCCCCTCCCCTCCCCCTTCCCCTCCCTCCCCCTTCCCCTCCCCTTCTCACCTCTTCTCCTCTTCCCCTCCCCTCCCCCCTCCCCTCCCCCTTCCCCTCCCCTTCTCCTCACCTCTTCTCCTCACCTCCTCTCTTCACCCCTCTCTTGCCCTCCCCTCCCCTCCTCTTTTCTTTTGAGTCAGGGTCTCCCAGTAGCCCCAGCTGGCCTGGAACTCTGTATGTAGACTAGGCTGGCCTTGAACTCGCAGAGATCCACCTGCCTCTGCCTCCCAGTTCTGGGATTAAAGGCATGCATCACCACACCATGCTTCTTTTTAAAAAAAAATTTTTTTTAAAGACATGGTCTCCCTATGGCCCCAGCTGGCCTGGAATTCACTCTTTAGACCAGGCTGGCCTTGAACTCACAGAGATCCACCTGCCTCTGCCTACTGAGTGCTAGGATTAAAGGCATGTGCCACCATGCCTGGCTTAAAGATGGTTCTTAGCCACCATATGGGTGCTAGGATTAAAGGCATGTGCCACCATGCCTGGCTTAAAGATGGTTCTTAGCCACCATATGGGTGCTGGGAATTGAACCCAGGTCCTCGCAAGAGCAGTTGGTGCTCTTGACTGCTGAACCATTTCTCCAGCCCCTCTTTTTAAATTCTTAAATGTCTTTCTGTTTATTTAGTTGCTATGTGTATCTGTTCCTGTCCATGTTAATATCTATCATCTATCTATCTATCTATCTATCTATCTATCTATCTATCTATCATCTATCTATCATCTATCATCCGTCTATCATCCATCCATCCATCCATCCATCCATCCATCCATCCATCCATCCATCCATCCATCCATCCAGATTTTCTTACAGAACCTGGAATGACAAATGGGTTCGACTGGTTGGCCAGCAAGTCACTAAGATTCTCCTGCATTTGCCTCCCCATCTCTGGAATTATAAGCATATACCACTGCACCTGGCTTTTTATGTAGGAGTTAGGGTTCTGACCTCAGGTCCTTATGCTTACACAAGAAGCACTTTACCAACTGAGCTATCTTTTTGAGACAGAGTTTCCCTGTAGCTACAGCTGCCCTGGAACTTGCTATGTAGACCAAGCTAGCCTTGAACTCACAGAGATCCACGTGCCTCTGCCTCCTGAGTACTGGGATTAAAGGCGTATGCCACCACGTCCAGCTGCGATGTTATTTTTTACCAGATCTTTTTAGTCACAGACTTTAGGGTATAGTTCAAACTTAATATGAACTGAAATGTGTATCAGATTCTTGTTGACATAAGTAAAATTTCTTAGAAGTATTTAATATCTCAGGCAGAGGCAGTTTAATATCTCAGGCAGAGGCAGGCAGATCTCTGTGAGTTCAAGGACAGCCTGGTCTACATAGCGAGCTCCAGGCCAGCTGGAACTAAAGGGAGACCCTGTCTCAAAAAGACAAAAAAAAAAAAATTAATATCTCACTAAGTCTTGTTTTTCTGCATATAGAAAGAGACTATGTTACTTAATATAAGTATTTTTATAATTTAAGCATGCAAACTTGTAGAATTTATTTTTGACTTCTTTCATTTGGAGGCAGGTGCTTTTAAAAGTTTTGTGTTATATAAGTATCTTTTCAAACAATTTTTTGGTAATGATTTTTGGAAGGAAATATTTTAATCAAATGTACATATTGCTTCCACTAAATTTTAAATTATTATGGATTCTGTAATTCTTTATCACAATAACTATTACCTATTTACATTTACCAGACTGCACATTGAAGGCCCACTCTACACTATGCTAGGCTCTTGCTATAAGTGGATAAAAACAAATTGGTCACTGTCCTTCTGGACAGAGGCTATAGGCATTCAGTGAATTTTTTTCTTTTCCTTTACAATTTCATTCTTGCTTTTTTAGTTATTGTACAAAATAATGGGTTTCAGTTTGACATTGCAGATTATTGTAACTAGTCCATAACCACACACTATTCATTGTTGTCCTTCATCCTGCTTGCTGTTAATACCCCCATTTGTGTGTGATTGTGCATGTGTTTAAATCTAGATTTTGTTATATGCTATATTGTTCCCTCACTTATCCCTTTAGACCTCTTCTGTTTTTGTAATCTCTGTTCTGTCTTCTTAGTATATATATTTAATCTAGATATATGCTTATTTGTATTTTATATATATGTCTCATCTATATTTACATGTGGATTCTGCATATGAGAAAACATATTTATATTTGTTACTCTGATTTATTTCATTTAACCTGTTGCTCTTCTGTCCATTTGCTTGCGGGTAATATAACTTTATTCTTTATGGCTTAATAAAATTTATTACATATATATATATATATAATATGGTAGTATATATACATATGTAATGTCACATTGGTGAATGTTTTCGATGGAATTCATAAGATACTTTTTGGCCTCCATTTTGCAATTTTTTTCCAGACTGATAGAAGTTAGTGATATTTTGACCACTGTGGTGGCCAGATTAAGAAAGGGTTATTGTTCTTTATCTATTAAGGAAAGGTAGGTTGAGGGATTTTATTACTCTTTTCTTGGCTTCCATTTCATAGAGATTGGAGATCCGAATGCTAGGATCAAAGGCATGAACCACCATGCCTGGCTTATTTTACTAATTTCTTTTTTAAGGAAAAATTTGTGGCCAGGTGTGGTGGTGCACACCTCTAATCCTAGCACTTGGGAGGCAGAGGCAGGCAGATCTCTGTGAGTTCAAAGCCAGCCTGATCTACAGAGTGAATTCCAGGGCAGCTGGGGCTACAGGGAGACCCTATCTCAAAAAGACCCTCCCCCCAAAATAAGTTGAAATTATAAAAAATAAACTAAAATTTCAAGCTGAATAAGAATTTAACATCTTAATGTTTTGAAGTTCCTTTTCCACACAATTGATGACCGGGGAAAAATCCACAAGTTACTTTAGAAGCCATAGAGAAAGAAAAGAGTTATAATGTGTTTTTTTTTTTTTCCTTGCAGCTTTGCTTTGTTTGTTTTTTGTTTTTTGGTCTTTTCGAGACAGGGTCTCTCCATAGCCCCAGCTGTCCTGGAACTCACTGTGTAGACCAGGCTGGCCTTGAACTCACAAAGATCCGCCTGCCTCTGCCTCCCAAGTGCTAGGATTAAAGGCATGCGCCACCACGCCCGGCGCAGCTTTGCTTTGAGTGTTCTTTTCTTGACTAGTTAGTCTATACTGGTTCAGATACCTCAAAATCTTTATTTACTAACAACCCAGTGTTAGCCAATGTGAAATCTTGGGCCATGTTACATGTTAACAACTGTCAAAGGCAAGTGCTCAGGGCAGCTATGTGGTATAAAGAAGAATCCTTAACTCTCACTGAGGAGTCATAGGAAGAGGTTAAGAATATGTGATATACTAGGTTAATTTTATACATTTTGAGGGAGATTTTAAATAAAAAAGAACTTGTCATTGTTGCTTATATTTTTGCTCATTTCATAATCTGCTGAATTGTCTACCTGTTGAAATTTGCAATAAGCTGACTGGCTGCCTGTGTTGGTGTGTGTTTTTAGTGGAAAATAATTAGTGTCAGACTTTATACACCATATACATTGTTTACCTGAATGTAAAAGTAGACAAAAAGGATTCTAAAGAGGTCATTTTGTATTAAAAATATAAAACTATGCATTTGAAAAACGTAATAGGCTCAACTCTGAAGGCCTAAGAAAGTTCTCTCTCAGATGCTCAAGTTTCTCTATGCTAAAGAAGGAATCTCTTGTATTAAGAAACTTATCTAATGAGATGATGAAGTCATTGTTTTAGACTTCTCCAGAGAAACAGAACTCCATGTGTGTGTGTGTTGGGGGTTGGGGGGGGGAGAGGTGAACTTTATCAGAATTGGCTCATAGCATCATGGAGGTTGATGAAAGCATTGGGGAAACAGTGATTTAACTCTGAGCCCAAATCTAAAGGCCTGTGAACCCAGATAGGGGATTGCTACTGCAAATCTTCATATCCAAAGTCTGGAGTACTTGGAGTTCTGATGTGTAAGGGCAGGCGAGGAAGGGCTCCTCTTCTCTAGAAGGGAGACAGGAACCCACCCTCCCTCTGCCTTTGGACGGTGCTTGACCACATTGCAGCCAGTGTTCCCTTACTAAGCTGTGGATTTTGAAGTTCTCTTTGAAAACTTCTTTGAAGATAAACCCAGAAATAATATTTGACCAGCAGTCCACTCAGGATGACACCAAAATCCCATAGTCAGAACATAGTGAATATTGTAGTAGTACAGAATATTTAGTAGGACCATTTGTTCATGTGGTAATCAGTGAGTCAGTACAAATTACCTATATCATTGTGTACAAAATGAATTCCATGTTTTATCATATAGACTGCAGTGATTTCTCACATAGGAAATGTTTCAGAATGCTTGGTTTGACTTTTATACAGTAAAACAAATTGAATTGAGTAATAATAAGACTTTAGACATTTTTATCTACAGTGCTTCTATTAATGACAAATTTTCCTCTTCAAAGTTTTTTAATCAGGTTCTGATGCTTGGGAAAACATCTATCAGCGATTTGTCAGAGCATGTGTTTGATTTAATTTTGGAACTCTACAATATTGATAGCCATTTGTTGCTCTCTGTTTTACCCCAGCTTGAGTTTAAATTAAAGGTAATTATTATAAAAACAATATGGTTCTATCTTCCAGGTTATCATAAAGTATTGTTGCTTTTAAATTCTTATAATCATTTTACTGAATGTAACAGATGAAGAAACATTATTTATTCATGTCTTTGTGCTTTGCCTACCAATATATCTCTAAAACTTGGCATGTCTAGCAGATCAATAATTCTTACTTAATAAATGATTACTAGGATGACATGATTCTCTACTTTTTCTAGGCCAGTTCAAGGATTAGGCTGATTTTTGAGGAATACACTTAACTTTATATTTTCAAAACAGTTTATAGCAGGACCCTTTACCTCTTGTTCAGGCCATAAAGATAGCCTAGAATTCATTTTCTATGCTGTGATGTGCTTTGTTTTATTCATGTTATCATATATTTGCCCATCTTGACAAGTTTCTTTCTGTGGTGAAAATCTGTGACATATTTTGGTAGCATATGTTTGTTGCCTTGACAGTAAATGATGCTATAAAATTGAATTTCACTTGAAAAAGTAGGGAATTTCTGTTTCAAATCAGTACAAGACAATTAAATGCAGCTAGTTATAATTATTAATCTTTGATGGTTCTTTCTATATTACTCAGAAAAATTGTTTGATGGATTTCATGTAGTATTTTCTTATTTCTAAAAATTTTGATTTGTTGCTTCAAAGCCAAAAACCATACAAAAATCCAAGCAATATTGGTAGTAAGGACACTCTGTAGAACTGGTAAACTATTCTTATTTTAATATCCAGTATATTTTTAGTATATTTCTCAAGTGAACCAGTTAATCTAATTAACTGGCCTTCCTGTACCTTTTTAGTAATTTCATGAGGTAAAGCAGTCACAATTCTAATTATTTGTTAGTTTATCTGGTTTTTCTCTAGTAAAAATAAAAAGTAAATAAATGCTATATGTATTTCTCCACACACTAGAGAAATATAAAAATAAGGGAACCCCCCCTTTCCCCCATGTACTTTTAGTATGGGAAGGAGAGGGGAAAAAAATCCAGATCTTTTCAGAGACCAGACATTTTAAGTGTTTAAGAGATAAACTGTATGCGTTGAAGCAAAGGAAACAACGCAGAAGCATATAGAGGTAGGAAGTTGCTGGGTGAATTCTGACACATGTAATTATAGTTTGGAAGGTAGCACAAAGTTTAAAATCACTCCTGACTCTAATTAGAATATCTACTTCATTTGTTTAGGAAATAAACAAGTAGATTTCCAGCCATTAACCAGAACAGGTGAATAAGAGCTTATGAGAAGAAAAGTCCAAAGAGGAGGGTGCTTTTGAAGCTTTAATATGATTCTAATGTACAAAGTTAAGAAGTCTTTAAGTAGAAGAATAAAGAGTAGTTAGCTTATGTTTAGTACTCTTGATTATATTTAGGACTTAAACTTTAAGGAAACATTTATATTGTCATATCCATAGCACTTTGAATTTGGTGCTGTTTGATAGGCCTGATTGCTAGTTTCTGTTTAAGACTAGCATTTGACTTTGTCGCTTATTTAACCATTATATCATTTGTTGGTGCTGCCAAAATCATCAGTAAAACTGAATTTTCATCTTAGGATGCTTGTAATACAGTATATAAAACAAATATAATTGACTGCTTGTTCAAGACTTCATCCTCATGCTGTTGAACTTCCATTAGGAATCTTGTGTTTGTGTATTAATTGACTCCCACAGAGGGTTTTACTGCATATCTGTTTCTACAAGGAGCTAATGTACAAACACACAGTTCTCTATTTATTGTAGGCTTTGTCTCTCTTAGTGTCTGTTCTTAAAAGTCACATATTTTCGCCGGGCATGGTGGTGTGCTCCTTTAATCCCAGCACTTGGGAGACAGGTAGGAGGATCTCTGAGTTCAAGGCCAGCTTGGTGTACAGAGTGAGTTCAAGCCCAGCTGGGGCTACAGGGAGACCCTGACTCAAAAGGACCAAAAAAAAGTCACATTTTTAAAGGCTCCTACTAAGAGTAGGCTTTTTAATTTACTCTGAACAGAAATTAATCTGAGTTGTAGGAGAAGTCTTTGTCATTGAATAGGAACCTTGAAATGTATTTTCACTTAAGAGTACTTCACTGCTTTAATGTAATTTGAGATGGTTAAAATAACATTACTTTTTGTGAAAATTTTAGTGAGCATTTTTATGTAAGTTTATCATTTGGAATTCTTAGAAAGTTTTCTGTGAATTAGAGAATACAGAAAATCATAGGAATATGTCATGTTCTGAATATCTGCTTCATAGTTTTAAAAATAGTTGTACTTTGTTTTAGAGCAATGATAATGAGGAACGGCTCCAAGTTGTTAAACTACTGGCAAAAATGTTTGGGGCAAAGGATTCAGAATTGGCTTCTCAAAACAAACCACTCTGGCAGTGCTACTTGGGCAGGTACATGATTTGGATTTTTTGTTTTAAGTAATACATGTTCATATCTGTTTATTGCTTTTTAAAACACTGCACATTTAAGCTATGTTCTCTGACATCATAAAAAAGAAGAGTTTGGGCTTGGGATTGTAACTCAGTTGATAGAGTGCTTACCCTAACTAAGGTACATAAGGCCCTCAGCTTGGTCTTTATCATGCCTGTAATCTCAGCACTTGTGAGGTGGAGGCAGGAGGATCAGAAGTATAAGGCTAGCCTGGTCTACTCGAGACCAGGTCTCAAAAACCAAAACAAACAACAACAAAAAAGAGAAAGAAGGGTTTTACATATTGTAATTTTGAATGTTGATAATAATTGGCTATACTTAAATTTTTTGTTTATCTTTTATCTTAATTTTATCCTATGGTTTTTGAAAGATGGTACATTTAAAAAGCTATCTCAAAGGAAAAAAAAACCTATCTCAATAGTTTTTGTTATAACCATAAAATTAAAATAATTTCACAGTAGTTATTAATTCTTAAGAGATATAGCCCCTCTACAAGAAGTTATATTTCATTAAGTTGTTTGGAGATATTCAGTAAGTAAGGAACTAACAGAATTAATAAGCAAATGACTATGTGTTACTTCCTCCTCCTTTTATTCTTCCCTCCTTCAGGGTCTTTGTGATGCTTCTGCCTTAGCCTCTCCAGTGGCAGGGTTACAGGCATGTGTCAGCAAAGCTTACCCTCTATGTTTATTAAAGGAAATGATGGCCTAGGTTCTTTATGTGCTTTTATTGATTCACAAAGCTTCTGAAAGTTGTAAATTGGTTGTAAATTTGACTGCATCTGTCATTTTTCTGTGGGAGAGCTTCATTACTTTTACTGAAGAGATCTTTGACCTTGAAAATGATAAAAACACTATAGATCTAGTTTAGTCTTTTTTTTTTTTCTTTTTGGTCTTTTTGAGACAGGGTCTCCTTGTAGCCCCAGCTGTCCTGGAATTCGCTCTGTAGACCAGGCTGGCCTTGAACTCACAAAGATCTGCCTGTCTCTGCCTCCCAAGTGCTAGGACTAAAGGCGTGTGCCACCACGCCCAGCTGGAAGGATAGCGCAGCTGTTAAAAGGCTGAGGCTGAGAACCGCAAAAAAAGATCTTCCTAGTTTAAACCAAACCCACTAATAAAGGAGGATTTTATTTCCTTAAATCATTCTCACAAATAAAGTAGTCAGTCGTTAAAAAACAAAGAGGAGTGAAGACTTTCATTCTGTTTTCTCTGGGTTTAAATATTTGCATTGTTACTATTACTTTTCATTTTGGTAATTGTCAGTCATTATAATAAATCTCATGTTTTGGTTGATTGATCTCATCTCATCTCATCTCATCTCATCTCATCTCATCTCATCTCATCTCATCTCATCTCATCTCATCTCATCGTGTAGTACTGGCTGGCCTTGAACTCACAGAGATCTGCCTGCCTATCCCTTGGGAGTTCTGGGATGAAAGGGACATGCCATCATGCTCAGCCGAACAGATTTTTCTAATTTGGTGATAACATATGCCATGAGGAGATATACCTGTTGATCTCTAAATTCCAAATCTGTTTTTTAAGCTTTTATTTCACTCCATGATAACATTAAATGAAGAATTGAAAGTAATGGCTACTGCCGTTTTGTATTTGAAGACTATTTTTTCCCCCTTGAACAATAAGACACAGTATTTTAGTAGTTTTAAATTATATAAGTCAATTTCAAGGTCACTTTATTGAACTTTTATTCTTACAAAAGTATACTCAATGTACAGTACAGTAAGATGCATGAATGAAAGGGATATATTTTGAGAAATGTGTCCTTAGATGATTTGTTGTCCTACAGATAGAGTATTTACACAAACTATGATGGCCATAAACATTACAGCTGATAGAATAAAAAGGACCCCTGTCGTATATATGATCTGACACCAAAATGTCATATAGTGTATTTACTGTATTTTCAAATCAGGAATTAGATTAGATAGGTAATCCAATTAAAAGCCTTTCAGGGAAAATTGTAATTTAAATATATATCTTCTTTCTATTTTATTGTAGTGTCTTTTAATTAAATGATGAATTAAAAATATAAGATTAAAAGAGAAAAATGGCATATCAACTAAAGAGAGGTATATATATATATATATATATATATATATATATATATATGAAAATTGGCTCTGTTATTCATGGAAATGCAATAATTCTGAATCTTAATTGATAAGAGCCATTTCTGGTATAGCTTAGAATTGTGGGATATAAAGTAACACAGGGTTTAGTGTTTAGTGTAAAATCTGCCATACATTAGTGACTATCTTATAATAAAGCAAGGATACTTTAAGGAATACGTGCTGGAGAGATGGCCTAGTGGTTAAGAGTGCCGAGCACTCTTGCAGAGGACCGGGGTTTGATCTCCAGCACCCACATGGCGGCTGAGAACCGTCTTTAACTCCAGTTCCAGGGGAATTCCAACACCCTCTTACCTCCTCGGCATTGCATGACACGGGTGCACAAATCTATGTGCAGACAGTACATTCATACACATAAAAATAAATAAAATTAAAAAAAGAATACTTTAAGGAAGTAACTTCTCTCAGACATGGTTTGAGATTTGTGTGTTCCTCTGAAACACATACACACAGAGGCACACACACACACACACACTTAAAAACTTATTGTTTTATATCTGAAAGTATAAAATCCACAGAGAGGGTTTTGTCATTGTACATAGAATGAAAAAAAAAAAGGCCCCTCAAAATTTCATATTTCTCACTGGGTGTGGTGGCGTATGCCTTTAATCCCAGCACTCGGGAGGGAGAGGCTGGTGGATCTCTGTGAGTTCAAGGCCAGCCTGGTCTACATAGTGAGTTCCAGAACAGCTTAGAGCTACAGGGAGACCCTGTCTCAAAAAAAAAAAAATTTCATAGTTCTCACAGGAAATTGTCCTAGCTTGTATAATAGTATAATATGCTAAAAAACTTGGCTAACACGGTCTGGTTCCATTTGAATTTTTGTTCCTCTCTGGAAGAATGGGGGTTGCAGGCGTGCGTGCGTGTGTGCATGCGTGTGTGTGTGCGTGTGTTGTACACAGCTGAGTGTGTGTGCAGATGCACATATGTATGTTAGTGTTTGCGAAGACCAGAGAGGTCAACCTTGCGTGTCATTCCTTAGCAGCAGGTTGAGCCAGGGCTTCTCACTGGTACCTGCAGCTTGCTGATTAGGCTAGGCTGGCTAAATAGCCAGCTTCAAGGACCCTTCGGTCATCTCTATGTCCCTAGCTGTGGGATTATAAGGCTGTGTCACAACACTCAGCTTTTTTTTTGCAGGGACTAGGAATCAAACTCAAGTCTTTTACCAAACACTTTACCAACTGAGCTATTTCTCCAGCCCTTTTGGATTATTCTGTAGTACGAGAACCAAATAATAAATACCAATTGAGTATAGGTGAAGCATGCGTACTTCCATTGTTTTAAAGATACTGTTTCTTTTTGTTTTATCAGGTTTAATGATATCCATGTACCAATCCGCCTGGAATGTGTGAAATTTGCTAGCCATTGTCTCATGAACCATCCTGATTTAGCAAAGGATTTAACAGGTATTTGTTTTTTTTTTTTTTTTTTTTTTTTTGGTCTTTTCGAGACAGGGTCTCCCTGTAGTCCCAGCTGTCCTGGAACTCACTTTGTAGACCAGGCTGGCCTTGAACTCACAAAGATCCGCCTGCCTCTGCCTCCCAAGTGCTAGGATTAAAGGCGTGCGCCACCACGCCCGGCTTAACAGGTATTTGTAACAGATATTCCTAGATGCCATGTAGAAAAAAATTTATAAGGAAAATCTATTTTGGAGGTTTTAGGATGGAAGCTGTCTTGTTTCATTCATCATCATGGAACTTAACCAAAGCTAGGAGTTTTTCCCCCCTTATCTCTTTCTTTTTTTTTTAATTTATTTTTAACATTTTATTTTATTTTATATTTTTAATTTTTTTTTATTAATTTTATTTATTTCTGAATGTGTATGAATGTACTGCCTGCATGCAGGTTTGTGCACCTGTGTAGTGCAATGCCTCAGAGGTCAGAAGAGGATGTTGGATTCCCCTGGAACTGGAGTTCTCCTGGAATTGGAGTTTCAGACGGTTCTCGGCCGCCATGTGGATGCTGGGGATCGAACCCAGGTCCTCTGTAAGAGCAGTCGGCGCTCTTAACTGCTAGGCCATCTCTCTAGCCCACATTTTATTTTTTTTATTGTTTTACATATATATTTTTTTTGTTCAAGATACAAATCGAATCCAGACTCGTGTCCCCCTTCGAACCCCCCCCACCCCACCAGATTCACCCTTTCAGTCAGTTCTCAAAGCTAGGAGTTTTACAGTATAGTATCCACTTGAAGCTTTTGTAAAGGTCTCTTTAGTGAACTATGTTAATTTCTTAGTTTAAGAACAATTCTGAACATTTTGATTTGAACAGCCCTTGACTCTGAATAGATTTTTTTATTTAAAAAAATATTTTACTATTTTTTATTTTATATGTTTTTGTATTGCCTGCCTGTATGCAAGGTGGACCCATGTCATGCAATGCCAGAGGAGGTCAGAAGAAGGGTGTCAGATTCCCTGGAAATGGAGTTACTGGCTGTTGTTAACCGACATGTGGATACTGGGAATTAAACTCCAGTCTTTTGCAAGAGTTTTGCTGAGCCCTCTCTCCAGCCCCAAGTCTGAATAGATTTTTTTTTGGGGGGGCGTATTTTTGATATTTTTGGGACAGGATCTCCCGTTAGTCCTAGCTGGCCTGTGGACCAGGCTGGCCTTGAACTCACAGAGATCCATCTGCTTCTGCCTCCCAAGTGCTGGGATTAAAGGCGTGGGTCCACCAAGCTCAGCTCTAAAACCATGCTTTTTAAGTTGTTGCTTTTTTTTTTTTTTAAAACATCTTCAGTTTCCTCAAATAGTATGGGTTTGTTTAAGCTGTCAGTCTCTTCTTGGTTTAGCTTTGGTAATTCCCAGGATTTCAAATATTCATCCATTTCACTTACGTTTTCAAATTTAGTATAGGTTTTTAAAGTATTCCTGTATGATTGCCTGGATCTTTTCCGTTTTTGTTTTTAAACCAGCTTCATCCTAGTCTATGGAGATAGGTCATTTTTTGCCTCCTGTCTTCCAATATATTTTTCATGTGTATAATTACCTTAATAAGTTAGAAACAACCTAGTCAACTTCCTTGCCCAGGAAGTGAAGCAGAATTTTACTTTTCAATTGTAAATAACTTACATAATTTTGACTGAAGAAACAGTTGCTCTCTCCTTCTCTCCTTCTGTCCCTGGCACTTACTTTTCTTGAAATACTGAATATTCTCTCTCTCTCTTTTTTTTTTTGTCTTTTTGAGACAAGGGTCTCCCTGTAGTCCCAGCTGTCCTGGAACTTGTTCTGTAGACCAGGCTGGCCTTGAACTCACAAAGATCCGCCTGCCTCTGCCTCCCAAGTGCTAGGATTAAAGGCGTGCGCCATCACGCCCGGTGAAATGTCCTTTTTAATTAGAGAATCTTATCTTTCAGAATATCTTAAAGTGAGGTCACATGACCCCGAGGAAGCTATTAGACATGATGTTATTGTGTCTATAGTCACGGCCGCTAAAAAGGATATTCTTCTTGTCAATGATCACTTACTTAATTTTGTGAGAGAGAGAACATTGGACAAACGGGTAAGTAGGATTAGGTAATTACTATTTATTTTTTTATTTATTTGTATTTATGAGACAGGATCTCCCTTTAACCCCAGCTGGCCTGGAACTCACTATGTAGACCAGGCAGGCCTTGTACTCACAGAGATCCACCTGCCTCTGCCTCCCAAGCGCTGGGATTAAAACACCTGGCAGTATTTTATTTTTAATATTTGTAGCTTTATAGTATTTCATTTGGAAATACTGTTCTTTCCATAAATTGAAAGTATCTAAGGCTTGAACAAATAGTGTATAAAGTGAAAGGAAATAGAAATATAGAAAACCACACTTTACCAAACTTATAAATGGAATCATTTTTGCTTTATAAAGAAAACTTTATTGGATAAAGTAAATGAAAATAAAACCTAGAATGTTATTATTATTATTATTATTATTATTTTTTTTGCTGTGTGACTAAATACTTGAGCAAAGTAATTTAAGGAAAGATTTATTTTTGTTCACAGTTGGAGGGGATACAGTCCATCATGACATGGGAACATGATCTGACTGGTTGCATTGCAGCCACATTCAGCACTCAAGACAGATGAATGCTGGTGCTTAGCTAGTTTTTTCCTGTCTTGGCTCTTTTTATTCAGTCAGGGAAATGACTGAATAAAAAGGGACTGACTGAATGAAAATGAGTCTGTGGGCTCATTCTATCTATACATTCTACATATCCTTCCTCAGTAGAACTTCTCTGGAGTGTCTTAGATACTGCAGTTTGTTTCCTTAGTGAGTATAAATCTAGTTAGGTTGACACTGAAGATTAACTATCACATAGACTCTACTGAATTTATGTAATGGCAGCATTTTTACATCATAAAGGGAACTCTTATTTTTGTTGTTGTTTTTAAGTGGAGAGTACGTAAAGAAGCCATGATGGGACTTGCTCAGATTTATAAGAAATATGCTTTACAATCAGCAGCTGGAAAAGATGCTGCAAAACAGATATCATGGATCAAGGACAAATTACTACACATATATTATCAGAATAGTATTGATGATCGGTAAGTTAAAGGCATTATAGTTTTTTTTAAGTTAATTGGCAATTTTGAGTGTTAACGTAGTTTTTTATGTATTCTATTTATAACCTTAAAGTCCCCCCTCAGTTTTTAGTGTAGAGGAAATTGAATAAATAGTTCCCTTGTCAGCAGTGTCACAAATGAACCAGTTCTTTATACATAACTTTAGGGATTGGTAGAAGTTCCTCCTTCATTTTCATATGCTGCTTTGAACAGAGTAATATCTAAAAGTAGGGATATAGATGTTGTAATTTAAAGTTTTGTTTTATAGAAAAACTTGTTAAAAGCATCCTTATTAAGGATTTGAAATAAAGTTCACTGGCAAATTCTTTTGATGGTAGACATTTTAAATTAAATTATACTCAAGCTTAAAAACAGTTTATTAATTTCTAAAATAATATATATGTCCCTAAAGATAGATGGTCTTGTATGGCTAGTAGTCATTAATCCTTAATGGAACTAAAAATTCTGTTCAGGATCTGATTTGATAAATTGTTAATGGTATTCAAATGATTATGCCTGTAGGTAACTACTGAGAAATGATATTATGATTTTATGATGTGTAGAAGCTTAGTATTTTGGGTTAACTAAGGAAGTTTTTATTTTTTGAGTTGTGGTTTTTGAGACTTTTAAGTATGTGGCCCTAGTGCACAAAGATTTCTGTTATGATTTAATGGGAAGTTTCCCTCCTTTCCTAGGCATCTGTGGATGCAGTAACAGTGACATTTTGCTCTTTGGGTTGTATAGGAGCTAAGGTAGAGAGAGCAGCAACTCCTGGCCTTTTTCTTAGTGCTTTTAATTTAAACATACCTTGTTTCATGATCATCCCTATGAAAATTCAAAGGAATGTTAAAGTTCTTTGTATCCTTTCGTTCTAAAAAGTTAGTAGTTGGTGTTAGAGAGGGAGCTGTTACAGTTTTCTAACCTTTACCTTACAGATAAAGAAACTGAGCCTTTGATGTACAATTTTCCCAAGGTCATGCCTGTGGTAGTTAACCTTAGCTGAGTGTAAGGTTGTTGCAGATGTATACCTAAGTCCTTTTCCGCAAAGGAGAACAAATAATTTTTTAATATATAATTTTAATATTTTTTAATAATTTAAAATACAAATTTAGTACATTTTTTAAAAAGAGTCAGTGTGGAAAATAAACGTCAGTGTGGGAGCTATACTAGAGCACTTGTTGCTATTGCAGATGACCTGGGTTCAGTTCCCAGACCTATATGGCTTCTCACAGCAGTCTTTTTTTTTTTTTTTTTTTTTTTTTTTTT
>VZQC01012261.1:2068595-2139556 GCA_009823505.1 Rhizomys pruinosus | reverse complement strand
TTTTTTTTTTTTTTTTGGTCTTTTTGAGACAGGGTCTCCCTCTAGCCCCAGCTGTCCTGGAACTCACTCTGTAGACCAGGCTGGCCTTGAACTCACAATGATCCGCCTGCCTCTGCCTTCCAAGTGCTAGGATTAAAGGCGTGCACCACCACGCCCAGCTCTCACAGCAGTCTTGACACAAGGCAGTTCCAGAATATTTATCTCCCTCTTCTGGCCTCTGTGGACACTGCGTGTACCTGGTGCATTTACATTCATGCAGACAAAATATTCTTATACACAAAAGTAAAAATTTGAAAGCATGAGTCATTATGGCACCTTGTCTTTTCTTTTGTAGGTTACTTGTTGAACGGATTTTTGCTCAGTATATGGTTCCTCACAATTTGGAAACTACAGAACGAATGAAGTGCTTATATTACTTGTATGCCACACTGGACTTAAATGCTGTGAAGTATGTCACAAATTTTTTTTTTATCTTTTGCAGTATATTGGATGTTTTGTAAAAGAAGCCACAACTATTTTAAATATAAACTTTGTAACAACACATAAGCATTGTTTAAAGGTTCAAGGCACAATAAATTGACTATTTTTTTCTTTTTTAGAAAGTTCTGTTGCCAACATTTGATTAAGCAATTATAAAAGCAGTTAAAAGGTAGATAGAGCTAATTGGCATGAAATCATTAAGGATTTGATTTTTTTTCTCTCTAGATTTTCATGTTGATGACATTTCAAGAAAGGTGATATACCTATTCCCCCAAGTTGTTAAAAAGGTCCATAATATGAAAATACTACCTTCCTACTCTTACACGGTACTGATTTAAATTATTCTGTAGTGCAATAGAGTACAAATTTTTTTGCTGTTTAGCTTCAACACGTTGTAGTTAGCATTAGGGCAAGTCACAAATACATTTTTATAACCACGTCTTGTTCAGAAAATACCTTTAAATGTCTGGATAGGGAATTGGCATTTTATGTACGGTAGACTTGCTAATTTAATTGACTCATCTTAAGGCTTAGAAGATAGAGGCCTGAAAATTTCCTATAGGTCTTAGAAATACTTTCCAAGAAACACAGTTGTAACTGAGGATTAAAAACTCTGAAATTGGAAATCTAAGGATACTTGAAAATATTAATAGATTTTTTTTTTGCTTTATTTCCTCTTTGGAAATAATTATATGTGCAATTTTTATTTTATAGAGAATTGTACCTTCTTGGTACATGCTGTATTTCAGGCATTGGAATATGTATTCCTGTGTTTGCTTTTATATGGAAGCTGAAAGCAAAAGAGACCCTCTGTTCTATGAAGCTTGAAGAATTTATTTACTATGTAATCTTGTCATTTTTTATAGGAAAAGCTGCCACGCTCCAAAGTGTCCCTATAGACTTAAATGGCCTGGAACTCAGTATGTAGACCAGATTGGCCTTGAACTCTCAGAGATCCACCTGCCTCTGTCTCCCTAGTGCTGGAATTTCGGTGATATTTTTTAATGTTTTATACAAGATGAACTGAGGTTTACATAGTTTAATTAACTTTACAGTGTTGACATAGTGAGAAAGCCAGGATTTGAAGTCAGTTGTACTTGATTACAGAATTTGGTTATTTTTTTTCCCATGCAGTTTAAAAAAAAATTACTATGTTTAATTTTATTAATTGCTTACATTATTATTTTTTTTGCCATTGGTATGCATTCTCAAATTTTTGGTTTGTCTTAGTTTAACTGTTCATCTTTTTCCTCATGGTATAATTGTTAGCCTGTTAGATTGGATGTAATATCATATATCTCACTCAGAACACATGTCAGTTGGAAATCACAGTAATTTTGACCTTAACCCAAATATCATTTAAGAGTTAAATTAAAAGGTACATGAAAAATGAAAAGCCAAAAGGAACCAGGGGCTTTCCCCACCAAAAAAAAAAAAAATAAACAAAAACAAACAAAAAACCTGAGTGACCCCTGAGACCAGATCCTCAACTGACCTAGAGAAAACAAAAATCTTGGTTAATCTGGGCTAACTGTTTGGCCTTAAACACCCCAAAGGAAAGTATAACCAGGAAAAAAAAAGTTATCAGGCTGGTGTAACTTAGCCTTTCTGGATGCTTAACGACCATGCTTAGCGCCCATACCAATTTGGCTGAGGGTCTTAAGGGATAACTTTGTTCCTTGCCCTCAGAGGTCAGCTAAGTCCCAGGGGACTATGCATGGGGCCATCCCTTGAAATGTTTTGCAAATGTGAGTCACCAGTCTTCCTGTGCAAGGAGGTCTTGCAGATCTAATGGGACTTCAGCCAATGTCCAGTCTATAAAGATGAAAAGTCTGCTCATGCTTCAAAAAGAGAAGCCTGGTCTAGCAAGACCTGACTTTGTCCCCAAGTGGATGGAACTGGTAAATGAAAAGCTAAAAGGTTAATCTGGGCTAACTGTGTAGCCTTAAACATCCAAAAGGAAAGTATAACCAGAAATAAATAATTAGTAAGGCCTGAGAAATTGTACTTCAGGTATAAAACTTGAGATCTTAGTAAACAAACAAAAAGTAAAAAAAAAAAAAAAGGAAATCATAAGCTGAAGACTCTAAACCTATGATGTCATAATCTTGATATATGTGGCATGCATATATGCCAATTGGAAGGAACAACAACAAATTGGGCCAAAGAACTGACTGAAATGGTAAACTTCTGCACTGGAAATTTTAAAAGAGACTGAGAAAAAGATGAAAACCATGTTTGGCAGAATGCATGAGCTCTGGTGGGGGGGGTGGGGAGCAAGGAAGGGAGAATGGGTGTAGATTTGATTGGGAAATTTTGTATGAAATGCACAAAGCTTCAATAAAAACTGGCTTTGGAAAAAAAAAAGTTAAATTAAACATACTTTTTAGCAAAAATGAAGAAGGAACACTCAGCAATCCTGTGTGAAAGAAGTTACATGCATCTGCATGTACTCATATTTAGTGGTAGGAAAAGAGACTAGGTTATTAAGAGAGAAAAGTACTGTCGAAAATTGAAGTGGCCTGGAGCTGGAGAAAGCTTAGCTAAATGACTTGAAGCTTGTTTTTTGTTTTTTTTTTTTTTGTCCGCGGAGGGCGTCGAGACAGGGTTTCCCTGTAGCCCCAGCTGGCCTGGAACCCACTTAATGTAGACCAAGCTGGCCTGGAACTCACAGAGATCCACCTGTCTCTGCCTCCTCAGTGTGGGATTAAAGGTGTGTGCTACTATGCCCTACTAAGGAAGCTTTTTCTTTTTTAAATAAGAAAGACAAATATAGAAGGAAGGAAGGGTGTGCACAAAGCAACAAAAATTCTATTTCTACAAATCTACATAATCAAGGATTATATAAACAATTTTCTTTACAAGGGATGGAGATACAGCTTTAGAAGTAGGTAGCTTATAGGCTGATACTTAGTCACCATACTTGTGTAGTCATGTAAATCCTTGCAAGCATTCCTGGAGTGCTTTCTGGGCACCATAGAGAGGTTAGGAGCTTTCTCTGTCGTTGTGATTGATTGATGCTGTGCCCCCCCCCACCCCTTTTGCAAGCGGGCGCACGTACGTGTGTGTGTGTGTGTGTGTGTGTGTGTGTGTGTGTGTGTGTTCTAAAATTTTATCTAATGTAGATGATTAGCTAATTTCACAAAGCAGGTGACAGTAAAAAGTCATTTTGGGGGGTTTGGGGTTTGAAACAGGGTCTCTCACCAGGCCGGTCTGAAACAGATTCGTCTGTTTCTTGAATGCTGAGATTAAAAGCATGTGCCACCATGCTTGGTTATTTTTTTTTTTTTTTCATTGTTATAGTTCTAAGATTCATCCAACATTGCATGTAGTTGTAGATTGTTCATTGGTTTTTAAAAAATTCTTCCAGTACAACTTTATTCATATATGTATCTAATGTATTTTGGTCCTTTTTACCCCTAATTATTCAGTCATCACCCTTCCACTCCCACTGAACCTCTTCTTTCCAAGTCTTCATCCTATTCTGATGTCTTTTGTTTATGTTTATTTTGCCTTTTTTTGTGACCCATTGATTATAGAGTTTCTTGCATGAACTTTGGTAGAGGGTTATTTACTGGAACATGGGCAGCTTATCAGTGCTTACACCACTGTCACTCAATTCTGCTCAGGGAGACTACCGCTCCGGCTTCTCCCTGGGAAATTGGCACCTTTCACAGATAACAGCTAGCTGTGGAAATGCTTATTCTGTAGCCAAATCTGAGTGGCTGATTGCCCCTCAGATTTAGGCTGGAGAGCTGCTGCTCTTGTCACTTAATTACTCCACAAACTAGG
Organism: Rhizomys pruinosus; assembly: GCA_009823505.1. Taxonomy (NCBI): domain Eukaryota; kingdom Metazoa; phylum Chordata; class Mammalia; order Rodentia; family Spalacidae; genus Rhizomys; species Rhizomys pruinosus. The sequence continues at coordinate 2,135,284 of VZQC01012261.1, read as the reverse complement.
CGGTTGATGACCTCAAGGCTTGAATTTTGGACTGGTAGCTGATACGCTCACCTTCAGTCTCACCCGCTAGCAAACAACCAAGTCTGATGGACTTAAATTACGCACACGTGAAATAATGGACTGGGGATCTCCTTAGATGGTAAAGGTAATGAAGAATCCATTTATTGTATGCAACAAATTACTTATATAGGTAGAATGATGTTATCTCCCAGGGGCAAATCCCACACCCCTGCATCAGGTGCTGTATATACATCATGCTCTCACACACGGAGTGGGGTCAGATACAGTACAGGTGGGCAGTTAAGATAATGTCAGCAGCCACGTGTGGCCTGCATTTACCTACATACCACTGAAGAAAACAACTCCTCCCCAAGCCACCATTGACTGGAAATGGATCCTCTGGGAGAGATGGAGGTTTATGATCCCCCCTCCCCCATTCTTGATGGAATGTTGAGAAGGCCACAGTTTGTGGAAGTCTCCTGCAGGAAATCACAGCCTCTGGGAGTTTATGAGTGCATTGGCCATGCCCTGTGCAGAAAACAGCATTTCATCATAGCACTCCTCTCCATCATCCAGCTCTTAAATTCTTTCTCCTTACTTTTCTGTTATGTTCCCTGAACCTTGAGGGTGGAGAAGTGGGGAAGTTGATACACATGTCCTGTTTTGGGACAAGCATTCAACCGTCTCCATTTTCAGTAGATGATTGATTTCACTGCAGTTTTATTCCATTATTTTGACATGTGGAATTTGAGTAATGGAGAGAATATTGTTATTTTTAATTCTAACTTATTTTACGATTTTAAGTAGTATTACTGTAACCTTTTAGTACATTCAAGGATTTCTTTTTTTAACTGAACTTTTGTACATTTCATACAATATTTCTTAATAAAATTTAGACCCATTCTCCTTCCCTGCCCCCCACCCCTCCAGAGATTGTGCATTCTGCCATACATGTCTTGCATCTTTTTCTCAGTCTTTTTTTTTTTTTTTTTTTATTTTTTTGATGCACAAGTTTACTGTTTAGGGCAGAAGTTTACTGTTTACTGTTTGAACAAGTCTTTTTTTATTGTTGGTGCCTTTAATTTTATATTATTCCAAAGAATGCTTGTACTCCACACATACACCCAAATTATAACGTCTGAAAATAAACTATAGGCTAAGTCCAAAACATGTTTAGGGATTCACTTTTTAACTGTAGAGTTGCATGCAAGTAAAAAGAAATATTACTTTACATTTCTAAATTACATAGCAAGTTGATGTATGTTTTTTATGTATTTTTTTTGTAGTGTCAAGGATTTCTTTTAAGTCCTGATTAATAATGGCTCTCAAATTTTGCTACGTTTTGAAATTACCTTGAGATGTTTCAACAAGTTGAAATTGTTGCTTAAGAAATTTTCTCAGAGCCAGGTTTGGTGGCACAATTGTTTAATTATAACAATCGGGAGGCAGAGGCAGGTGGCTCTGTGAGTTCAAGGCCAACCTGGTCTATATAGCAAGTTTCAGGCCAGCTGAGGCCTATAGGGAGACCCTATGTAAAAATAAAACAAAAAACACACAATAAATAAATAAATAAATAAATAAATAAATAAATAAATAAAAATTCTCTTTTGGGCTGGAAAGATGGCTTAGCCATTAAGAGCACGTGGCTATTCTTTGTTTTTTAATTTTTTTAGTAATAAGTAATAAGTAATGAATACAAGCATCCTTCATGTAAATTCAATTTGCAAGAAGCTATGCCCAAACTTATACAGCCCAAGGTCCCCATTGTCCAGCTGGAGGGGCTTGTAGTACAAGCATGTTGATCAAATAAGAGTCCAGTCTATATTGCTGTAGTTTCACAATTCACCCCAATTGTAGCCCTTACATTCTACCAACACCCCCTCTTCCACAGTTTGTTCCCTAGGCTTTAGAAAAGGGGCACAAGTGGGCAAAAAGCAAAACAGTCTACTTTCTCTGGAGAAGTCATTTTGAACTCCGATCAGTTCAGGCTGTTTCCTTTCATGGGTTGGCAGTTTATCCAGGAATAACCTTTTTATCCTACTAATGAAGCACAAGCAATTAGATATACAGGCATTAAAACAATACTAATTATTATGGTAGGTTACTTTGGTGTAGACACAGATGTTTGGATGGTATGCTAATCCATGAACTATAGCTTTTCTGTAAAAGATGACAAGGTCTTACTGTGGCTTATAGCATCTCCTAACCACTAGAGGACATAAGCTTGTGGCATCAGGCATGAATTATTCCTCCAAGGAGAGAGCTACTAGCCAATTAGATTTGGGATATACGGATATATAGCTGGCACTGCTGCACAGTATTTCCAGACAGGTGAGGTGTAGCTGATGCTGATGGAGGAGTGTTGCTTAACTCAAGGAGACCAATATTTGCTTTATTGATTTAGTGGCCTTTGGTATCACTCTCTGGCATTCCAGAGACCAACTGTACACTTGCAAGTGTGGTCTTAATACATCTTTCTCATGCTTACACCAGGTCTTCGACAGCAGGACCTTATCCTCTCTCTTCTTGCAGGTATCCCAGTTTACAGGCAAAAAGCCTTTACCTTTTTGGGGGCTTGGATCCCTTAGTCAGCATCTCCTTGGCAGAATAATCCATTGCTGGTATCAGAGCTCTCCTGTGTTAATATATTTTGCTTAATTACACAGCTTATAAAAACTTTAGTATTATATTTGGCTCTGAATAGAGAATAATCCTGTCACAGTTCCTATGTCTATCAGTCAGTTAAAGAAAGGAGTTATACCAGTTTTATAAGAGATTACCTCTATAACAGTTGGCTCTAATTTACAGTTAGGGAATGACTTCATTACCATCCTGTTTTTCTTTGTCCCATGAAAAGGAGGTAAGAAAGTCTCTCATATTAAAACTTTCGGCACCTGGAAGGTAAAGTTCATTAGGACACATTATAATCAGTTGTTATAAATAGGATCCACAGAGATGTTTGATGCCTGTAGCAGTCTGAGGGTTTTCTTCCTTTTAATGTTTAGATGGGCCAACTTTTCTGCTGGTATTTCTTGGTACATCCTGCACAGTGCAAAGCTGTATCATTTCTTTTTCAGCCATTAAGTTGGTGACGTTTTGACCTGTGGGAACATGCAAATCTTTCCCCATAGTTAGTTTTTATTTTATTTTATTTATTTTTATGTGTATGAATGTATTGTCTGCATGTAGGTTTGTGCACCCGTGTCATGCAGTGCCACAGTGGCCAGAAGAGGGTATCAGATTCCTCTGGAATTGGAGTTAAAGACGGTTTTCAGCCACCATGTGGGTGCTGGGGATTGAACCTGGGTCCTCTGCAAGAGTAGTTAGTGCTCTTAACCTCTAGGCCATCAATCCAGCCCTCATAGTTAGTTTTAAGATTTAAGTTGAAAAATTTGACAACAAAAGGTTTAATATATATCTGTGTACCCCTTTTTTATTTTAGGTTTTTATTTTTTGACTCATGAATCTCAAAAAGGCAGTTGTAGTACACGTACCTATAGGCAGGAATCAAGGTGTAAATTTTCATTAACTTTATCCAAGCTGTTTATCATTGACATGTTGTTAATTTGGGAAGCAAACTTAATTCCTTTAGTTAAATTATCCTGCAGGTAAAAGAAAATGTTACAAGATGATAACTGTACAACACAAAAATTATAGAGAACATTTGTATACATTAACCCCAAAGTTGTTGTTATACAATTTATAAGTAAAACAAATGTGGACAATAATTTATATTTCTAATTAGCTTAAATGTGTTACCGTTTTTATTAAAACCTTTTAACCAATGTTGTTTACTATAGATATTTTTACTTTTACTAAGTCCTAAAATATCATATAATAAGTAGACAAAGTTTGAGCAAATTTGGATACCTGTTAAACTCACACCAATTAAAAATACATTAATCGAATATAGACCCCGTGTCCCCCTCCCAAGCCTCCCACCCCACCAGATTCATCGATTCAGTCAGTTCCTTGATGCAGTCTTTTCTGTTGTTGGTGTTGTTCTTTCCAATATGCATCAATCCCCACAAGAAATATTTACAACTGGGTTATTGGTGCTAGCATCCATTAAGCCATTAAGAATCCTTGATTATTCTTGTTCAGTTCCCAGGACCCATGTTAGGTGGCTCACAGCCATCTGTAACTTCATTTTCAGGGTATCTAACAATCTCTTCTGGCCTCTCTGGGCACCCACATTTGTGACATAGACACAAATACATGCACACTCACAGAGAGTAAATAAAAATATCCACCAAATCTGTGTATAATACGTTCTGTTACTGTTATCTTTGATTTCAGCTATGGTCATAGTTTATAGTAGTTTTGGAATTGCTTGAGATTTCATATTTAAATAAATAATATACTAGATTCTGTAATTTCCTCTGTTTTAATTCAAGTTTCAACATGCTAGTCTTTCAGAAGTTGGCAATAATGATTATTTAGGAAAACGAATGTATTAATTTTCATGTTCAAGAGTAATTTCACAGAAAACTCTGCTTACTAGAAAAGTTTTGTTTTATATATGTAATTCTGTATTTTTAGATTTTGAAGATTACTTTTATTTTGTGTGTTAAGTGTTTTGCCTGCATTTATGTACGTGCAGTCATCAATGCATTGCCCATGGAGGTCAGAAGAGGGCATTAGATCCCTTGGAACTGGAGTCATAGATCGTTACTAGCCTCTATGTTCATGCTGGGAACCAAATCCGGGTCCTCTGTAAGAGGTGCCAGTTTTCTTCACTGCTTAGCCATCTCTCCATCCCTTTTTATTTTATTTTATTTTTTTTTTAATTTTTAAAAATTTTATTTATTTCTGTATGTGTATGAATGTACTGTCTGCATGCAAGTCTGTGCACCCGTGTCGTTCAATGCCGCGGAGGTCAGAAGAGGGTGTCGGATTCCCCTGGAACTGGAGTTCTCCTGGAATTGGAGTTTCAGACGGTTCTCGGCCGCCATGTGGGTGCTGGGGATCGAACCCGGGTCCTCTGTAAGAGCGGTCTGCGCTCTTAACCGCTAGGCCATCTCTCCAGCCCTTTTTAATATTTTCAGGGTTTTATAGTCCTCTACTGAATGGTCATTTTACTTTTCATGCCTCTATTCATAAATTATGCTAATAAAACTGGAGGTTTAATATTTTAGAGTAGCTAAGTTTAACAGTTTAAAATTTAAGGTGTTCTAAGATGAAAGTACTCTAATCCTCTTGTTGGTAGCATAAACTAGGCTATATACTTAAAAATATTTTATTTATTTTTATTTTATATGTATGAATGTATTGCCTGTATGTATGTAAGTGCACCCATGTCATGCAATGCTCTTGGAGGTCTGAAGGCATCACATTCCTTGGAACTGGAGTTACAGATGGTTGTTAGCCACCATGTGGGTGTTGGAAAACTGAACCCAGATCTTCTGGAAAGCAGCCAGTGCTCTTAACCACTGAGCCATCTCTGTAGCCCATAGGTTATATACTTTTTAAAAATCCAGGGGCATTTTTAAAACCTTATTAAAGAAGAGAATAAAAATATTAAACAGTTATCTTTTCTGTTTGAGGTAAAAAGGTTATTTTCTGTTCTTCCGTCCATATTTCATTACTGCTACTTGTCAGCACTGCATGTGTGTGTGTGTATGGGGGGATATTAGGGGGTGCTGTTCATAGAAGTATAGGTAATTGAAAGTAAACTGGAAGCTTGGAGGTGGCCCATAAAGCATTTGCCTTGCAATTAGGACTACCTGAGTTTGGATTCCCAGGATTTTTGTAAAAATCCAGGTGTGATGGTACATGCTTATAATCTCAGCAATGGTCAAATGGGAGGTGGAGATAGGTGGGTCCCTGGAAGCTGGTCTAGCTTAGCTGGTGAGTTCCGGGCCAGTGAGAGACCCTGTCTCAAACAAAGGGTGGAGGGCGCCTGAAACAGTTTAGATTGTCTTCTGACTTTCATACACACACCCACATGTGTCATGTGTACCCACACACTTGAACACACATATACATGTACACACACACACACTATTTTACTTTTTACTTTTAAAGAAAATTTTCTTTGAACATACCAGGTTCTGAAGTTCTGCAACTTACTATATTAACATTTCTTATTTTGTTTTACCCATATTGAGTACTTGTATATTTGCCTTTTTAGACTTAAACTTTTCCCTGAGAACATTACAGTTATTTGAAGACATACTCCTTATAGTACAAGTAATTTCAATTTAAAGATTATATGAATTATGGTATATATTTTAGGAAATGGCCTACTTGTTCTCTCATGGCTGTCACTCTTCAGTTTGCCTCAGATTTCATTGTAGCATACTTACCAAGATTTTATTTTGTTATCTGTTCTTTATTTCTGAGGTTCATAAACTATAGTCACTTTTACCCCTTTGCTTACAAATAGGTTCCAGTTAATCGATCTATTTTTAATCAAAGCCAAATCTAACATCACAAATCCCTGCCTAATGTTCTTGTTGGTTGTCATTTGTTATAGTTGAGTCTTTTCCCCTGTACATCGATGGCCAGCTGTTTAATGTATGAATTTTACCTCATCTTTCTTATGTTTTTATCAATCTTTTTTAAAGTTAAATAATTGGAGTAGTCTGACAGGACTTTAAGCCTCTTTTGTATGTTTGTCTTTTTCAGAGCATTGAATGAAATGTGGAAATGTCAAAATCTGCTCCGACATCAAGTAAAGGATTTGCTTGACTTAATTAAACAACCAAAAGTAAGTTAAATTTTAAAGAAAAACTTCTTTTGATACTATGTTTTATTGAAAAAGAAAAAACAAACTTCAAATATGCATTTTACTTAACTGCAGTGCTGATTTTGAATAATTTCTTGGTGGTATTCTTTTTGTGTGTATGCCTAGGCCCAGGACAGTTGTGGGTTTATTCATCAGTCAGGTATCACCTGCCCCTCTTCCTCCTCTTTTTTATGGGGCAGGGTCTCCTTCTTGCCTGGAATTTATCAAGTAGCATAGGCTGGCTTCCTGGGAGCCCCTGGGATCTGTTCATTTTCTCTTCCCCCACACAGATTACAAGCAGGAACCACAGTCCCTGACTTTTTATATGTGTTTATGAGCAAGCTCAAGTTCTTCTTACACAGTAAGCACTTTGCTAACTGAGCTATCTTATCTTCCCCAGCCTCTAAATTGTAGTGTTCATCCAATAAACCCCAATTTTATTTTTGAGCATTTAGAATGATTCTAGGTTCCCCCTCTATTCCCCTTTCTTTGAAAACTATCTACAAAGTAGTGTACTTGGTCATTATAAATTTATTCAGGGAAAACATTACAAAATTATTTTTTTATTTTATTACTAGTCCAAATTTGCTGCTTCCAGGCTACTTTTGTTACATGTTTATAGGATTGAATGGAGCAGTATTATTTCATCAAGGAGAGACAATTTCGTCTCTCTAGGCATGAATTGGCTGGTTGCCTAAAAGTCCATTAATCACTTTGAGGTTGTTTTAGTGATTTATATTGACCCTCTTAGTATTTTTAAGACCTGTATGATATGAGGATTTTAAAAACCAAGCTATTTTATACCATTTATTTTCCCTAATTGAAGCTTGAAGCTTATGTTTGAAAGTATTTTTGTTTTGTAGGTTAACCTTTTCTTTTTTTTTTTTTTTTTTTTTTTTTTTATTGTCCGCGGTCTTTTCGAGACAGGGTCGCCCCCGTAGCCCCAGCTGTCCTGGAACTCACTCGGTCGACCAGGCTGGCCTTGTACTCACAAAGTCCGCCTGCCTCTGCCTCCCAATAGTGGGGATTAAAGGGGTGCGCCACCAAGCCCGGCTATAGGTTAACCTTTTCATTGAACATAATTTTACCTTTTTTTATGATCATTGAGTATGTTGAACCCATTGGAATATGTTTTTCTTAATAATAGATGACTTCAAACTTAATTTAATGGTTTCTGCCATATTCTTTCTCTTTATTCCAGTTCTATAGTCAGTAGGTTTGTGTTTCAGAGAGTATTGTAATGTAGGAAGTCAGTGTATTTCAGCCAGTAATCTCTGAATAAAACACCTTTTTACCCAGTTCTCTATATTTTGGCCAAATGTATAAAAGCATCACATAGTAGATATTCTTTGTGTGTGTGTGTGTGTGTGTGTGTGTGTGTGTGTGTTTGAGTGTGTGTGTGTTTGAGTGTGTGTGTGTGTGTTTGAGTGTGTGTGTGTGTGTGTGTGTGTGTGTGTGTTTGAGACAAGGTCTCCCTGTAGTCCCAGCTGGCCTGGAACTGGCTCTGTAGACCAGGCTGGCCTTGAACTCAAAGATCCGCCTCCTGAGTGCTGGGATTAAAGGCGTGTGCCACTATGCCCGGCATATTAGATATTCTTTTTTTTTTAATTTAAAAAATTTTTTTAAAAATTTTTTATTTTATTTATTTTTGTTTGTGTATAAATGTACTGTCTGCGTGCAAGTTTGTGCACCCATGTCGTGCAATGCCTCAGAGTTCAGAAGAGGATGTCGGATTACCCTGGAACTGGAGTTCTCCTGGAATTGGGAGTTTCAGACGGTTCTTGGCCGCCATGTGGGTGCTGGGGATTGAACCCGGGTCCTCTGTAAGAGCGGTCGGTGCTCTTAACCGCTGGGCCATCTCTCCAGCCCCCTAGATATTCTTATATGCACATGTTTATTAACATCAGTTTTGATTTCAGGCATCATTGAATTGTAATATCATGCATTAAGTGTTCAAATAGTTTGCTGAGTGAGCATGATGCGTGAGATTGTAAACAAATAAAAATGTTTGAGATTGCAAAGAAATATGCCAGTTTGAACCTCTCACTGTGGGAGTTTCTAGTTTGTTGGTAAAAACTTGGCAGGATCCCATGTCTTTTCAGTTTTTGCTCTGCCCATTTTATCTAGGATTTAAAAATAACTAAAGAAAGATAAAACCATGGCAAAGGTATGGATCTGAAGAGTTTTTTGAAGCATGCCATGCTGATTTCTAACAAGGAATTTTTTTTTTAAGGAATTTTAATTTTATATTTTTTGTGTGTTTACAGACAGATGCCAGTATCAAGGCCATATTTTCAAAAGTGATGGTTATTACAAGTAAGTTATTTTAACTCTGTATAAATTTAAGACTTAACTGAATGTTTTTTAAGTACTTAAGTTATTTTAGGTTGTAATACAAGAAATGATTTAAGTGTTTTGCTTGATATACAACAAACAACTCAATTTTCCTTTTTCTTAGTTCTAATTTTTATTTTCTTTGTGTACTATCCAGAATTTCTTCAAGATGAGAAAGAATTTAGTTAATGTAAATTAGCTTAGAGTAGAAATTAAATTTGTGTTGGTATTGTTTATTCTCATGATACCCCTCTGACACCAGTTGCTCTGTGTCTCACTTCAGTGACTAATTAGTGTGTATACAGTATACTGACAAGAACTCCTGGTAATGAGCCAACTAAATGTCACGTGAGGTACTAAATATTGCAAGATGTGTATGGAATGAATACCAAGACACCAAAGAGTAGACTAACTTGTAGTTTACTAGATTTTGATTAAGTTATTTGAGCTTTATCGTACACAAATCTTTTAGAATCAGCATATCATCCAGATCTGTGTAAACAGTATTTAGTCCTTTCTCATAACTTGCCAAAGCAGTTGATTTTGTACTTTTCAATTTTTCTGATTGTATCCTCAGGAGTTGGTTGTGTATATTTTTTTCTGCTGAAGAAGAGCATACTCTATTGTCTGTTTTTTTGTTGTTGTTGTTTTTTCTTTTTCCACCATGTATTTTCTTCCAGAAATCACAGTATTTTGTAGGTGTTGTATTTTAGGAATGCTAATATTCTGCATGTGTTAATAGTATTATGAGGGGAATAAAAGGAAAAGGGGAAATTGTTATACTTTCATAAAATGCTGAATTTAAGGGTGTTGGGGGCCTTTGTTTTCTCCTTCCCTCCCTTCCTCGTATCCTATTTTGCTTTATTTTCCTGAAGAATGTGTCTTAACACAAAAGGGCTGTAAAATGACCTGTGTGCATGCAATGCCCATGGAGGTCAGAAGAGGGTGTTGAATCCCCTGGAACTGGAGTTTCAGACAGTTGTTAGGTGCCATGTAGGTGCTGGGATTTGAACCCTGGCCCTTTGCAGGAGCAGTCAGTCAGTGTTCTTATCCACTGAGCCATCTCTCCAGCCCCGTATAATAACATTTTCTAAAATTAGTTTAAAATAGTATTAAACCCTCTACATTATTTTTTTTTTAATTTTCATTTCTTTATTTTTATGTGTATGAATGTACTGTCTGCATGTAGGTTTGTGCACCCATGTCGTGCAATGCTGCGTACGTCAGAAGAGGGTGTCGGATTCCCCTGGAACTGGAGTTCTCCTGGAACTGGAGTTACAGACTGTTCTCAGCCGCCATGTGGATGCTGGGGATTGAACCTGGGTCCTCTGCAAGAGCAGCTGGCGCTCTTAACGGCTAGGCCATCTCTCCAGCCCCCAACCCTCTACATTATTAAATTCATTAAATTGCTACTAATCTTTGGAACAGAATTTGTCAAGATTTGTACTAGAACTTTTCTAGCTTGTCCTCAAGTGCTTATCGACTGCTTAAATTTACTGCTTTAAAATGATCATAAAACTATTTGTCTTTTAAAGTAATTGTGTTTGGGCTGGAGAGATAGCCTAGTGGTTAAGAGCGCCGACTGCTCTTGCAGAGGACCCAGGTTTGATCCCCAGCACCCACAAGGGTGCTGAGAACCGTCTTTAACTCCAGTTCCAGGGGAATCCGATGCCCTCTTCTGACCTCCGCAGAATTGCACGACATGGGTGCACAAACCTACATGCAGACAGTATATTCATACACATACAAAAATAAAATTTAAAGTAATTGTGTTTATGTATTGTAATGTAGCACCCTTTTTGTTATTGTTGTTGAGACAAGATCTTACTCTGTATCCCTGCCTGGCCTAGAATTGTTATATAGACCAAGCTGTCAGGAATCCACAGAGATCTGCCTGCCTCTGCCTTCCATATACTGGGATTAAAGGTGTGTGCTACTGTGTTCAGCCACCCTTTTTAATGGTATTCTTTTTATATGTACTGAAATGAAAAGGTCATTAGGAAGTATTTAGAATGATTATTAATGTATTCTCACTTTATTCAGTGATTATTTTTGTCAAAACTTTAAAAGGACTTTTTAGAATTGTCTATTAATTTGAAGACCAAATTTACTGTATATTTAAGGTTTAGTTGGTTTTCTATTATTTTTGACATTCTAAGCTTTATAATTAATTTTATTAGTTATCCTAGCCTAGTTCTTTCTAAGCATTTAAATAGCCATTGGTGTGGGGGGGCAACCCACTAAGATCAGCATTGTATTAGCTTTTGTAAGAGTTGTGATACAAAGACGGGTTAGAAGAATGCTTTGAGGTTTTCTACAAGGCCCCACCATTTTTTACCCAGGAGTAGCTTACTTAGCAGTTGACACCAGGAACAATTTGCTCAGTGCATGCCAGTGCTTCATAGTATGCATACCTGTGAATTGGTTTAACATAAGGAAACATAGGAGAACAGTTTGTTGCAGGTGAACTTAATGATCATTTCTTTCATATGATCTATTGAGAGGACAATATAAGCAACAATTTTAAGGGAATAGTGATACTGGTATTATTTAGACAGGCATTTAATGTCTTTAAATATTATAAGGAGTTATTTAGAAATAACTATTCTCATCTGCATAGATGTCTTTTTACAGTGATCTTTTTATTTTATTTTATTTATTTATTTTTGATCTTTTTGAGACAGGGTCTCTCTTGCTCCAGCTGTCCTGGAACTCACTATGTAAACCAGGCTGGCCTTGAACTCACAGAGATCAGCCTGCCTCTGCCTCTGCCTCTGCCTCTGCCTCTGCCTCTGCCTCCCGAGTGCTGGGATTAAAGGTGTGTGCCATCATTCACGGCTACAGTGATCTTTTTTATATTTTCTACAAAGCAGAGTTTTCTGATTAAAAATTGAGTATTGATAATATTTCACAATTTATTAAACTAAAGGGAATTTGTAGATAAGCATTCTTTTTTTGAGAAGCATTCTTAATTATAATAAAATTAGATTTATTTTTTATAACTTTGAGATTTATTTTCTTTTAAGGAAATTTGCCAGATCCTGGTAAGGCACAGGATTTCATGAAGAAATTCACACAGGTGTTAGAAGATGATGAGAAAATAAGGAAGCAGCTTGAAATACTTGTTAGTCCAACATGCTCATGCAAGCAGGCTGAAGGCTGTGTGGTAAGGAAAGAGCTAATATTTGAAGACAAAGTCAAAACTCTCCAAATAGTTGTACTTCCTTTTAATAAAAGCACTTTACATTATTTTGAATTAAAAAAAAATCACATAAAAATAATTCTGATAAATTACAATCCTTTCACAGAGAGGGGTGTCATTAATATATTCCTTTTAAAACCAAAACATGTTACACATGGAATTTTACATGTTTTAACTTTCATTAGTTTTTTGGTATTTAATAGCTACATAGCATGCTGCTTACTGTGTGCACTGTAGTTCTGAGTACTGCTAAACAGTGTTTTTCCTAATCTTTCTCTACCTCTCTCTGTCCCTCTCTTCCTCTCTCCCTCTCCCTCTTCCTCATGAGTCTTGTTACCCACGATAGTCTTGCCCATACAATCCTGTATTAGTTTCCCAAGTAGTTGAAATTATCATTACATAGGACTGTTTCTGTTTCTGCTCTATAATACCTCCATTAACTAAATATTTTTACACAGTCTTGGGTTGAATGTTCATTTTAAAAACCTTTAGTTTTTCCAGAACTGAACTAATTTTTTTTTTACAAAAAAAACAAATCTATTTTATTAGTGTGCAATTTGCCTTTCTTCTATAATAAATGGCAAAAGTAAAAATAGCTTCTCATAGACTCTCCATACCTGTATGAGAAACTTAGCGTCTCCATTTCAAGATGAGAAATGAGTAACTAAGGGCCAAAAATGGCTAATTTGCTCCAGTCACAAAATAAGTAACAGAGAACTGAATTAGTTTTATGCTAATCATGAGTGAAGGAATTCACTCTTAAGATCCATAGACACTTGGAGTATTCTTATTGACCAGTATCATTGTTAGAGACAAAATTCAGGTAAATCAAATGAAAGAGTGATGTTATTTGATAAAAATTATGTTTGTTGATTGTTTAGTTTCTGACCATCTTTTATAGGTTTTTTTAATTTAAATCATACTTCTTTTGTGAGTTACATATTTGTAACCATTGCCTATTTTTACAGAATATTTGTGTGTATTTTATAGTTGGTTAATGCCAGTATAATATTGTTAAGTTGTAAATAACTTTTCAGCTATAGCTTGTTCTTTCATTTTGTTTGTTATATCTTGAGCTATTTATCAATTTTTATCTATCCTTTTTTTTGGGGGGGGGGCTCTTTTTTGAGACAGGGTCTCCCTGTAGCCCCAGCTGTCCTGGAACTTCCTATGTAGATCAGGCTGACCTTGAACTCTTTCCACCTGTCTCTGTCTCCCAAGTGCTATTTAGCTGTTTGTGGAATACATGCCTCTTGATGATTGTCTTTGGTGTCTTGATTATGAAATTCCATTCTATTGCAAGTTGTAATGGTTGATGTTAATTGTCAACCTGACAGATGTTGGAATCACTTGAAAAACGGGCCTTTGGATATGTCTGTGGGGAATTGTCTTGATAATGTTAGTTGAGGTGGGAAGACCCACCAACTGTGGATGGCACCATTTCCTAGGCAGGGAGTCTTGGACTGTGGAACAGTAGAAAAAGGGAGCTGAGGACTAGCATGCATGTATGTGTTCATTGTTCTCTGTTTTTGATTATGGATGTATTCTAGTTTTGTTTTAATTGCTGTGACAAAACACTCTTACCAATTCCAACTTAGGGAGGAAAGGGTTTATTTGGCTCACATCTCCTGGGTCGCAGGTCATCACTGAGGGAGCCCACCCATAGGAACTCAGGGCAGGAACCTGGAGGCAGGAGCTGAAGCACAGGCCATGCAAGAATGCTGCTTACTGGCTTGCTCCCCTGGCCCATGCCCAGCCTCCTTTCTTATACTGTACATATCAACCTGCCCAGGGGTGGCACTACCCATAGTGGGTTGGGCCCTCCCACATTGTTCAGCAATCAAGACAGTACTCTGCAGACATGCCACAGGCCAGTCCAATGGAGCCAATTCCCCAATTGAGGCTCCCTCAAGCCAGGTGTGTCAAGTTGACACTAAAGCTGTCCAGCACAGGATGTGATGGGAATGGCTACCACAAGTTCTGCCTTGCCATCTGGCTGTGATGGAATGTAACTTGTAACTGTATGCCAAAACCCTCCCCCCTTTAAGTTGCTTTTATCAGGATATTTTATTACAGCAATAGAAAAAGAAACTGAGACACAAGTTAAAAAAAAATTTGTTAGTGTTTCTTACTGATTTGTGTATCTTCTGAGATAATTTTTAGAAAAAGACGATTCACTCATCTGCCTCCAGGTTGAGTAAATAAGAATCTTCAGAATGAGGTCCAGGAATCTGGTTTTAACAAGTCCCTTTGATAATTTTGCTTGCTGAAGTTTGTCTCTATATTCCTGGTTTTACTCTTAAATATTTTGTCCTTTTGAATCATTTGGATATATAATACGATCTATCTTTCTGTTCAACATATCTGTCCAATTTTCTTCTGTGTTACATTGAATAATTCAGTTATTTTTAAAAATTTGTTTGAAATGTTGCATTTGTCATGTACTCAATTCTTACCTTAAAAAACAAACAAACAAACAACACCCTGCTGGCCATGGTGGCACACGCCTTTAATCCCAGCACTTGGGAGGCAGAGGCAAGCAGATCTCTTGTGAGTTCAAGGCTAGCCTGGTCTACAGAGTGAGTTCCAGGCCAGCTGGGGCTACAAGGAGATCCTGTCTCAAAAAGACCAAACAAATAAACAAACAAACAAAAAAAACAACAAATAAAACCAGGTTATACTTTCTTATATTTTTGTAATTTCCAGGATCAGTACTACAGCTTTTTAATTATAGGTTCTTAACATTTTAAAGTAATGCTTTACCTAATTTTTATAATATTTTAAAACTCTCCATTACAGCGTGAAATAACTAAGAAGTTGGGCAACCCTAAACAGCCTACCAATCCATTCTTGGAAATGATCAAGTTTCTCTTGGAGAGGATCGCTCCTGTGCACATAGATACTGAATCTATCAGGTATCAGTATATAGAAATACTAGTTTCTAAATGTTCTACCAGTCACTGTCAAACATTTGCTATATACAGGTCATTAAACAAGCTGCTTATTTCTACATGTTTAGATATATAAGTGTGTGTGTGTGTATTTATATGCACATAAGGATTCATCATATGCTTAACTTTTTTTTTTAATTTTTTTATTTTTTATATTTTTGAGACAGGGTTTCCCTTTAGTTCCAGCTGGCCTGGAGCTCACTCTGTAGACCAGGCTAGCCTTGAACTCACAGAGAACCGCCTGTCTCTGCCTCCCAAGTGCTAGGATTAAAGGTGTGCGCCACCACACCCGGCTTAAAGATGGTTCTTAACCACCATGTGGGTGCTGGGAATCGAGCCTGGGTCCTTATATGCGTAACTCTTAATTTTACTTTTTTACTTTACTACTTTATTTTGCTTATTGGTTTAAATTGTTAATTGCAGCCTAGATTTTTTTTTAATGTATTAATGGTGTACCAATAACTACTCTTTTATTAGTTTGCATTGGTTAGATAATGTAAGCAAATTTTAGTTACAATCCCATGAAAAGAAAATTAGGTGTATCTATTATGAAGCAACATTTTTTAAAGGTATTTGAGAATTAAAACTTAAAAAAACCCTCTTATTTAGATTTCATCTTTGATATTACATCTAACTGTGACATTGTAGAAAATTGTCTTTTTTGTGCCTTTGTTTCCTGTTATAAAATGTTGGGAAACCTTTTTTTTAGGGGGGGGTTCTTTTTGAGATTTGGTCTCCTTGTAGCCCCAGCTGTCCTGGAACTCTCTGTATAGGCCTTGAACACAGAGATATGCCTGCCTCTGCTTCCTGAGTGCTGGGATTAAAGGCATGAACCACAATACCTGGCCCAAAATGTTGGAAAACCTTTTTATTTACATTAATTTTACCTCTAAAATTTAGTCAACTAGTTGAGATAAAGAGAACCTATTAGGTTATGTATTAGTTGCTTTGAATTCCTCTTAGATGATTTTTCCTTTGAACATTGAACAAAACAATATCAGTAAGAGCAAGAATGTGAATGAAACTGAAATTCATTATTTCACTAAATAATCCTAGTGCTTTCTCTGTATAAGGTATTGGCAAGACATTTTTTTCTACTGTCTTTACGTAGGAGAGGAGTAACGATTTTTAATTAGGTAATTATATTATACTTCGATGAGATTCAGGAGAACTCAAAAAGCTATTTCTAAAAAGTATGGTTTTACTTAAGAAGGAAGAATAGCTAAGATTTTGTTTTTACAGACATTGGAGAAGGGCTAGAGAGATGTCTCAGTGGTTACATGTTCTAGTTGCTCTTGCAGAGGATCAGGATTTGGTTCCAGCACACATGGCCGCTAACAACCTCCTGTAGTCCTAGTTCCAAGGAATCTGAGACCCTCTTCTGGCCTCTGCATGCATTGCATGCATGTGGTATACTTACACATAAGCAGGCAAAACATTCATACACATAAAATTTAAAAATGCTTTTAAAATTGAATTTTTGCAGTTTTTATACAATATAATTTGATCGTATTTAAATCCTCTCCCCTTTTCTCACCTCCCTCATTGTCCCCCACACAATTTAATGTACTTCATTTTATATATATATAATAAGACCTATAGAGTCTAATCTTTGTCCCCAAATGTCCTTCGGTGTAGGTATACCCACTGGAGCCCAGTCTACCCTACTAAGAGTCCCATGCTTGAAAGAGACTGTCTCTGCCCTTCCAAGCAGCCATCTGTTGACCCGGTTTCCTTAGGTGGAGTTGGAGCTTCTTACCCTTTTCCTCATGTCTGTTCTGGGATTTTTGTCTGGTTTGAGTTTTCAATGGAACTTGTGCATGCTGTCACTGTTGCTGTGAGTTCATACGAGTAACTGACCAGCTGTCGGGAAAACTGTTTCCTTGTGGTCATCCACAGGGACATGGGAGAAGGAGTATTGTAGGCATTGAGATGAAAATAAACCAAACAAACTGGATAGAACGAAGAGGAATATTTGGAAAATAACTGCCATCTGTTTATATCACAGTTATGTTCTCAGAGGTGTGAAAGTGCTTCATGTTGATACTTGAAGAGTAAGTTGAGATCAGATTGTGGAAAGCCATTAAAAATAGACTTTAGAGCTTTTACTTTATTCTTTTATCTTTAGGGAACCATAGATTGAAGTGATGGGTAGGAGAGAAGAAGAGATACACTGCTTAAAGTGTTTTGTGATTGTGTATAGATGGTAGTGTGTTAGAAGAGAAGGAACATTTTTGAGCAAAGTTATAAAAACAGCAGTGAAGTTGGGCATGGTGGTGTACGCCTTTAATCCCAGCACTTGGGAGGCACAGGCAGGTGGATCTCTGAGTTTAGGCCAACCTGGTCTACATAGGGAGTTCCAGGCTATCTGGGGCTACAGAGAGACGCTGTCTCCCCCCCTTCCCCCCCAAAAGAGAAAGAAAATAGCAATGTTAAGATACTGCTTCCTTATTATGGTATAAAGAATCACAATACATTTCAAGTCCTAATAAATATAGATACCGTAAAGGTAACACGAAGGGCGTTTTTTTTTTCTTTTTTGAAGTAGATAGATGAGATAGCAGGAACTTATTTGAACATGGTGAATAATCCTCCCTCCCTCCATGCTTTCCTCCCTCTTTCCTTCCTTGCTCTTATGTAATCTGTAGTCCATGAGTCTTAAACTCACTATGTAGCTGAAGATGATCTGGAACTTCTGATCTCCTGTTCTGTTTTCCACCGTTCCTGGTGCTGGCATTACTGAAGTAATCTACCACACACTGATAATTTTTTTTTTAATAAAGTAGCATTGAGACTAAAATTAAATTATGAAAATTGGTTGGTATGCTGAGACTGAGTAGAAAAAGAAAACTATTATGGACAGAGCCATGGCAAAATCTTAAAGTAGAGAAATTATAAAAATGTAAGAAGACCAGGCTATTGCAGGGTTTTAAAATTTCAACATGGTGAAGGTTTTCAGAAGTAAGCTATATACTATAGACAGACCAAGAACCAAGAACAGGCCCTTGGTTTTAGCAATCAAGAAGTTAACACCAATCCAGAAGGCGTGTTAGAACATAAACAGTAGTAGTTGCAGTTACTGTAACATTAGAGGCAGGATTCTATCAAGTTAACTTTATGGAATGGGAACTGTTTTATAGATGAGGAACAGTGAGTTACAGAGACGTTAGATTAAACTCAAAGTGTCTGCAGAATCTATTACATTATACAAGTGTCCAAAAGCATTCTATATTTAGTCCCCTCTGGCAGCTAGCCAGTGACCTTTTAACCGATTCTCCTGGACAGTGCCTTTTCAGTCTTTGCATTTTATTTTTTTTATTTTTTTTTAATTTTTTTTTTATTAATTTTATTTATTTCTGTATGTGTATGAATGTACTGTCTGCATGCAAGCTTGTGCACCCGTGTCGTGCAATGCCGCGGAGGTCAGAAGAGGGTGTCGGATTCCCCTGGAACTGGAGTTCTCCTGGAATTGGAGTTTCAGACGGTTCTCGGCCGCCATGTGGGTGCTGGGGATCGAACCCAGGTCCTCTGTAAGAGCGGTCTGCGCTCTTAACCGCTAGGCCATCTCTCCAGCCCCAGTCTTTGCATTTTATACATGAATGGTGATACCTTTTAGGTTTTCTGTTATAACAAAGGAATATTTATAAATAAGATGAAACATTTTTCCTCAAACATTTCTTTGGGAAATTCTTTTATTTTCCTATGAGGACCTCAGGGAAATGTTTGTTTTTAATTGAATACAAGAATGTTTTGTAAGATAAGGCTATAATCCCAATTTGTTTTCCTTCAAAATGTGCTTGGCATTAATATCAAATTACTTAATGGTGTTGGGTGTTTACTTTTTGGTTTCTTTTGGACTTAGGTGTAGGTCTTTTACATTTACATCCATAATTGGTCTGGAATTTAGTTTAAGGGCACATAAAGATTCTTTTTCTGATACGTGATTGGTATTTGTATCAACTTTATTTATAGAAAATTTATTAATTCCCATTTGATTAACCAGAGGTATTTTCTATTGGATAAATTCTTGTATATTATGGACCTTTGTTGGGTTTTCTTCTACAGTTCCTTTTTTTCTGAAGCTTTTCTGGTAGGTTATTATACCCTAGAGCAGATCTTTTTGCCTTTGCTCTTCTAGTATTTTGATGGTTTTGATATTACTCTTCCAAATGAGTAATATACATGTGTTCTTCAGTCTCGTCTTTCACCAAGTAACATAAAGATTCTGGGTATTACTTTTTATTCCTAGTTGTTTCATGTATTTATTCACCGTGAATAAATTTTGCCTCTGTTATTTGAATGACTTTTGCTAAAACATCAGAAAATCAGTGTTGGTTTAGTGCTTTTTTTTTGTCTGTCTTTTTGAGACAGGGTCTCCCTGTAGCTCAGGCTGTCCTAGAACTCACTATGTAGACCCGGCTGGCCTTGAACTCACAAAGATCCGCCTGCCTCTGCCTCCCAAGTGCTAGGATTAAAGGCGTGTGCCACCACACCCTGCGGTTTAGTGCTTTTTTAAAAATAGGCCATCTGGCTGGGCGTGGTGGCGCACGCCTTCAATCCTAGCACTTGGGAGGCAGAGACAGGCGGATCTTTGTGAGTTCAAGGCCAGCCTGGTTTACAAGGTGAGTTCCAGGACAGCTGGGGCTACAGGGAGACCCTGTCTGGAAAAGACCAAAAAAAAAAAAAAAAGGCCATCTGATTGAATTCTTTTTTTCTTGTCTTTTTTAGGCTAGCATACATTTTATTCTCATTTGTTTCTCACTGAGTACTTTAGTTCTTAAGTATTTCCCAGGTTGGTGTTTTACCCCCACCAGGTGTATATATGTGATTAGCTCTTGTGCTTTGGCTAATTGCTCAATATTTTGTCTTCAAAACTTCCATTCTTAGTGTTCCAAAATAAGGAACTTCATTTCTTCTCATGAGTTCATTGTGGTCCTTGTAGTTGGCTGATGTTTTTTATGTGTGTTCACCAGGAGCTTCATACCATTAGTTATATGTTAAAAAAAAGTTTAATTTTTGATTATTTATATTGTACAGAAAAAACTTGGGGCTGTGAGGAATAAGATTCAGGTTGGAGATTTTCCTTTGGGGTAATTGGAGGTGTGAGGATAGTGATAGTTGATTTTCTGGGAATAGGGAAAATAATAAAGAAATTGAAATACTTGCGGTGGGGAGGGGTGGGAGTAGGGAGGGAGGTACTTGTGTGGGGACCTGAATGTGAAGGTTAGGACAACTTGTTGTGGGAGTTGGTTCTTTCCTTCTACCATATAGGCTCCAGGAATTGAACTCAGGTTACCAACCAGGCTGGGTGGCAAAGACATTAAGACATTTAGCCCTTTAGCCATGTTACCAGCCACAAATGTACTTTTACATGTTAAAAAAAAAAAAACTTAAATCCTTGTTAGGGAGAGATATATTTATTCCTTGTTTGATACTAAGCTTGAGCATAATAAAAATATATATGTACCCTTTTTTTGGTTTTGTTTTTGAGACAAAGTCTGATTTTGTAGTCCTGGCTGGCCTGAAATTCATTGTATAGACCAGGCCAGCCTCAAACTCACAGATAGCTTCCTGCCAATGTTCCTGTTTCAGGAACATTGCATAAACTTTTCTTTTGTTATGTTTTATATCTCTGTTGTTGTTTTGTTACTTGATTTTATTTTTTGTAAGGATACAACTACCCATCAATGTGAATGATTATATCGTCAGTTTATTACAAATGCTTATTTTAAAATAAGACAAGCGGGGCTGGAGAGATGGCCTAGCGGTTAAGAGCACCGACTGCTCTTGCAGAGGACCCGGGTTCGATCCCCAGCACCCACATGGCGGCTAAGAACCGTCTGTAACTCCAATTCCAGGAGAACTCCAGTTCCGGGGGAATCCGAGACCCTCTTCTGACCTCTGCGGCATTGCACGACACGGGTGCACAAACCTACATGCAGACAGTACATTCATACACTTTAAAAAAAAAAAAAAAAAAAAGATAAAATAAGACAAGCCTGTTTTGTTTTGTTTTTTAAAAAGAAAGCTTGAAAACCGTGCTGTTCTTTTTTTGATGTTCTTTTCTAATGAGTTTTTGTTGTGTCTATTATGTATTTTTATTTTGTTAAGCTTTTTAGCAATAGGCTTGCAGTTTCTAGCTCTTATTTATACCTTTGTTTGACAGAGTAATATTTAGTAAATAGTTTCAGAGTGCTAGATGTTGTCCATTTCCTTTACCTCAGTAAATATGTTCTGACTGACAAAAAAAAAATAATAATTCATGTGTTTGGGGCTAGGCCTTCTATGGAAGACACAGATGGCATTAATAAAGAGCAAATCAAGTACCATTTTGGTCTCATTTGAATGGATAAAGGAAAAGAACTAATTTGAAAAGACTTGGCTGAAAATACTTTAGTTTTTCAGTAATATTTGGGTAAGAAATATATAAAAATTATGTGTTGTACATATATAATATCTCTGAACTTTTTCTTAATGCTTTAATTAATGGCAGTTGAAAGTAATAACGTTTTTATTCTTCTGTTATACCTTAGTGCTCTTATCAAGCAAGTGAACAAATCAATAGATGGAACAGCAGATGATGAAGATGAGGGTGTCCCAACTGATCAGGCTATCAGGGCAGGTCTTGAACTTCTGAAGGTAAATACTTAACCTAAACTTAAATGCTTAATTAGTTAACTTGCTTTGCTTTGCTTTGCTTTTGAGACAGGGTCTCACTTTTTAGCCTGGCTAGTGTGGAACATAGTATGAAGGTCACACTGGCCTTGAATTCACAGAGATTCCCCTGTCTATGCCTCCCCAGTGCTGGAATTGAAGGCGTATGCTTAGATGGTTGCTTAGATAGTTGATGTAGTTTGTTCTTGAGATTTACTTCTTGCATTTTCATAACCTAACAATATTTTCCTGTTTTTAAAAACAATATAAGATTCTCTTTTACTCTAACTTGTAAACTCTTTATTTACAGTTTTAAATTCTATTATCTAACTTAATACTAGTTTAAAGGACTATAACCTAACCATTAGTGAGAAAAGAAGGTATTGACCTCAGTACAGAATGAGCCAAAGTCTATTTTGTTAAAATATATCTTGCCTCATTGTTGACAACTTAAATAATATTAAACAATATATAAACATTTGGTTTTTTGTTTCCTTTTAATCACTTTTATTTATTTAAATGATGTTTTATTTACTTTTTTGTTTCCCATATTTGTTTAATAAAGTATACACCTTTTTTTCCGGTGTATTTCAATGGCATTTTTAAGAGTGCCACAAAAGGACTTTACGTTTAACTGTTATTTATGGGCTGAATGATTTGGGGGCATGTCACTTGACTCTGCTTTCTCATGTATATAGAGATGTTTACCTTACAGAGGGGTAAATTAGATTATACATATAAATTTTTTAGTATAGTCCTTGGCTCATAGTAAAAATAACAAACATTTGAAATGATGATTACTTTTGTGATATCAGAAAATTAGTATTTTCTTATTGTCAGATACTAAGATTTTTAAATTTTAATAATAAAAACAGAATGAAAGTTGGGCATGGTGGTGCACGCCTTTAATCCTAGCACTTGGGAGGCAGAGACAGGCGGATTTCTGAGTTCAAGGCCAGCCTGGTCTACAGAGTGAGTTCCAGGATAGCTGGGTCTACAGGGAGACCCTGTCTCAAAAAGACAAAGGAAAAAAAAAAAAAAAAAGGAATGAAAATAAATATTTCTGTATAATGTCTTGATCATGTCTTAATAAGAATAAAAGATATACTGGGCCATCTCTCCAGCCCCCCTAAATATAGTAATTTTTTTTCTTTTGGTCTTTTTGAGACAGGGTCTCCCTGTAGCCACAACTGGCCTGGAACTTGCTATATAGACCAGGCTGGCCTTGAACTCACAGATATCTGCCTGCCTCTGCCTTCCAAGTGCTGGGATTGAAGCTGTGTGCCACCAAACCCAGCCCTAAATATAATAATTTTTATTCACCAAATATTTCCCATAAAAAAAAGCAAAGAAAATTTTAAAAATTTATTCAAATCACTTTTTTTAAAGAAGAGATTGAGATATTAGTAGGTACATAGGCCAGTAATAAAATGAGTTAACCACAGGGAAAATGCAAGTTATTGATATACATAAAGTAGGCCACTGGTAAGTAATATAGTAGAAATTAGAACGCTGTTTATTTAGCAGGTTAGGTTTTTTGTTGTTGTTTTTGCTTTTGCTTTTTTTTTAGACAGAATCCCACTGTAGCCCAGTTGGCCTAGATCTCAGTACGTAGACCAGGCTGGCCTGTATCTCACAAAGAACTGCCTGGCTCTGCCGCCCAAGAGCTGGGATTTAAAGTTTACCACCACGCCTAACTGATTTGTAGATTAAAAAAAAACAAATTGTATTATGATATGCTGTGAGCATTAAAGAGATTGGTACCATACTAATGATGGCATAGATATATAATTTGTAAAATAGTAAAGGAAATATTCATACAAACAATTTCTCTGTAAAAGGATATGAAAATTTATGCCATGAGCCAGGTGTGGTGGTAACTCATGCTTTTAATCCCAGCTCTTGGGAGGCAGAAGCAAGTAGATCTCTGTTTAAGGCCAGCTTGGTCTACATAGGGAATTCCAGGCCTGCCAGGGCTACATAGTCAAAGATATATTTTTGGGGGTGGGGTGGATCCTTTTTGAGACAGGTCTCCCTTTACCCCAGCTGTGTCCTGGAACTCACTATGTAGATCAGCCTGGCCTTGAACTCACAGATATCCACCTGCCTCTGCCTCTGCCTCTGGCATTAAAGGCATGCACCATCATGTCTGGCTCAAGACATTGTTTTTAAAGGGGGGGCGGATCTCAGGGCTGGAAACATGGTTCAGTGTTTAGGAGCACTCCCTGGTCTTGCAGAGGACCTTAGTTCAATTCCCAATGCACAGACATGGCTGCTAACAGCTGTCTGTAACAGATTCCAGGGAATCTGATACTTTCTGACCTCCTTGGGCAGTGCATGACACTTTCATACAGGTAGGCAATACACTCCTATACATAAAAATAATAAGTAAAATATTTTTAAAATTACTATATTTAGGTTCTAAAATACAGTAACAGAATAAATAATATGTAGAGTATTGGTCAGTTGTTTTTTTTTTTTTTCAGTTTGAAAAAATACCTGAGAAAACAGTCTAAGGAGGCAGGATTTATTATGGCTTATGATTTTTGAGGTTTTAGTACAAAGTCACTTGGTTCCATTGTTTTGGGCCTGTGATAAGGCCAAATCATCATGGCATGAAACACATGGTAGGCCTGAGCTGCTTATTTATAGCAGTTGGGAAACTCAGAGAAAGGTAGGAGACAAAGATATACCCTACATAGGCACTCCCCTCGCCCCCACGTATTTCCTCCTCCTGATCATCTACTTATCTATGAATTCATCAGTGTATTACTACATTAGTGAAGTTAGAATCCTTATAATCCTGGGCTAGAGAGATGGCTCAGTGGTTAAGAGCACAAACTGCTCTTGCAGAGGACCAGGATTCAATTCCCAGCACCCACATGGTAGTTAAGAACTGTCTTTAAGCCAGGTGTAGTGACCCACGCCTTTAATCCTAGCACGCGGGAGGCAGAGGCAGGTGGATCTCTGTGAGTTCAAGGCCAGCCTGGTCTACAGAGTGAGTTCCAGGCCATTTGGGGCTACAGGGAGACCCTGTCTTAAAAAAAAAAACAAACTTCTTATAATCCAGTTAGTTTTCACAAGACCCTCACTTTGCCATCACTTTATAGCCAGGCTCTTAACACAGGAAGTTTTGGAAGATATTTTTAGATTTAAACTACAATATTCCATTCTGATCTCCAAAGCAAATGTACATCTTATAATACAGAATAGATATTTTTCCATTTCCAAGAAGCCTCAAGGTTTTATGAGTTTCAATATTTTTCAAAAATCCAACTTATCTTCTATCAAGGCACGTTTTAGCTTTGAGTATTAAAAGTATAAAACAAATTGCATACTTATATAATGTAAAGTGGCACAAGACCTCTCTTCCAAATGGATGAATGGGGCCATAGAAAGGAGAGGTGTGACCAAGTAAGGCAAGCACTGAATGCTAGAACTCTTGTGTCTGTCATCTAGGCACAAACTTTCAAAGGGCTTGAGCAGCCTGGCTGGCCCCACTTCCTTTCTTGCTACAAGTCATATGGCCATTCTTATGGGCTGGTTCTGTGAATTGCCTGGAATTTTCTTCAGCAGACATTCCATATTCCTGGCATCTCCAACTTCCTAGGGTCTTTCTTGTAACTCTGGGTTCACACTCATAGCTGTGTACCTCACCCTATCAGGGACTGCCAACAGGAAATCTGATTCTGTTATGTATTTCCTGATTTTCTCGGTTTTCCTTTGGAATCTGGGTGGAAGTCTTGCATGACTCCATGATGTTTGCATTTTTTTTAAGCCAATGTTTTGTTGAAGCTCTGTGCATTTCATATAAAATGTTTGCATTTTGCATATCTGAAAAGCCAGCATTACACGGAAAAATGCCAGAGTCTGACACCAGCTCAACCAGTAGCTGGTTGTACTCAGACTGTGGCTGTAGCAGCCTCCAAAGGTCTACCTGGTTGAATGCTGGAAAAAGAATTTTGGGCAAACCACTACTAGGTAAACAGGATATGCCAGAACTGTCTTGTTACGGTCTTTGTAATGATTTTACACTCTCATATCCTTGAGCCTGAGTTCTGAGATCTGGCTAGCCCACAAGACTTCTTTCCTATTCTCTTGATGCAAAGTATTTAGCTTCTTTTTGCTGATCTCCTTAGTAGCCTACTTTCCTCAACCCAGGCTTTTAAGCATGCTTCTTTATAGGTAAATTGCTAGTCATACCTTTTTTTTTTTTTTTTTCCCTCCTGTCTTTTTGCTCCTATTCTTCCTCTAAACCGGGCTATAAGCAGCCAGTAATATCATTGGCATATCATAAATACTGTTACCTTGAATTTTTTTCTTCACTAATTCCACTAATTGAACTATTCCATCACCTTTAAACAGCCTAGTCTCAGGACATGAAGACACATTTTCAGATTTTAACCTGAATGCCCTCTAGTCCAGTTCCCAGTAGAATTCTTATTCAACTCTAAAGTCTCATGAGCACACTCTTTTCTGTTAGTTAGCATTCTGGTCTTTTGAGCTCCCAGTAGAATTATCCATTAAGTTCCAGTTTCAAACAACTACAGTGGAGAGATAACTGAAGAACCTGAAGTGACCTTTAGCCACCACATGTGCATCACTACATGTACACAGGCACACATCCCATGGTATCCAGAGGGTTTTTATGATACATTGAAAAGCTTAAGCATGACCCATGAGATTAATTTTCTCCTATTAGTTATGTAGTTTTCTCACGGTTATTTATTTTCCATTGCTTTTTGCTTTCTTGCCTTTTCTGTTTGCATTTTGTTTTTGAGACAGGGTCTCAGGTAGTCCAGAATGGTTTCAAGCTTGCTGTGTATCTGGATATGACCTTGAGCTTTAATCCTCTCACCTCCACTCCTTAATGATGGGACTATAGGCATGCACTACCAATCTCAGTTTTATGTAGTGTTGAGGATCAAATCCAGGGCAAACATCTTGCTACCTGAGCCATTCCCAATACGTTCTTTAAAATCCATTAGAATCTATATAGTTTAGGTTCTTAACAATTCTGGGTCTCTTGTTGCTTCATCTTTTTTGTTTTATGATTCTTTCGTTGCTCTTACAAAGTCGATTTGGTTATTGTACCTACATAGCATTTTTAATTATCTGGTAAGAATTTTGCACCTTTCCTAGCTTACTTTAAAAAATTCTTGGCTACCTTAAAAAAAAGTTCTTGGCTAGTCTATTCTACTGATTATTTAGAAAAGATAGTGATGTTTTGTTACATTCTATGTCCTTGTTTCTCCCACCCTTATCCCCTTCAGGGAGGCATTAATCAAAATCCAAGTTATTTTGACAAACATACTGACATCCTATTTCAGAACATAGCATATTTAATTTTGTATTGGTTTTAATTAGTTGCATAGCTAATATACAATATTTTAAATATGGTCATGGAAAGATTTTACAAATGATTTTATGAATCCTTTTGTAGGTACTCTCATTTACACATCCCATTTCATTTCATTCTGCTGAGACATTTGAGTCACTTCTGGCTTGTCTGAAAATGGATGATGAAAAAGTGGCAGAAGCTGCTTTACAAATTTTCAAAAACACAGGGGGCAAAATTGAAGAGGATTTCCCACACATCAGATCGTGAGTTGGGTTTTTTCTGATAAATATTTT
The DNA here is from genome assembly GCA_009823505.1 of Rhizomys pruinosus. NCBI lineage: Eukaryota > Metazoa > Chordata > Mammalia > Rodentia > Spalacidae > Rhizomys > Rhizomys pruinosus. Next base: position 2,107,779 of record VZQC01012261.1, on the reverse strand, counting down.
GGATGTGCTGTTTCTTGATTTATGTAATAACAAGAATCTATCAAGTTTTGAGGAAAATTGTCTTTATTCTTTATTGTTGAATGGAGATTTTCCATTTAATTAGGAAAGCATTGATTTGTATTTTAGGATCATAAGATGGAAGATAAACATAGTATATATTTCTGAGCATCAGTGTTGCTGAAAATAAAATCTTTTAAAATCCATTTTATCATGAAACAGTTCCTGGCATACTATGGCATAGAATAGACAGTTTATATGAATTTAAGATACACATGCACCTGAGTGCCGTAAGATGTGAAGGTCTGAGATCAACTTTTGGGAGTCAGTACTCCCTTTCCACTGTGCGTTCCAGGGATTGAACTTCTGTCATTAGACTTGCACAGCAAGTGCTTTTACCTTATATTGCTGGTTGAATTCCTGTATAGTTAGGGCAGTACAGCAAATTTTTAAGACAAGGCTCTTAACGTGATACAGGGAAGAAGAAAACAACTCAAATTAGTAGCAGTATAATTTTTCTGTACTCTAGTATTTACAACAATTGGAAATTTAGGTGCTATATATGAGTCTCTAATATGTACTGAGCAATGTTCAAGATTCTGTAATATCCCTGAAATAATAAGTCTTTATTCTTAATATCATTGTGTACTTTTTAGTGTATCTATCTTCTCAATTTTCAGAGAGAAGATCTAATAGATGTTTCTGGCGTCGTCATAGTTATAGGTGATTGGTTTCACTTCTGGCTGAGATATCTTTTTAGTTAGTTGTGATAAGAGTTGATGAGTTGGTTTTTTTTTTGGGGGGGGGTGTCTTTTTGAGACAGGATCTCCTTTTAGTCCCAGCTGACCTGCAGCTCACTATGTAGACCAGGATGGATTCGCCTGCCTCTGGCTCCCAAGTGCTGGGATTAAATTCGCGAACCACCACGCTCCGCCCAAGAGTTGATGTGTTTTTTTTTTTTTTAAATAGAGTTGATGTTTTTTAATGCAGAGTTGCCTTTGGCCTTTTTTTCTCAGAAGTCTGTGCATTAAGCTAGCTATTAGAGGGAAGTGTAACTTTTGCTATTCTGTTCTGTTCATGTGACCTTAAATTAATTAGAGACTGTTGGTAAATAGGACAGAGGTATTATTTAAATAGCAATCAAAACTTATCAGAATTTTATAATTGTGGCCTCTTTGGTAAGAGTAAAACACACTGTTGCTTGCATGGTCTTGTCAATTTGAAGTGAGTTCATGGTATGTTTCCCTGATGATCAAGTCAGATCAGAGTGGCTCCACACACAAGCTGTACATAACTGTACTCCATTTAGTTGATGTTAAAATAAATTTTTTCTTACTTTTTAAATTAGCATGCAGTGTGTTTCATTATGGCATCTTATGTCATTATTCCTTCCTCATATTTGGTCCTTTATTTCTCCATTTCTCTTCTTGCTGAACCTTCCAGGCCCCTGAAAGTCTTCTGTTTTTGTGCTGTGTGCATGTGTATGTAGATCTGCCTTTTGAGAAAAAGCCTGTGCTCTTTGTCTTTAGCCGTTACCTGCTCTTGTTGTCTCTCTACTCTCTCTGGACTATTGTCCTTTCAAAGTTGCCCCTCTAATTTTATGTCTCATCTGTATAATTTATATTTAGATTCTATATATTAGAAAACATACAGTATTTTACTTTTTGTATTTGGTTTATTTAACATGATAATTTCAAGTTCCAAACATTTTCCAGCAAATAGTATAATTTTATTCTTTATGATTGAATTAAGATTACAGTATATGTGTGCACATATATGTATGTGTACCGCATTTTTTTGTCCACTGAACTTTCTTGACAGACATTTGGCTGGTTCTAGATCTTGGCTATTGTGAATAGTGTAGCAGTAAACATGGATTTGCAAATATCTCTCTAATGTACTTAAGATTCCTTCTGGTATATATCCAGGAGTGCTAGAGAGGTATCATATTGTAGTTCTATTTTTAGTTTTGTTTGTTTTTGTTTTTATGTTTCTGAGAAAACTTACTGATTTCTACAGTGGCTGTTCTGGTTTACATTGCCACCAGCCGTATGTAAGGGTTCCACTTCTCAGATTTCCTTGACAGCAGTTTTTTCAGTTGTGTATATGTCTTATTTTTGAGAAATGTTCATTCCATTAATTTGGTGTTGTGTGACATTATTCCAGAGGCCACAGGAGGAAACATCTACTTACCAGGCATGGTGACACATGCCTTTAACCCCAGCATTTGGGAGGCAGAGGCCGGCAGATCTCAGTGAGTTCAAGGCCAGCCTCAGCTACATAGCAAGCTCTAGGCCAGCTGTGACTAAAGGGAGACCCTGTCTCAAAAAGACCAAAACAAAACAAACATCTACTCACACGGAATAGGGAACCAACCACAGAACAATGTAAGGATATCACTGAAATCCAACTTGGTGAGACTTGGTGAGCCAGTGAGTTTTATTGGGATTACTTACAGGAATATAGGTGAGGGGGTTACTACTCAAGTATGGGTGACAGCTCAGGAAAGCTCAAGACCTGGAGCTCATTGCACAAGCTGTAGGCATCTTAACAGGCTGAAGAATAATTTCTAGATGGCTCACTTATCCTGAGCATTTTCTAGGCAGCTAAGCTTCTCTGAGTGTCTCTCAGCTGTCTTTATTGCCTAATGAACCTGGTCAATTTCAGGGACTTCCTGAAGCTACTGAGCAGTTTATTTCTTGAGCTAATGGAGTTTGCCTTCAGGATAAAGTGTTTCACCTCCCTTTAGAACATCCCATTGTTTACAACCCCTAATCCCCAAACACTCCCCCCACCCCCAACATTCTGGATTTTATGGAGCTTGCCTCCAAGACGAAAGATTTTATCCTGTAGGAAATTGTTACCCAATATTTTGCCATCATTGATTTATCTGGTGGGAGGGTTGATGTTTAATTTGTGGATTTTTTTTTTTTTCTCTTTTTGAGACAGGTTCTCCCTTTAGTCTCAGCTGGCCTGGAACTCACTGTGTAGACCAGGTTGGCCTTGAACTCACAGAGATCCGCCTGCCTCTGCCTCCCAAGTGCTGGGATTAAAGGCATGTGCCACCATGCCCGGCTGTGGAATTATAAATTCTAGGTACTAATTTCTTAGCAGATGTATAGTTGGCAAAGACCAACCCTGCCCCTGCCCCTGCCCCTTTCTGTAGACTTTGCTAATTGTTAACTTTGCCATAAGAATCCTTTTAATTTCATGTAGTTCCTTTTGTCAGTTCTTAGGATCATGTCCTGAGTTGGCAGCCTTTTCAAATAACCCTGGCCTATGGTTATCTTGAAGTTTTCCTCTAGAATTTTCAGAGTTTTAGTTCTTAACATCAAGGTCTTTGATCCATTTTGATTTCTACATTTGGAGATTTGAGTTTTCCTGTATGTATAATTTGTTAAAGAAGCTGGTCCTTTTCCACTATGTGTTTTGGCACCCTTTCTCAAAATTTAGGAGACTGCCATTTATTTATTTATTTATTTATTTATTTATTTATTTATTTATTTATAAGTATTTGTGTGTGTGGTTTTTTGTTTTATTTTCCTTTTTGGTTTTACACGTTTTTTTGGTATTTTTGAGACAGGGTCTCCCTTTTAGTACCAGGTGTCCTGGAGCTCGCTCTGTAGACCAGACCGGCCTTGAACCCACAGAGATCCACCTATCTCTGTCTCCCGAGTGCTGGGATTAAAGGCGTGCACCTTTTAAAAGACTCTCTTCTTGGCCTGTAGAGATGGCTCAATGGTTAAGAGTACTCCTTGTTTTTCTTCCAGAGGATTCAAGTTTGGCTCCAAGCACCTACATCAGGCAGTTCAAAACTGCTTATACCCCCGCCAGGGGATCAGACACTTTGTTCTGGCTTCTGCAGATACTTGTAATCACACACATCTACATAAAATAAATTGTAGTATACTCAGTAAACTATTTAAGAAATTCTCTAGTGACCAAATTTGGCTTCAGGTTTGCCCTATAAATTGCCAGAAAAGTGATGCCAGCTTGGGTTTGGCTTCCATTTTCTTGATAGATTACTTCTTTTTACTCCGAGTCTTAGTGTCCACCATTGAAGCTTTTTTTTTTTTTTAATGTTTTTAATTTTTTATATATTTTTTTAATCTAGTCAGGTAGTCTGTCTTTTCACTGGAGAATTAACACCATTTGTATTGGGGTAGTGAAAGAAGTTTGCTAATTCTGTAACTTTTTGGATCACTTTTCTTGTTGGTTGAATTACCTTTGGTAGTTTATTTCCCCCCTACTAGTGTCAATGTTTTGAGGGCTTACAGTGTTGGGCGTGATGGTTTCCTTCCTAGGTCTTCTTTGTTCATCTAGCCCTCTCATGAAATTTATTTTCTCAGCTATTTCTTTCTCATCTGTGGGCAGTGTTTCTATAGGTGTTTTCTGTACTGCCCTTGCATGACTTTTCCTTGGGAGACTGAACAGATGACTGTTTACCTCAGGGTATCAGAGGCAGACTGAAGAAATGAATTCCACCAAATCTAACTTGGTGAGCCAATGATTTTATTGGGGTTATCTATAGGAGCATGAGTGAAGACTTACAGGAGCCAGCATGGGTGGATGACAACTGGTGAAAACTGGATTCCTGGACTTCCTGCCCAACTTGTGGATAGTTCTACCTGGGAGGACTCTCCAGCAATTGTTTTCTGCTTTTCTAACCTTGGGAAGGGACTTAGGGGTCTTGAGACTTTCTGAGCTTTCTGAGCCTGGTAAATTCATCAGCTTCTTGATCCTTGTAAGTGTCTTAGTTTCTGAGCCCTAGGACCCTCCTTCTTCTCTCCAGGAGGAAATGTTTCAGTTCTGTGGAAAGAGCCACCCAACAGCTGGCTTGGTGATAGGGAAGTGCTTTAGTCTGTACTCGTTTTGGAATGTCCTTATCACCCCATCAATTTTTTGTTGTTGTTGTTGTTGTTGTTGTTGTTTTTTGTCTTTTTGAGACAGGGTCTCCCTGTAGCCCCAGCTGTCCTGGAACTCACTCTGTAGACCAGGCTGGCCTTGAACTCACAAAGATTTGCTGGCCTCTGCCTCCCAAGTGCTAGGATTAAAGGCGTGCACCACCACGCCAGCTTCACCCTATCAATTTTGAAAGATAGTCTTGCTGGATATAGTAGTCTTGGTTGGCAGTTTTTTTTTTTTATTTTCAGGGCTAAAAATGCCTTATTTATTCAATGTATTTAAGTTGTGGGTTGTTTGTTTTCAGTAGTCTGATAGAATTCCTTTGTGTTTGCTTTTATGAATTGCTCTTTTTTTCTTATAGCTCCCCTCCCTTGGTATTTTTGAGACAGGCTTTTTCTATAGCCACATCTTGCCTGGAACTCACTATGTAGACCAGGCTGGCCTCAATCTCTCAGGGTGGCACCTGGCCATAGTCCTCTGAATCTTGCGGGGAGTGACAGAATAGAATCTCTCTTTACTACTGGCCTGAACCTTTGATGGAAGAATGACTCACAAAAACTCAAAACTGGATTTGGGGCTTGTGAGTCTTGGACTACCCCATGGTTAGGACTGCCAGTCTTTTTTCACCAGAGTTGCCACGTGCCCTGTGTAGCTTCATTCCTTTTTTGTTGTTGTTTTGGTTTTGTTGTTGTTTTTGTTGTTCTTTTTGAGACATCTCCCTGTAGTTCCAGCTGTCCTGGAACTCATTATGAAGACTAGGCTGGCCTTGAACTTAGAGATTCACCTGCCTCTGCCTCCAGAGTTCTGGGATTATAGGTGTGTGCCACCACAGCTTCATTCTTTTTAAGGTCTCTTCCTTAGGTTTCTTTGCACTTTTCAGTTGACCTATCACTCTTGTGGTAATTTCGAGTGCTGTTTCTTTGTTTCTCTAGAATAAAGTCTTCAAAAAAAATTCTTTTAGAATTTCACACATGCATATAATGTATTTTGATGATAATCCCTCCCATAGCACTCCTCAATAGCCTCCTAATACACTTCCCCTCCCAACTGCACCTCCCTCACCCTCTTCTTCCTCTCACTTTTCCTCTTCTTTCTCACCTCCAAAATAACTTGGTCCAATTACTGCTGCCTGTATGTGGATGGGTGTAGGGTCATCCACTAGAGCATAGGCAGCCTACAAGGTCCATCAGATGGATGGTGATAAGACCATGGAATTATTTTCTTTGTTTTCTGCTACAGGCTTATATAAATCTGGATTTATCTCTGTCATGTTTGGAAACTTTTGGCTGTTCTTTTATGACTTTTCTCTTGTTTTCTGGCCCTAATTACATCCTTTTGAATACTTGTTGTACCTTGTATGTGTCACAGATACTCTGTTCTTTCCCATTCTTCCCTCCCCATTTAACTTTTATTGTTTTTATTTCAGCCACTTTGCTTTCACTGATCTTATGTAGTACATGATTTTAAACCTTAATCTGTGTCATTTCATATATAGTATTTTTTCATATTCATCAATTGCAGTTGGGTTTGGAGTATTTTTATATTCTGTCCTCTGGTTCATATTTACTTCCTTGAGTACATATATTTTCAAACATTTATGTTTAATATTTTCACTGAATATCACTTGTGTCAGTCCCTCTTCTTCATAAGTGTATGCATGTTTTTGCAGGTAGACATGTGGGCAAGTGTGTGGTAAGACCAGAAGGAGAGCCTTGAGTGTCATTCCTTAGGCACCATTCACCTTTTTAAGAGTGACACGGAGTCTTTCATTGGTTTGGAAACTGTCCAAGTGGGCTTAGCTGGCTGGTCAGTGAGCCCTAGGTGTTTCCCTATCTTGGCCTTCTCAGTGCTAGGATATAATATCTGCCACCATGCCCATTTGTGCACGTGTGTGTGTGTGTGTGTGTGTGTGTGTGTGTGTGTGTATTTTGAAATTGAGCTCAGGTCTTTGTGGTTACCAAGAAAATACTTTACCTACTGAGTTGTCTCCTCAGCTCCTTACTTGTGCCATTTCTGAGTTTGTTTCTGTTGATTAAATTTTCTCCTGGTTATATATTGTAAAATCTTTCTGCAATGGCTGGTGGAAACAGAAATTACCCTCCCCTCTTTCCCTCTTCCCCTCTTCCCCTCTTCTTCCCCTCTTCTTCCCCTCTTCTTCCCCTCTTCTTCCCTCCTCCTCCTCCTCTTCCTCCTCCTCCTCCTCCTCCTCCTCCTCCTCCTCCTCTTTTCTCCTCCTCCTCTTTTCTCCTCCTCCTCCTTTTTCCTCCTCCTCCTTTCTCCTTTTCTTTATGCATGACATACAAGGATGGATTGTTTTCTAGCCAAGAGACAGTAGCAGGGGTTGCACTGTTTTTGCTCTTTGACAAGTCTGCCTTAGAATTCAGGAACTGCCTTGCCCTTCCTGAGTTCCTCACTCTGTTTCCCTCAACTCAGGCTTTATTTGAATTACTTGTATATCTTGGAAACTACTTCTGTGCAGTAAGATGCAAGAGATTTAAGGTATTCCTATTGTTTAGGGGTCACAGTACTGTGGCCAGTTGTCTAATATATAACATTTTAGCACATTTATCTTATTTTCTGGTTAAGTCATTTAGTCTCTTAAAACATATTGTTGAAAAAAAACATATTGTTGAACTGGAAGGCCTTTTGTAGTGTTTGTTTGGTTTTTGTTTTGTTTTTTTGGTGTTTTTGAGACAGGGTCTCCCTTTAGTCCCAGCTGGCCTGGAGCTCACTCTCCCAGGCTGGCCTTTAACTCACAGAGATTCACCTGCCTCTGCCTCCTGAGTTCTGGGATTAAAGGTGTGTGCCACCACGCCCAGCTTAAAGACGATTTTTAACTGTCATGTGGGTGCTGGGAATCGAACCCGGGTCCTCTGCAAGAGCAGTTGGCACTTTTAACCACTGAGCCATCTCTCCAGCCCCCCCTTTTGTAGTTTTATTTGATTTTTTGGGGGGGTCTTTTCGAGACAGGGTCTCCCTATAGCCCCAGCTGTCCTGGAACTCACTCTAGACCAGGCTGGCCTTGAACTCACAAAGATCCACCTGCCTCTGCCTCCCAAGTGCTAGGATTAAAGGTGTACACCACCACGCCTGGCTTAATTTGATTGTTTTTAAGGAATGATGGTAAGCTTTTTTAAAAAGCACATTCTAGGGTATAACACACTTTTTTTTTTTTTTTTAATGTGTATGAATGTATTGTCTGCATGCAAGTTTGTGCACCCGTGACGTGCAATGCCGCGCGGAGGTCAGAAGAGGGTGTCGGATTCCCCTGGAACTGGAGTTCACCTGGAATTGGAGTTTCAGACGGTTCTCGGCCGCCATGTGGGTGCTGGGGATCGAACCCGGGTCCTCTGCAAGAGCGTCGGCGCTCTTAACCGCTAGGCCATCTCTCCAGCCCCAACACACTTTTTAACACATAGCTATTTGTGGTATAACTTTTTTCTGTAGTTTTAGGAGCTTTTGTTATGTTAAGGATATTAATTTTCCTTTTAATATGAAATGAAGTTTCCCCTGAAAGGAAATAAGTGAATGCAGTTTCCTGTTGGTGTCTTATCTGATTGTACTCTTAACTGTGATGAATTATTTTACCTTGGTTCTTAATATTGGAATGGTAGGTTGTGTTGGGCAATGAGGATGATTGCTTTTGCTGTGAGGTGTTTGAATACACTGAGCTAACTGCTCCTGTTGTACTTATTGTTCATCTTTAGGTTGTTGAGTGTTAGAATGCTGAATCCTTGTGTGTTCTTCCAGGTGGTGATGTCTCTCATTCCTTTAAATCAAAATCCCAAGTATTACTTTATCAGAGGCCTCTGTTTAAAATTGCAGTAGTTCACTCCCCCACTCCCCTCCTTGCTCTTTCCTTTTCCCAGAGCTATAATCACAAATTGGTTATAATATGCATTTTGCTAGTGTATTTTGTCTTTTCTCTGAATGCTAGCATTATGAAGGCAAGGATTTAGGGTCTTTAATAGTATCTAGCACACATTACTGCTTACTGAGTGTTGGCTAAACAGATTTCTCTGTATCTTAGTTATTCTTATACACAGTAAAAGATGAGTTAGAAGAAGCAGAGACTTGAGAAAAAGAAAGAACACTTTAGGTCCCATTATAGTGATCTTTGTTTAAGGTATCCCAAACTTAGCTCAAGCGAAAGCAGTGAGAATGAAAGAGAAAGGCCTGTTGGGAATGCCAGTATTCATGTTTGGAAGTGGATTGGATTGAGTAAAGTAAAAATCATATGTTCTCCATTAACCAATATCTATCACAAAGAGGAACTTCTCAGACCATGGTTACAAACAGCATTAATTTGTGAATAGAAACATAAAGTCATACTTTTTATTTATTGTTTTTCTTTGATATTTCCTTTAGAGCATTGCTGCCTGTATTACATCACAAATCCAAAAAAGGACCACCTCGTCAAGCCAAATATGCCATTCATTGTATACATGCAATATTTTCTAGTAAAGAGACCCAGTTTGCACAGATATTTGAGGTAATGAAAAAAATCTAATTTGATTAAAAAATACTGATTTCTGTAGGATATTCACAATTGGAGATGTATCATATTACTACTGTCAGAATTTGAGTCAGTAAACTCAACATTGATAAGTAATTAGATATAAAAATAACTCATTTGTTAGATGTTGAAGGCTATTTCAAATTCAGAAATCAAGCACTGCATGATACTTTCTGACACTGTTGTATGTATTTCTATTTGGAGACTTTTATTGAGTGATTAGTATATAACATCATTGTTAGTTCCAGGTTTAAAATTTCGAATTCTGAGTGTAAATCAACACTACTTGGTAATATAAGATAGAAGCTTATACTTTTAGGACAGCTAATTATACCCCAGACATAATGTATGTTTTAAATAGATGTTTCATATATTATTTTCTCTACATGCTAATGACTTTACCTAGAGTTTATATTTTATTGAAACTAACTACAAGAGTAATCTCTAACCTTATTATTACAATTAAAAGCTAGACAGAAAAAAATCTATAAAATATTTATAAAGCTTTGAATGAAGTCAAAACAACTTGGAAATCATACTAACCTACCATAAATATTTTGACTTTTTATCTCTGATTTATAAACTTTTGTGATTCTATTGTCATATTTTTAATGTATCATGTTACAGTAGCTAAAGTAGATTATATTCTTCATCTTATAAATAACATTTTGCATTAGATGGCAGGTAATTTATTTTAATTTCTGTGCATTTGGGGATGTCTTTTTACTTGTTGAAAATTACTTCATCAATTAGTGTTAATTTATAGAGAAATTTTGTTCTGCATTTTTCCTTTAATACAGTCATGCTGATGATGGTAATATTAATACAATATGCATTTGTAAGGTACTTTTCTTTTCTTTTTTTTTTTTCTTTTTTTTTTTTTTTTATTTTTGAGACAGGGTCTCCCTTTAAGTCCCAGCTGGCCTGGAGCTTACTTTGTAGACCAGGCTGGCCTTGAACTCACAGAGATCCCCCTGCCTCTGCGTCCCGAGTGCTGGGATTGATTAAAAGCATGTGTCACCATGCTCAGCTGTTTCAGCCTTTTCAAGAACCCCAGCTGTATTGCTCTTACTGTATGTAATGTGGAAATTTGCTGGCTTTCTGAGAAAATATTTTCTATTGGTCTTTGACCTCTTTGAGGTCACCAGCATTTTGTGACCTGGCCATTAAGTTTGCTTTTCACAAATTATTTTATTAATATATTTTGTAAACTTGTCAACTAGTAATAAAATAAGTGAAAAATATATTTATTCAATTCTTTTTGTTTATAATATGAACAGCAGAGTGATACTTAGGAATGCAGTGGAAGTACTGAGGGAAATGATTGAGAATAACAAGAAGTAAAGTCAATTAAAATATTTTTTACTCAGTGAAACCCCATATTGCTCTAGTATGTTGGGAAAATACAGTTTATATTGCTTGTCCAGTTATAATTGTTGATGTTCAGTGTTAGAATCTAGAACCCACATTTTCTCCCTTTGTGTACATGGTACTGTGTATATGAGCACATGAATGTGAGTGAGCATGGGTGTAGTGGCCAGAGGTCAACACTGGATATCAGCCTCAATTGCTGTGCACTTTATTTTTTGGAACAGGGTCTGTTACTGAACCCAGAGCTCATTGATTCAGCCAGACAAGCTGGCCAGCAAGCCACAGGGATCTACCTGTCTCTGCCTTCCCAGCTTTGAGATTACAGATGGACTCAGCTATTTTTTATTTATTTTTAAAATTAGAAGATGAGGGGCTGGAGAGATGGCCTAGCGGTTAAGAGCGCCGACCGCTCTTACAGAGGACCCGGGTTCGATCCCCAGCACCCACATGGCGGCTGAGAACCGTCTGAAACTCCAATTCCAGGAGAACTCCAGTTCCAGGGGAATCCGAGACCCGCTTCTGACCTCCGCGGCATTGCACGACACGAGTGCACAAACCTGCATGCAGACAGTACATTCATACACATACAGAAATAAATAAAATTACATTAGATATTATTATTAAATTAAAAAAAACAAAATAAAAAATAAAAAATTAGAAGATGAAAAAGATTACAGTGAAGCTTTCTCCCATCCCAGCCACTTACTTCCCAGAGGCACTCTGTGTTGTCAGTAATGTACTTTCCCAGAGATATTTGATTTATATACAAGCAAGACTATAATAAATGTGCAGGCCTCGTGCAATTATATCAGGGGCACGACAGACACACACACACACACACCACACACAACACCCAGCCGAAGGCATCCATTCACACGCTTTTGCCATCTTCCATTCTTATTCTTATACTCAATGATTAAGCATGATTTCTTATGTCAATTGTTTCTTCATCTTTTTTTCTTTTTTTTTTTTTTTTTTTTTTTTTTTAATTCCATTTATTTTTGTTTCTTCTCTTGATGTATTTGCTTATTTGTCAAAGGGAAGTAGCATGATTAAATAGTTTTGGTCTTTAAATCAATAGTAGAATGTCACTCTCTATGGAGCGTTTGAGCATGTTTATGTGATGTTTTTTGTGATATAGATTATACACCATAAGATTTGCAGTCATATAAATATATCGTCGTGGAGGAAAGCTTGTTTTTGGGTGTGCTTCTTATGAATTTTTGGAGTTTATTGGGGTGCGTTTAAATGATTGGCTCCTTTTAGTCTATATTTTAAGAGCCTTCGGTATGTGGTTAGCTTCGCCGATTTGTAGGCCTCAGATGGTGCATGCCATGGCGCTATTGCGTGATAAGTGACTACCCCCCGCCAGTGCCCACGATACGTTGTCGCTGCCGGCGAGAGAGTCAAGCACAAAGTATAGGTGTACCTACTCGACCTCAATCTCTCCCCTGGAGGTAATGTGGATGAGCTTACTCATTTCTGCCTCTGGCGCATGTTGGTTTATCGCACATGGAGGTTTGTTCACGCTAGCATTGACGCGTTTCTACCAGACATGATCTCCATACACTATAAGATGAGGATGCAAAATGTTAAGAGAAACAAGAGAATACACGGAGAAGACTTTCTTTCTTCGTTGTGTGGAATTATATCGCCTAGGGATCAGTCAAAATGCTTTTATGGGAGGTGAGTGGGGCGTTCTTTCTATGCATTCCTATTCGACTCTTGTTATTGGCCTTCAAAGAACCAGTAAGTCCCATGGGCATGATGGGCTTGACTTCTGCCTCGAGCACGGGTTGTGGCATATCGCTTTCGCATTCATTCCTTGACAGCATTTCATCTTTCACTAACTTGCAGAGCACTGCAAAGATGGGAAATTTTTCATTTGCCCGGCAAGTAGGAGCAAAGTGGATACTGATGAGCCCCAGCAAGCCCTGGTGTATTGGCTATATATAAGATATATTCTGCCTTCTTACTCATACAGACCACTATCACACTGGGATAGCTTATTACTATGTGGATCTTAAAATGCATGAATTTTGGGTTAATATAATTTTAAGAAAGAGTATATCTTTACTTATGTCTTTTGGATTTTATATACATGATAAACTTTGGTTGCCTGTTGATCGCTTGGAGTTGCTTGATATTATAGTTGAAAAAGGTGGTCTTTGTGTATATGGTGCTAGCCTTCATTAGTGGAGTGCTCTTTATTTGGCGGTCGCTATATGGTGGACGCACGTTGAATATTCACTTCTCGCAGTATCAGTCCAGGGAGTTTAAATTACTTGACTTCATGTTCTTCCTACCTACTTATTGCACTCGTTGCAGAATATAGCCACCGTTTCCATTAGTAAGTCCCCCATTAGTACCTGTCTACGCATAGCACATTCAGGAAGAATTTCTTAATTGACACCATATATTTGAGGATATGTGTGTAACTATTGGTCATATTTGTTCTTCTTCTTGAACTTGCAGAGCACTCACCTGAGCAATTAGGTAATTTTGCGTCTGCTCCTGTAAAAATCTGGTTGATAGGCAACTTGATATTTGGATTGAGGGACCTTCTCGATGAAGAATAGGAAGTGCGGTTTAAGAATTATAATTTCTTTTATAGATTATTGAGTCGCTTACTGAATTCTCAGTTATATTCAGAGAAAAAGGATAGAATACTCTTTAGTCAAGGTGTATGGAAATTGCTTCAGCTTTCAAACGTGGTCTTAGGATTCATTTAATTTTATTTTTCAGCGGTACGAAAGGCGTATGCATGGCTCTTGGTGATCCCAAGACCTGCCTGGGCAAGGCTAACTCTGGTAGACAAATAGGACTGCTACGTTTAATATGACCTCACAGCAGGGATGCCAATAGAGGAACATGTCACGTTCGACGATGCTGAGGATATTAAATCGACAAGACACTTTTAATTCATCCACCTAAACTGCACATATTCTAGCAATCTTATTTTGTAAATAAATTCAAATGTCTAATGAGTTGAAAGTTAGTATAATTTTATCATTTAATTAGAATACTATAAGGTTTCCTTTAGGAGCTATATGTCCAAGGCTCTGGACCTGGGCAGAGCTCTATGCATAAGCTATAATAAGAATGATAATACTACAAGGCTGGGGGCTGAGTGGGGAACTGGTATGACAGTAGATCTGATCTGCACTGCGCTGAAGATGTCAACAGATAGGATACGCCACGATTGAGCTCTAAAGATTATAGGTTTGTGCTACCATGCCTGGCTGAGTTTTTTTACAATTTTTAGCAGCAAGGCCTTAGTTGTGGTGTGTGTTCGACAACATGCTATTTGTTATTATAATTTGGGGACTCCATCCTTCTATATTAGTTGAACCTGAACATCATAATTGTCTCGACCTGAATCATTCCCTCTATTTGATAGTTTGATGCTCATAAGATACAAGCTCTGTAAATTTTCTTGGTAATCTATTTCAGGTTTTTTTACACTCAAATAAGGGAGGGTATTTAAATTAAATGAGGACATCGAGTTTTAAAGATATCTAAGATGATGAAGCAGTTATTATCTTTAGAATATACATAACATTCTTTGTACATTGACTATATCTATCGATAATAAACGTATGGATTCTTCATTTTTTTCTCTAAGGAAATCTTACTGTATTGGCAACTAACAAGAAAAACTAGAACTACAACAGGGTAAAAGCTTTAGACTAGGAGAGGATAATTATAGAAACCCAGGAATGGAGATTGGGCAGGGCGACAAGAGACAACAGATTGTATGTGAACACTTCATGATAAATTAGTCACAATATCAAGGACCACTTTGGAAAGGGGGTGGAAAGCAGTGGGATCTCTAATGGGATTCATACATCCCATTCTCTGTTAAGGGACTGGATCTAGGGTTAACTCAGCAACCTGGACTAAGTAGGAGAACCAGGCGGAAGAGTACGCTGGTTACCTGTGGTAAAAGGAAAGAAGAGAACAACAACAAAGGACATTAAACCACTGTAGGGACTCTCTTGGATCCTAGCATTCTGGGTGTGCTTGGTTTAATATAAAATAGGATAGATTCTTGTGATACTAAAGGCATAGAAAATGGCAGTCCACGACATTTTAATTAGTCATGCTACACTTCTATGGTTATGTGTTGCGATTTTACCTAAATGAACAAATTATAATAGTTTTTTCTCAAATCTAGAATATTTCTGTCTACATATGAATGCACTTTGATGTTTATAGTTTGTCAAGTCCTCAAATTGATTGTATGTTGTGTAAGCAGTTAGGGTGTATTGCACTCCATTGGTAGCAATTAAGGTGAGCCCCATTTGGTGCAACTCTCCACTCTGTAACACAAAATGGAGACGCTATTTTAGATCCTCTGGAGCTGAAATTATGGATGGTTGTCTACCACCATGTGGGTGGTGGATGAACCGTGAACCATCTCTCACAGCCGATTGCTTCTTGAGTATGTATCTCTCGGAATGAACATATATTGAGCGTTGGCGGTTGTTAAGCCTATTATTTTTGTCTGTATCATTTTGTCTATAACTCTTTTACTCCTCATGATGTTGTGTGAGGACCTTTAATTCGTCATTTGCAATGCATGGATCAACCTGACATCACATTGAAGTGGCTACTGGGTTGTACATGGCTGGCATGATACGGACAGTAGGAGCAAAATAGACAAGGGTCGTTTTACTATATCCCGACTGGGCAGGAAGCACTTCCGGTACAGGTTTGGGTACTACCAGGCAAGGGGGCTCTGTATGCTGAGCAACTCTAGGCACTGGCTTGTAGGGTCTGGCTAGGTGCTCGGAGGGTGAATCGGAAAGTAGGTCAGGAGAGATACAACAGGCTTACCCAGCTATGAGCCCTGTCAAAAACAATAATGACTGATGTGGCAATATATGTCCATGGCTGCAATAGTGCCATGAAAGCTATGGAGGCAGCCAAGCACTTCTTGTTTGTATTTAAGGTCTATTACACAGGAGAAAACACATGCCTACTACTACAAATATAGCCAAGAACCCAGGATAGAGCGTTCACAGGTGGTCTCAGATGTGACCTACTACTATGAATTTTGCTAAATGGACATTATATGAAACTGCCCCCTAAATTGGTATCTCTCTACCTGTAGATTCAGTGCTGCATTACAGAGCTTTAACAAATTAGTTTCTTTGTGTAGTGGATGGTGGTTAATGAAGAAATGGCTAATCAAAGTGTCAGTGCAGTGCTCAGCCACAAATGGTGTCTATATCACTCCAGTTCCCCAGGACATCAGAAACCATTGCAGAAGGAGAGGCAGAAAGACTGAGAAAGACAGAAGTCAAGGAGGACAAGGGCAAAATTGTGTCTTCTGGACATGACAGGTGTTGCTGCAATCATGAAATCATAGCAGCTATGGTTGCCTGTACAAGAACTTGAACAAGATCAAGCCAGTCAATAACTCCAGCATGGGTGGGGCAGGGCGGTAGGAAGCTCCAGCCCTAGCTGAGGAACTATTGACAGTTAATGGCTACTGGGGAGGAAGAAGGTTTTTTTTCAAAATGTATAATTATTATTGATTATTTTTATTTATTTATTTTTCAATCAGTCTTAATAATCTTTACACCCCCTTCTTCTTTGGCTCCCTCCCACAGCCCACCCCTACTGATTTTCATTCATTCTGTCATATAATGTTAAGAACCTATTGATCAAGTTTGAAATATCTCAGATTCCTCGGTGTGAGTTCATCCCTGGAGCCTGGTCAGCCCAGATTTAGATCACTTCCTTAACAGCACAAGACCCATGCAAACTCAGTCAGACAACCTATACAGACCTGGGGAGAATGGGCAGAAATCCCCCATATTAGCCAAGGAACTATTGCTGGCTGATCATTGCTGGGAAGGGGAGCATCTCAGTCCGCTATCCATATACTTTTAAGTTTTTTATTATAAATTTTATTCATTTAAAGTGAGTTATAGTAGTGTTCCTGGTAGTCGCGAGACGCCACACTCCCAGTGGATAGTTCCACACCCAGGAGTATATGGACAGCACAAATTGCAATTTATGGTTACTAAATTTAAAAAAAAAAAGAAAGACATCTATGTTGGGGACAGAGATGAGGGGGGGCGGGGAGTGAGAAGGATGGGGGTGCGGGAGTCGGTGTCCCTGGCAGACAGAGTGTTCTTAAACGTCTGATGGGCCATCCTCCACTCTTTTAAAATATGTTAATTTTTATTTTTGACTATAGAGTGTGGGTTAGAACCTGGCATGTGTGTAAGTGCAGTGTCTGGTTGGGGTCAGAAGAGGGGTTGGAATCCTCTAGAACTGGAGTTATGGATAGTATGTTACATGCATTTTGGGTGCTAGGAATTGAACCGCGGTCCCTCTGCAAGAGCAGCCTCTTAACCCGCTGAGTCATCTCTCCATCCCCATCCTTGTGTTTGTATAAGGTATTTTCATTATCATTCAATCGATGACGGGCCCCTAAGTTAGCTATTATTAGTAATGCCACAGTCAGCATAGGTATGCAGGTATAATATATCCTTTTGTATGTGCTTCATTTTCTTTGAGATTATGTTACGGGGCTCCTTTTTCCTCATGTCAGGTCCTAGTGTTTGTTTTTTTCAATTAAAAGTTAATGATACCCATTTTAATGGGTGAGTTGGAATTTTGTTACAGTCTTAGATGTACTCTAGATGGCTACGATAAACAGTTTACATATATTTATTGGCCATTCTGAATTTTTTTTGTGTGGGTTGTCTGTTTAGATCACTTGCCCAATTTTTAAAAAAATGATATAACTTGGGGTTTTTTTGTTATTAATTTTTAGTTTTTTTTTATAGCATGGACCTTTAATCCTAGTATTCCTTCTGCAAGTTCTCTTCGCGTTGGTTGATGCGGTTATTCTATCTATCTATCTATCTATCTATCTATCTATCTATCCTATCTACTCTATCATGTCTTTTGTGGGCAGGGTTCTCCTGTAGCCTCCAGCTGTCCTGGAACTCTTTTTAGACCATGCTGGCCTTGAATCCCAGAGATCCGCCTGCCTCTGCCTCCCAAGTGCTGGATTTAAAGCATTGTGCCATCCGAGCTCGGGTGCTTCCTTTTTTTTGTGCAAAAGCTTTTTAATTTACTCTAATACCACTTATTACATGTAGCTTTTGCTTTCTGTGCTTTTAGATGCCTATACTTGCCTCTGCCAGTATCTTGAAGTATTTTCCCTCAAGTAGCTCAGTTTCAGGTCTTACATTAAAGTCTTACCCATTTTGAGTTAATTTCCATTAAGGGTGAGTGATAAGGTCACCTTTGTCAGTCTTGTATAGTAGATAGACACCATTCTAGCACCATTTGTTGAAGAACCCATCCTTTATGCAGTATATGTTTGGGGCCTTAGAGAATCAGTTGGCAGAAGATAAATGGATTTCTTTCAGGTCTTCTGTTGTGCTGGTCTGCTTTTTTGTGGTTTGGATTGGTGATTGTTTTTTTTTTTTTTTTTTTTTTTTAATGCCAATACCATTCTGATTTTGTTGCTAGGGCTCAGTAGTATGTTCTTGAAATCAGAGTGTGATACTACTTGGATGTACTTTCTGTTTCAGATTGCTATTGTCCTGGTGTGATGGTACATGCCTTTAATCCTAGCACTTGCGAGGCAGAGGCAGTGGATTCTTGTGAGTTCAAGCCAGCCTGGTCTACAGACAGTGAGTTCCAGGCCAGCTTGGGGGCTCAGAGAGACCTTGTCTCAAACACAACAACAACAACAAACAACAACAAACCAAAAGAAAGATTGCTGTTGCTTTTCTGCATCTCTAGTGCTGCGATATATATTTTAAGGTTCTTTTTTATTAGTTCTGTGAAGATTCCCCTGGTATTTTGATATGGATTGCATTGAATAATGTAGGCTGCTTTGGAACATGCGGTCAATGATCCTCCAATCCATGAACATGGAAGTTCTTTGTGTTATCATTTTTTTATCAGTTTGTGTCTTCAAGAAATTTCATAATTTTTTATTTAGAGGCCCTTTCCATTTATTTATTTTTTTGTCTTTTTTTTGTGTTGTGTGTGTTGGTGTGTGGTGTGTGTGTGTGTCTTTTTTAGGAGGGTCTTCCTTTAGTCCCATTTGGCCTGGAACTTTCTATTAGACCAGGCTGGCCTTGAAACTCACAGAGATCCACCTGCGTCGCCTCCTGAGTGCTGGATCCTTTTATATATGTAGGTCATTTCTTGGTATTTTATGTTAGTGGCTACTTAAAATGGAATTACTTTCCTGAGTTCTTTCTTAGCAAATTTGTTCCTGAAGAGTAGAAGAACATTTTAGATGTTGGTTTTGTTACTTTAAGGTAAGTGGTCATAGAAAGTTCCCAGGCGATAATGGAAAGAATTATTATGATTAGGCCCTATGACTGTGGTATGTACCTTTTTGTTGACTAGAATAAGTCCACTATTTGGAATTAATAGTGTGTCTACAAAATTTTCTGCTATTCTGTTTTCTGTAGCTATTTCTGTCCTTTTTTCATTCTATATGGATAGTATTTAATACATCTTTAGGTCACTAGTTTCTTTTTTTGTATTTTATCCTCCAATGTACACTTGTTGAAAGTAACCATTATTCTGACTTCTGCATTACTTTTATCTGTTTTGGACACCTTTAAATTTTGTATAAACTATTTATTGTGCTTGGCACGTATTGATAGGATCAGCCAACTTGCCTGAGTTGGTTCTTTCCCTCCACTGTGTTGGCTCTGCTGATTGAACTCAGGTGGACAGTCTTGGCAGCAAGTGCAGTTTACACACTAAGCCATCTAAACGTGGCTCCTGTCTATTGAATGTTTTGGTAAGTGGAATTGTACAGTAACATTATGATTTCTTCATAGTGGTATCAGGTTGTTTGGTGAGAATCAAGTCCATGTTGCTTGGTAGTAGCTGGTTCAGTTCATTGCGTGTACTGTATAGCACATTTGAATAAGTCCTCCATTGGGTCATCTATCTGTGTTTGGTCTGTTTTTTCTTTTCTCCTGCTAACAATTTCCCCCTTTGTGTTCCCAGATGTAAATTTGTCTCTTGGATACTGTCTTACCATATATTTTCTTTTTTAAAATTTTTATTATTAATTTTATTATTTATGTAGTTGTATGATGATTCTGGTCTGCAATGTAGGTGCTGTGCCCTGTGTCGTGAAGTGCTCGGGGTGTAGTGGTGCGAGAGTGGGTTATATATTTGTTTAGGGGGGCATGCGGGTTCCCCTGGAACTGGAGTTCTCGCTGGAATTGGGTAGTTTCAGAGGGTTCTCGGCGGCCATGTGGGTGCTGGGGATTGACTCCGGGTCCTGCTGCAGAGCGGTCAGCGCTCTCAATCGCTAGGCCATCTCTTCCAGCCCCTTAAATATTTGTTCTTGGATATACAAATGGATTTCTGTTCGTATGTAATTGCTGCATCATAGGGTATATATTGGCAGTTTTAATGGATTTTGCCTACTTGTTTTTCATGATAGTTGTATGAATTAACCAAGATTCTAGTACTTTCCTTGAAATAGAGTGTTCTAGTTGTTATCATTTCTTTATACTATGAGATGCCAGGGCTTTCGCACACTATAAGCTTTTTTCTTTTGAGTGTGTGTGTGTGGTGTGTTGTATTTGTGTGTGCTTGTGTGTGTGTACTTGCTACGCTGGTGCTGCTATATTGTTTTGTTTGTGAATTTTTTATTGGAGCAGGGTCTCTACTATATAGCACTGGATGACCTTCGGAGACTTGGTTACATAGACCAGGCTGGCCTCAGACTCACAAGACCTACCTGCTTTGCTCAGTGCGGGATTAGAAAGCGCACCATCCACAACTGATTATAATATATATTTTTCTATCTTTTTTTTAATAAGTGCGTTGCCTTATTTTTCTCACATTGTTANTTCTCCCATCCCAGCCACTTACTTCCCAGAGGCACTCTGTGTTGTCAGTAATGTACTTTCCCAGAGATATTTGATTTATATACAAGCAAGACTATAATAAATGTGCAGGTGTGCACATATACAGACAGACAGACACACACACACACACACACACACACACACACCCCACACACACACGCTTTGTCCTCATTCCATCTTATACTAATGATAGCATATTTTAGTCACTCCTGATTTTCATATTTTTAAAATTTAACAGTATATTTTTGTTATTGTTCTCAGTGATTATTCTTTTGTCACAGCAAGATGCATATTAATAGTTTGGTTTCAAATCAAATTAAAATCATCTTATGAAGTTTAATGCTTGATGCTATATTTAAAAATACACAGCCAAAATTCAGTTAACTACACAGAGGAAAAGCTTGTTTTGCTTCTTAAAAATCTTTTGGGATGGGGCTGGAGAGATGGCCTAGCATTTAAGAGCACCGAGTGCTCTTGCAGAGGACCTGGGTTCAATCCCCAGCACCCACATGGCGGCTGAGAACCATCTGTAACTCCAATTCCAGGGGAATCTGACACCCTCTTCTGACCTCTGCGGCATTGCATGACATGGGTGCACAAACCTACATGCAGACAGTATATTCATACACATAGAAAAAAAAATTAAAAACAAAAAGAAAAGGAAAATCTTTTGGGGTGTTTGAATAATGCAGGGACACAAATTCTTTTTGAGTAGTGGCTTCTTTGCATTCCTATTAGATTCTTGTCTATTGGCCCCAAAGCCACATAAGTCAAGGGAGTGCTTACTTCTGCCTCAGCACGGGTGTGGCATACTCGCTTTCATTCCCATTTCCTTGACCAGATCTTCATCTTTCACTTAACTGCAGAGCCAACTGCAAGATGGAATTTTCATTATGCCCGGCAAGTAGGAGCAAAGTGGATACTGATGAGCCCCAGCAAGCCCTGGTGTATTGGCTATATATAAGATATATGCTATATAATACATTCACACTGAAATGCTTACTTACCTATTTCTAAAATGTGATTTGGGTAAAATTAAAAATATTTAAACTTAATGTCTTTTAAACAGATAAACTATGGAACTCTGTGTACGCTTGAGTTGCTTATATTATAGATGTTGTAAGTCCACCTATAATAGTGTTTGTAATTTGGAGATGAAATATGTGAGCAGTTTTACTTGTGTATATAGGGAGTTTAATATATTTTCCTCCACTTATTTCCAGCCCCTGCATAAGAGCCTAGATCCAAGCAACCTGGAGCATCTTATAACACCATTGGTTACTATTGGTCATATTGCTCTCCTTGCACCTGATCAGTTTGCTGCTCCTTTGAAATCTTTGGTAGCAACTTTTATTGTGAAGGACCTTCTCATGAATGATCGGGTAAATTATATTTTTAGATTTTAGAGTCTACAATTTTATATTAAAAAGGAGTAAAATTATAGTAATTACACTTTCACGTGTCTTGTTCATTTATTTATTTTTAGACAGGGTCTCCCTGAAGTCCCAGCTGGCCTGGAGCTCACTCTGTAGACCAGGCTGGCTTTGACCTCACAGAGATCCATCAGCCTCCCAAGTGCTGGGATTAAAGGCATTTACCACCACACCTAGCCTGTCTTTAATTAATTAATTAGTTAATCAGTTAATTATTTTTGTCTTTTTTGAGACAAGGTCTCCTTGTAGTCCAAGCTGACCTGGAACTCACTATGTAGACCAGGCTGGCCTTGAACTTACAGAGATCTGATCTGCCCACCTCTGTCCCCTGAGTGCTGGGATTAAAGGTATGTACCACCATGCCTGGCTGAGTTTTTTTACAATTTTTAGCATGTTGTATGTCAATTATAATTGGACCATCTCTTTAGTTGAACATGAACATTTGACCTGAAATTCACTCCTTGATAGTTATAAAATAGCATCTTATTGTATCTATTTCAGTTTTTACATGAGGTTAAATTAAATGAGGACATCGAGTTTTAAAGATATCTAAGATGATGAAGCAGTTTACTGAAACAGTTGTCATGACTATAGGTCCTTTTCTCAAATTCAGTAAAGAATGAAAGGAACACTGAGGAAAAAAAAAAAAACCCAGCGGATCCAGGCCCAGTGGTGTACACCTTTAATCTCAGCACTTGAGAGGTAGAAGCAAGTGGATCTCTGTAAGATCCATTTGGGTTCTAGGCCAGCTGGGACTACAGGGAGAGCCTACCTGAAAAAAAAAAACAACAACAACAACAAAGAAGTAAACCTGTGGTTCTTGTCTTTCTGTGTCTGGTATATTTTCTTTGACAAGATGCAGTCCAATTCCATCTATTTTCCTACATAAAACAAGAATAGTTTCTTCTTTATGGCTGAGAATATTCCTTATATTTATGTTTTGTTGTATTTTTATGTGTATGAGTGTTATGCCTGCATGTAAATAAGTGCCCCATTTGTGTGCAATCCCATGGAACCCAAAAGAGAGTTTAGATCTCTTGGAACTGGAATTATGGATGGTTGTTAGCTACCATGTGAGTGGTGGGAACTGAACCATCTCTCCAGTCCATCCTTATTTTTTTGTGTGTGTGTGCGTGTAATTTTTTTCTTATTTTCTTTTCTCATGTGTATGGGTGTATTGTCTGCATGTATGTAAGTGCACCTGGGTTGTACAATGGCTGCAGTGATCTGAAGATAGACAGGGTTATATATCCCCTGGAACTGGAGTTATGGACCGTTGCTAGCCACACTCCATGTAGGTGCTGGGAATCGAACTCGAGTCCCCTGCAAGAACAACCAGTGTTCTTAACTTCTGGGCCATCCTCCAGCCCCTTTTAAAAATATTTTATTTTTATTTTATGACTATAAGTGTGTTACCTGCATGTGTGTAAGTGCAGTGTCTGTGGAGGTCAGAAGAGGGGTGTTGGATCCTCTAGAACTGGAGTTATGGATAGTTGTTAGCTGCCATTTGGGTGCTAGGAATTGAACCGCGGTCCTCTGCAAGAGCAGCCTCTTAACCGCTGAGTCATCTCTCCATCCCCATCCTTGTGTTTGTATAAGGTATTTTCATTATCCATTCATCAGATGAGGGGCCCCTAAGTTAGCTATTATTAGTAATGCCACAGTCAGCATAGGTATGCAGGTATATATATCCTTTGTATGCTGACTTCATTTTCTTTGGATATATGTTCAGGGCTCCTTTTTCTTCATGTGGTCCTAGTGTTTGTTATTTTTAATTAAAAAGTTAATGATACCCATTTTAATGGGTGAGTTGGAATTTTGTTACAGTCTTAGATGTACTCTAGATGGCTACTGATAAAAGTTCTCATATATTTATTGGCCATTTGAATTTTTTTGTGTGGGTTGTCTGTTTAGATCACTTGCCCAATTTTTAAAAAATGAATAACTTGGTTTTTTGTTATTATTTTTAGTTTTTTTTTATAAGTCATGGACTTTAATCCTAGTTATTCCATTCTGCAAGTTGTCTCTTCGCTTGGTTGATGCGTCTATCTATCTATCTATCTATCTATCTATCTATCTATCTATCTATCTATCTATCTATGTCTTTTTGAGGCAGGGTCTCCCTGTAGCTCCAGCTGTCCTGGAACTCACTTAATGTAGATGAGGCTGGTCTTGAATTCCCAGAGATCCGCCTGCCTCTGCCTCCCAAGTGCTGGGATTAAAGGCTTGTGCCACCACGCTCGGTGCTTCCTTTATTTTTTTATTGTGCAAAAGCTTTTTAATTTACTCTAATACCACTTATTACATGTAGCTTTTGCTTTCTGTGCTTTTAGATGCCTATACTTGCCTCTGCCAGTATCTTGAAGTATTTTCCCTCAAGTAGCTTCCAGTTTCAGGTCTTACATTAAAGTCTTACCCATTTTGAGTTAATTTCCATTAAGGGTGAGTGATAAGGGTCACCTTTCAGTCTTGTACTAGTAGATAGACACATTTCTAGCACCATTTGTTGAAGAACCCATCCTTTATGCAGTATATGTTTGGGGCCTTAGAGAATCAGTTGGCAGAAGATAAATGGATTTCTTTCAGGTCTTCTGTTGTGCTGGTCTGCTTTTTTGTGGTTGGTTGGTTGATTTTTTTTTTTTTTTTTTTTTTTTAATGCCAATACCATTCTGATTTTGTTGCTAGGGCTCAGTAGTATGTCTTGAAATCAGATGTGATACTACTTGGATGTTCTTTCTGTTCCAGATTGCTATTGCGCTGGGTGTGATGGTACATGCCTTTAATCCTAGCACTTGCGAGGCAGAGGCAGGATGGATCTTTGTGAGTTCAAGGCCAGCCTGGTCTACAGAGTGAGTTCCAGGCCAGCTGGGGCTACAGAGAGACCTTGTCTCAAAACAACAACAACAACAACAAACAACAACAAAACCAAAAAGAAAGATTGCTGTTGCTTTTCTGCATCTCTAGTGCTGCGATATATATTTTAAGGGTTCTTTTTTTAGTTCTGTGAAGAATGTCACTGGTATTTTGATATGGATTGCATTGAATAATGTAGGCTGCTTTGGAACATGCGGTCAATAGTCTTCCAATCCATGAACATGGAAGGTCTTTGTGTTTATTCATTTCTTTATCAGTTTGTGTCTTCAGAATTTCATAATTTTTATTCTAGAGGCCTTTCATTTATTTATTTTTTTGTCTTTTTTTTGTGTGTGTGTGTGTGTGTGTGTGTGTGTGTGTGTGTGTCTTTTTTTTAGAGAGGGTCTTCCTTTAGTCCCAGTTGGCCTGGAGCTTTCTATTTAGACCAGGCTGGCCTTGAACTCACAGAGATCCACCTGCGTCTGCCTCCTGAGTGCTGGGATCTTTTATATATGTAGGTCATTTCTTGGTATTTTATGTTAGTGGCTACTTAAAATGGAATTACTTTCCTGAGTTCTTTCTTAGCAAATTTGTTCCTGAAGAGTAGAAGAACATTTTAGATGTTGGTTTTGTTACTTTAAGGTAAGTGGTCATAGAAGAAATAGTTCCCAGGGATAATGAGAACAGAATTATATATATTAGGCCCCTGATGACTGTGGATATGTACTTTTGTTGACTAGAATATCCACTGATTTGGAATTACATTAGTTGTCTACAAATTTTGCTATTCTGTTTCTGTAGCTATTTCTGTCCTTTTTTCATTCTATATGGATAGTATTTAATACATCTTTAGGTCACTAGTTTCTTTTTTTGTATTTATGCCTCCAATGTACACTTGTTGAAAGTAACCATTATTCTGACTTCTGCATTACTTTTATCTGTTTTGGACACCTTTAAATTTTGTATAAAACTATTTATTTGCTTGCACGTATTATAGCTCAGCCAACTTGCCTGAGTTGGTTCTTTCCCTCCACTGTGTTGGCTCTGCTGATTGAACTCAGGTGGACAGTCTTGGCAGCAAGTGCAGTTACACACTAAGCCATCTTACTGGCTCCTGTCTTTGAATGTTTGTAAGTGGAATTGTACAGAGTAAATTCATTATGGATTTCTTCATATGGTATCAGGTTGGTTTGTGAGATCAGTCCATGTTGCTTCAGGTAGTAGCTGGTTCAGTTTCATTGCTGTACTGTATAGCACTATTTGAATAGTCTCCATTGGTGGTCTCTATCTGTATTTGTCTGTTTTTTTCTTTTTCTCCTGCTAAACATTTCCCTTGTTCCAGTGTTAAATATTTCTCTTGATACTGTCTTACATATATTTTCTTTTTTTAAAAATTTTTTTATTATTAATTTTATTTATTTATGTATGTGTATGAATGTACTGTCTGCATGTAGGTCTGTGCACCTGTGTCGTGCAATGCCTCGGAGGTCAGAAGAGGGCATCGGATTCCCCTGGAACTGGAGTTCTCCTGGAATTGGAGTTTCAGACGGTTCTCGGCCGCCATGTGGGTGCTGGGGATTGAACCCGGGTCCTCTGCAAGAGCGGTCAGCGCTCTCAACTGCTAGGCCATCTCTCCAGCCCCTTACATATATTTTCTTGGATATACAAATGGATTTCTGTTCGTATGTAATTGCTGCATCATAGGGTATATATTGGCAGTTTTAATGGATTTTGCCTACTTGTTTTTCATGATAGTTGTATGAATTAACATTACTACTTTCCTTGAATGAGAGTGTTCTAGTTGTATCATTTCCTCTTATATAATGAAAATGCCAGGATTTCACACTATAGCTTTTTTTTTGAGTGTGTGTGTGTGTGTGTGTGTGTGTGTGTGTGTGTACTTTGCTGCTGCTGCTGCTATTTGTTTTTGCTTTGTGAATTTTTTTTGAGCAGGGTCTCTACTATATAGCACTGGATGACCTGGAACTTGTTACATAGACCAGGCTGGCCTCAGACTCACAAAGACCTACCTGCCTTTGCCTCCCAAGTGCTGGGATTAAAAGCATGCACCACCACACCTGGATTATATACATATTTTTCTATCTTTTTTTTTTTAAGTGCTTGCTTATTTTCTCACATTGTTTAGTAAATTATGGGTCTTTGTCTTACAGAATTTATATACTCTCTCGTCTGTCTTTTGATGAACAGAAGTTCTTCT
The DNA here is from genome assembly GCA_009823505.1 of Rhizomys pruinosus. Classification (NCBI taxonomy): domain Eukaryota; kingdom Metazoa; phylum Chordata; class Mammalia; order Rodentia; family Spalacidae; genus Rhizomys; species Rhizomys pruinosus. The sequence continues at coordinate 2,080,602 of VZQC01012261.1, read as the reverse complement.
TTTTATTTTATTTTTATTTTTTTTTGTATGTGTATGAATGTACTGTCTGCTTGTAGGTTTGTGCACCTGTGTCGTGTAATGCTGCGGAGGTCAGAAGAGGGCGTCAAATTCCCCTGGAACTGGAGTTAAAGACAGTTCTCAGCCGCCATGTGGATGCTGGGATTCAAACCTAGATCCTCTGCAAGAGCAGTCGGTGCTCTTAACCGCTAGGCCATTTCTCCAGCCCCAAACAGAAGTTCTTAATATAAACGCTATCCATTTTACCAGTTTTAATTTTTTTTTAGTTTACAATTGAGTAGCATCAGTATGTTGTGTTACTGCCTCTTCATCTAGCAGCTATTTTCAGCTTCCTTTCCTCTTACTACCAGTTAAGATGCTGGTAGCCATTAGCATCTTATCTCAGTGTATTTACCTATTGTGAACATTTCCCATCATGTAATATATGACCCTTTTCTTCTTTTCACATAAAGTGTTTTGAGGTTCATTTATGTTTTAGTATGTGTTTAGTACTTTATACTCAGTTTTATCTGAGTAACATGCCATTGTTTACCTATACTACCATTTGTTGACTATTTGGATTATATTCACTTTCTCAATGTTATATTTGTGTGTAGTGCCTATATACCTAATAGTGAATTTTCTAGACCATAAGGTAATCTGCTTTTCTGGATAAGAAACTGTCAAACTTCCATAGCCAGTGTATCTTTTACCACCTCCTTAGTGTATGAGAATGCAATTTCAATACATTAATATTATTCCTTACAGCTATTCTAGGAGGTATGGAGTATTGACTCATTGTGGTTTTGATTTACTTCCCCAGTGACTTAATGATGTTGAACATCTTTTCATGTACTTATTATCCATTTGCATATCATCTTTGGAGTGGTGCCCAATTCCAGTTGTTTGCTCAGTTTCTTATTTGGATTGTTACCCAGTTATAAGATCTTATGTATTGGGGGGCTGGAGAGATGGCCTAGCGGTTAAGAGCGCCGACCGCTCTTGCAGAGGACCCGGGTTCGATCCCCAGCACCCACATGGCGGCCGAGAGCTGTCTGAAACTCCAGTTCCAGGAGAACTCCGGTTCCAGGGGAATCCGAGACCCTCTTCTGACCTCCGCGGCATTGCACGACACGGGTGCACAAACCTGCATGCAGACAGTACATTCATACACATACAAAAAAAAAAAAAAAAAAAAAAAAAACAAATATATTCTTTCACTTAGCATGTGGTCTTTTCATTTTGTTGAGATTGTTCTTTCATGCACAAAAATTTTAATTTTGAAGTCTAATGTATCTGGGGGTTTTGTGTCTGTGTTCCTTGTACTGTCAGTTTTCACCAAGAATCTATCGTCAGGTCCAAAGTGATGAAGATTTCCTTCTGTTTTTTGCTGCCACTTTTGTTCTAAATCAGATGTCTATAGTTGTACTCATTATGTTTCATCTTGACAGTTATGTGGCAAGTTGTGCAGTCTAGCAGTACAAATCCTCCGTAATATATCTTGACAGAACTTTCTTTTCCCTCTTTTTCTTCCTTTATTCTTCAATACCATCATCTTCGAGATTTTCTTTGGCTGTCCAGTGCCTTTTTGTTACAATATAAATTTTAGAATCAGCTTTTCCTTTTCTCCTTTTCAGCTCTGCCCCAACACACACATACACACGTCTGTCTGAATTACCTTTAGTTATACATTACAAGATTGTAATGTACTTAGTGCTCTATGAATATATTACGGTTATAAGCATTCCATTTCAAGAAGATAATATAGCCTTTAAGTACTCTTTAGTTTCTCTTGATGACATTTACTAAGTTCTTGTTCAAAGATATATCTTATCTTGTTTTTTGAGTCAAGGCCTTGCATTGTTTCCTAGGCAGGCCTCAGGTTGATTTTTCTGCCTCTGACTCCCAAGTGCAGGGATTATAAGCATGTACTACTGTTTTTGGCTTTGTATATCTCATTTTACCTATACACTGAGACATTTGCTGTTTTATTATAAGTAATAAAACTTTTAATCTTAATTTTGTTGAATATCTGTATCTGTATATCTAGATATATATGTCTACACACAGATATCTATATCTCTCTGTGTGCATATATATGCATATATGTGTATATATATATATTCATATATATATGAAGGTAATTAAAAAATAAGGGCCTGTATCTTGGGATTTTTATTAAAGGTATTTAAAATTTTTACTAATAAATTTTTCCATTCTTTTGATTTTTTTCCTATCTTCTTACTCATGTCACTTGTTCATCCAACAGTTTTATTCTGTTCTTAGCCCTTTTTTTGTTTAGTTTAAATACACTTGTTTGTTTGTTTACTTGATCTTTTTTGAGACAGGGTCCCCCTGTAGTCACAGGTGTCCTCTAACTTATACTATGTAGACCAGGCTGGCCTTGAACTAATACATTTTCTATTTATTGATTTATTTTCTTTTTTAAATTTTTACTTATTTTTTAAGGGATTCACAATATAAGAGCACAGTTGTTTTCAGATCACGTTAATGTTGCTCAGTTTGCCATACAATTAGGTAATTGGTGCTAGCATCCACAGATGAGGGATACCATTTATTGTTTGTTTTTCTGGGACTATGTTACTTCACTTAGCATGATATCTTCTAGCTCCATCCATTTACCTGCAAAACTCTTGATGTCATCTTTCTTTACCGCTGCATAGAACTCCATTGTGTAGATGTACCACATTTTCTCTATCCATCTGTCAGTTGAGGGGCTCTTGGGTTGGTTCCTACTCTTTGCTATTGTGAAGAGAGCTGCAGTAAACATGGCTGTGGATATATCTCTGCGGTAATTTAAGTCTTATGGGTACATACCCAGGAGTGGTATGGCTGGGTCAGGTGGCAAGTTCATTCTGAGTCTTCCAAGGGTTCTCCACACTGCTTTCCATAGTGGTTGTACGAGTTTACATTCCCACCAGCAGTGGATGAGTGTTCCCCTTTCCCCACATCCTCTCCAACACTTGGTATCATTTGTTTTCTTGATCCTAGCCAGTCTTATGGGAGTGAGATGATATCTTAAAGTGGTTTTAATTTGCATTTCCTTAATTATTAGCAGTATTGAACACTTTTTAAGATGTTTCTCAACCATCTCTAATTTCTCACTTGTGAAGTCTCTGTTTAGCTCTTTGCTCCATCTTTTGAGTGGGTCGTTTGTTTTTTTTCTTCTTTGTTTTTTGAGTAGTTTATGTATTCTGGAAGTCAATGCTTTGTCAGATGTTTCTGCAGTGAAGGTTTCCTCCCACTCTGTGGGATTTCTCTTCACTTCCTTGATTGTTTCTTTTGATGTACAGAGGCTTTTGAGTTTAATGAGGTCCCATTTGTCAATTGTCGACCTTAATTCTTGCACAGCTGCTGTCTGATTTAGGAAGTCTTTTCCTACGCCTATGTCTTGTAGTCTGCTGCCAACATTGTTTCTTTTGATGTACAGAGGCTTTTGAGTTTAATGAGGTCCCATTTGTTAATTGTCGACCTTAATTCTTGCACAGCTGCTGTCTGATTTAGAAAGTCTTTTCCTATGCCTATGTCTTGTAGTCTGCTGCCAACTTTTTCTTCTGTTGCCTTCAGAGTTTGGGGTTTCACGTTGAGGTCTTTGATCCATCTGGAGTTGACTTTTGTACAGGGCAAGAGGTAGGGGTTTAATTTCATTCTTCTACAAGTGGTGATCCAGTTTTGCCACCACCACTTACTGTCTTTTCTCCATTGTGGCTTCTTGGCCTCCTTGTCAAATATGAGGTGGCCGAAATTGTATGTGCTCAAGTTTGGATCTTCAGTTTTGTTCCATTGGTCAACAGGTCTGTTTTTGTGCCAGTACCAGGCAGTTTTTATGGCTATAGCCCTGTAGTATAGTTCAAAGTCTGATATAGAAATTCCCCCCTATATTGCTCTTTTCACTCAGGGTTGTTTTCGCTATTCAGGGTCTTTTGTTTTACCAAATGAAATTAAGGACTTTTTTTTTTTTTTAAGCCTGTGAAGAAACTCTTGGGGATTTAATTGGAATTGCATTAAATCTGTACCAGAGTTTGGTAGAATGGACATTTTTACTATATTAATTTTCCCAATCCATGAGCATGGGAGGTTTTTCCATCTTCTCATGTCTTCTTCAATTTCCTTCTTCAGAGGGTTTAAAATTTTTGTTGTAGAGATCTATGGTGTCTTTGGTTAGGTTTGTTCCTAGGTAGTTTATTGATTTTGAGACTATTGTGAAAGGGAAGGTCTCCTTGTATTCCTTCTTCAGTTGCTTGTTGTTGGTGTAAAGAAAGGCTATTGATTTTCCTAGGTTAATTTTGTATCCTGCCACTTTACTGAAACTATTAATCTTTTTTAGGAGTTTTCTGGTGGAGGTTTTTAGCATCCCTTAAGCAAACAATCATATCATCAGCAAATAGGGATAACTTGTCTTCCTCTTTTCCAATTAGTACTCCTTTAATTTCCTTTTCTTGTCTTATTGCTCTAACAAGTGTTTCAAGCACTATATTGAAGAGGAGTGGTGACGGGGGCAGCCTTGCTGAGTTCCTACCTTTAAAGAGAATGTTTCTGTCGTTTCCCTGTTTAGGATGATATTGGCTGTGGGTTTCCTGTATATGGCTTTGATTACATTGAGGAATGATCCCTCCAATCCAATTCCCTCTAGGACTTTAAGCATGAAGGGATGCTGGATTTTGCCAAAGGCTTTTTCTGTGTCAAGTGAGATGATGGTGTGGTTTTTGTCTTTCAGTCTATTTATATGTTTGATATTTATTGATTTTTGTATGGTATGAATCCAACTTGGTGTCATGATGGATGATCTTTTTGATGAGAGTCTGTATGCAGTTTGCAAGTATTTTGTTGAGAATTTTTGCATCTGTGTTCATTAATTAGATGGGTCTATAGTTTTCTTTTTTGGTTGTATCTTTGCCCGGTTTGGGTATTAGAGTGATGCTGGCTTCATAGAAGGAATTTGGGAGAATTCCCTCTGTATCATTCTAAACAATTTGAGTAATAATGGTTGTAAGACTACTTGAAATGTTTTATAGAATTCTGCCATGAAACCATCTGGGCCTGGGCTTTTTTTAGTTGGGAGGTTTCTTATTACATCTTCAATTTCTTCATATATTATGGGTCTGTTTAAGCTGTCGATCTCTTCTTGGTTAAGCTTTGGTGATTCTCAGGATTTCAGATATTCATCCATTTCTCCTAGGTTTTCAAACAGTACAGTATAGGTTTTTGAAGTATTCCCATATGATTGTCTGGATCTTTTCCTTGTCCGTTGTGATATTTCCCCTTTCATCACAGATTGTGTTGATATGGAGTTGTTCCTTCTTTCTTTTGGTTAACTGGGCTAGAGGTCTGTCTATCTTGTTTATTCTCTCTCAAAGAACCAACATTTGGATTCATTGATTTTTTTTTTTTTGTTGTTGTTGTTGTTTTCTTTGTTTGCATTTCTGCTCTGATTTTCAAATAGTTATTAAAGTAATGGGAAACGGTCAAGTCACAGTCAAGGAACAATGAACAACTGAAATTTTCAACATATATTTATCATCAAGCAGTAGCCCAGGTCTCAGCACTTAGGAGAGGGAACAAAGGCAGGTGAAACTGAGCCCAAGGCCAGCCTGGTCTGTATACCAAGTTCCAGGCCATCCAGAACCACACAGTGAGACCCTTTCTCAGAAATAAAAAGGGTCACTATGTGGATCTTTCAGTGTAATTGTCTGAAAATTTTTTTAAATGTGTTACTAGAAATTAAGAAGTCTTCAAATTTTGGGAGATAATTTTCCTACTATTATAAAAATTAAAATAGGGGCTGGAGAGATGGCCTAGCGGTTAAGAGCGCCGACCGCTCTTGCAGAGGACCCAGGTTCGATCCCCAGCACCCATATGGCGGCTGAGAACCGTCTGAAGCTCCAATTCCAGGAGAACTCCAGTTCCAGGGGAATCCGAGACCCTCTTCTGAACTCCGCGGCATTGCACGACACGGGTGCACAGACTTGCATGCAGACAGCACATTCATACACATACAGAAATAAATAAAATTAATAAAAAAAAANTTTTCAAGACAGGGTCTCCTTGTAGCCCCAGCTGTCCTGGAACTCACTCTGTAGACCAGGCTGGCCTTGAACTCACAAAGATCTGCCTGCCTCTCCCTCCCAAGTGCTAGGATTAAAGGCGTGCGCCACCACGCCCGGCTAGGAAGAGTAATATAATTTTATCCCAAAATACTCTTATAAAAGGCAAACACTGGATACTTTCTATTATTGTGAAAATAATTGGCTAATTTTATGGAAAAGAAAAATCTCCAAGCTGTATTTATTATTATGAAGTTGACTTTAGTCTTCATCAAACCTCAGCCCACTTTTAGAGGGCTTTGTGGGTGGTGGTGTCCTTTTTTGAGATAAGGTCTCCCTGTAGCTCCAGCTGGAACTCACTATATAGATCATGCTGTCCTTGAACTAACAGAGATCCACCTGCCTCTGCCTCCCAAGTGCTGGGATTAAAGGTGTGTGCCACCGTGCCCTACAGCACTTTATTTTTTGACAGCGTACATGAAATGTTGGGTTTTTGTTGTTGTTGTTGTTGTTGTTGTTCCCCAGAAACACTACCTCCCCTCCAAATAAATACCTACAAACTAGAAGAGCTCAAAATGACATCAGTCCCATTTTTCTTATTCTTGGTGTTTTGTGGATGACAAGCAGCAACCAGTGATAGAGGTCCTAAGTAAATTTCTAGTTTGTTACTGTAAAACAAGAAGATTACATTGTGATCTTTTCCCATTTCAGCACCAAAATTTCCTGCCATCAGAGGTACTCCCTAATTGATTCTGGACTGCCACAAAGGATAGGCAGAAAGCACAAGAAGTATCCGAGTTTTCGTCTTAGTGCAAACCTGAAGAATGATCTTGAATTTTTCAAGGTCTATCAGTGGAGGCAATATCCTTAGTTATTTGTTTCTTTGGTTTTTTTTTTCAATTTTTGTTTTTCATCATGTATACTAACCAGGAGCTCCCAAACAAAGATGTGATCGTGGACATTTTAATGTCTTTCTTTAGAGGGAGTTGAGTAAACTAATAGTAACTTAATAAGTGCTTGAAAAATGTCACCAAAATAACACCTGTGGACTACATTGCACCCAGTTCTGATATACAATCCATTAGCTTTGTCTTTTGATTAGTGTATGTGTAATGTAAAAAACGTAGTATTTGTTATTCTCCCATCTAAAATTTTTCTTCGTTCATTTCCTTTGTTTAATTTTTGGTAAGATATTTTTATTTTATTTTACGTTTTATTGACTTGTTTTACATTTTACTGTTCTTTTGTTAATTGTTCTTGAAATTACAACAATCTCTTATGACTTGTTAATGGCTAGTATAATTAGCTTTACCATAGCACATGGAAATTTATTTATTTATTTATTTATTTATTTATTTATTGTATTTTTGAGACAGGGTCTCCCTTTAGTCCCACCTATCCTGGAGCTTGCTCTGTAGACCAGGCTTGGCCTTGAACTCACAGAGTGCTAGGCTTAAAGGCATGCGCCACCATGCCCGGCACACATGGAACTTTAGGATAGTTTGTGTGTATGTGTGTATGTGTGCAGGCGTGTGTGTCTTTACATGTTATGTTTGTTGTGGAGGCCAGAGGACACCTAGTAGTTGTTCATTAGGCATAATCTACTGTGTTTTTTGAGATACGGTCTTTCATTGGCACGGAACTCTCCAAGAAGGCTAGGCTGACTGTACAATAATCACCAGGAATCCACTTGTTTCTGCCTCTCCGGTGCTCAGATTACAAGTTCTGTCTACCACATCCAGCTTTTTTTATGTGGTTTCTAGGAATCCAACTTGAGTCTTCCTGTTTATAAGACAAGTATTTTACCAGCTAAGCTATTCTCCCACCCTATGATGTTTTCTTCTCTTTTATTCTGTGGTGCTTTTTGTACCCTGTTCATGTAGGATCATTGCTGTGTGTGTGGTTTTTTTTTTTTAACACAGTTAATATTTATTTAGATTTGCTAATGCATTTTCCCCTCTCCTCTCTTCCTCTTCCTCTTGATGATTTTTCTTTCTACCCAAAGAACTGTAATGTTTTCTTCTATTTTTTCAACCTCTGTGGAGCTGGAATTATAGGCAGCTATGAGCTGTCTGATGTGAGTGCTGGGAATTGAACAGTCCTCTTCAAGAATAGTACGCCTTCTTAACCACTGAGCCATCTATTCAGCCCCTAATGTATATATTTTTTATGTGGATGACTTAATGTATTCTCTGTTTTTATTTGTTTAAAATGTCTTTCTCTTAAAGCCTGTCCCTACTCTTGCTATTCTTAAAATTTATTTTTTGTTGTGGCTCCTCGAATTTTCTATTTTGTCTTAGTTTCCAGTTTTATTATGATGTACCTGGATATGGTTTTCTTCACATTTATCCTACTTAGAGGTGTTTAGCTCTTGTTGACTGTATGGTTTGGTGCCTTCTGTAAATTCTGAATACTTTTCGCACATTATTTCTTCAGTTGCCATCTCTCTTTTGGTTAGTACCTACAGTGTACTTTTGTGTGGTGCCCCCCCCCAGCTATACGACTTTCATGCTCCAGTTTTTGTTTCTTCGGTCTCTTCGAGATCACTAGTCTTCTCCAGCTTATGCATTGACTGCACTTCTTATATATTTAAATTCATTCATTTACTCACTTTTTGATTTTTTTGTGACAGGGTCTCACTTTGTAGTCCTGGCTAATTTAGGACTTGCTATTATATAAACCATGTGAAACTTGAACTTGAGGTTATCCTTTTTCTTCTTCCTCCCAAGTTCCAGGATTACTAGTGTGAGCCACATACTGGGTCCTTACTGGCTTGTGTTTTTTTAAAAAATTATTTTATGTGTGTGAGTGTATTGCTTGTATGTATGTAAGTGTACCCTTGTTGTCCAGTGCCCATGGAAATCAGAAGAGGGAGTCAGAACCTTTGGAACTGGAGTTATTGGATGGCTGTTAGCTGCTATGTGTGTGCTGGGTATCAAACCCAGGTCCTCTGCAAGAGCAGTTAATGCTCTTAACCTCTGAGCCATTTCTCCAGGCCCCCCTATTGTTTTTTGTTTTTTGTTTTTTTTTTAATTGAGCATTTGTACATTTCATACAAATGGTCTCCTTATTGTTTTGTTTGTTTGTTTGTTTTTGTCTTTTCAAGACAGGGTCTCCCTGTAGCCCCAGCTGGCCTGGAACTCACTATATAGACCAGGCAGGTCTTGAACCCACAAAGATCCACCTGCCTCTGCCTCCCAAGTGCTAGGATTAAAGGCGTACGCTACCACGCCTGGCTCTCCTTATTGTTTTTAAACATAACTTTTAGTTCCTCCACCAAAGTTCTGTTACTTAATCCTAAAACTTTTTTTTCTTTTAGAGTTAGGGTCTCATGCCCAGGCTGGCCTCCAACTTACTGTGTAGCTAGGGATGATCTAGAATTTCTGATGTTCCTGGCTCTCCCCCAACCCCAAATGCTGAAATTATAGGCATGTGCCAATGTACTGGAGGTTTATGTAGTGCTAGGAATAGGTCTCACGGCCTCCTACCTGCAAGAAAAGTACTTACCGACTAAGTTAGGTTTCAGTCCTAATCCTTCAACTTCTTAACTGTTACAGTTCAGATCCGGTAGGCTTGTTATCTTGATCTTCTGTGACTTTTTTCTTGTCTGGTTTTTCTCTGTTACATTACTCACATTATTTTTTGATTCAATGTTGAACTTTTCTTTCTTCTAAAAATAGAATCTTACTATGTAGTGCTTGCTGCCCTGAAACTCGCTATATGGACCAGGCTGACCTTGAACTAACAGAGATTCTCTTTGCCTCTGTCTCTTGAGTATTGGAATTAAGGATGTGGGTCTGTAATTTTTTTTCTTCTTAGTACGGGAAATTGAATCTAGGGCCTTGTGCTTGCTGGGTGGGTACGCTGTCATTCGGCTATATCACAGCCCAGTAGTAGACCTTATGTAAAAAATCTGTAGAGATCATTTGAGGTGCTAGGTAAGTTTATACCCACCAGTTAGAATTTACTTTTGTTTCTGGCAGGCAGTTAAGCTCTTGTCAGATCACACTGGTCCAGTTAGAAACTGGGCTTCAGGTTTTTGATTGTTTTGTTTTTCTGGTGTTGGCTTCAGTTTTTGATAGGTTTCTTTGTTTTTGTTTATGTCTGGGGTATATTTGCTGGGTAGCTAGCTAGTCTAGGATATTCTAGGATATTCACTAAGACTTTTCCTTACTGGACCCAGGATCCCTAATTTTGCCCTTAAGCCCTGTTGACAGTGAGGGCTCAGCCTCTTCCTTTACATTCAAGCCACTTTCCTTGGTCAGAAAACTAACCTCTGTACCAGGCCCAAATCTCTTGATTTGCTCCTTTTGAAAATTTACCCCTCTAATTCTTACTGCTTTGATTTTTGTTGTCGTCATTGTTGTTGTTTTTGGTCTTTTTGAGACAGGGTCTCCCTGTAGCCCCAGCTGTCCTGGAACTCACTATGTAGACTAGGCTGGCACTGATCTCACAGAGATCCTCCTGCCTCTGCCTCCCAACCATTCCCAAGCTTTGATAGTTTTTTGAGACAAGATCTCCCTGTAACCCCAGCTGGTGGCTTAGTACTCACAGAAATCTGCCTGCCTCTGGCTCCTGAGTGCTGTGCTTAAAGGCATACACCACCACACCCAACTTCATACTGACATTTTTTGGGGGCACAGGGTCTTTTCGAGATAGGAACCCCCTGAGGCCCCAGCTGTTCTGGAACCAGCCTGGCTTTGACCTCACAGAGATGTCTGTTGGGATTAAAGGCGTGTACCACTATGCTTGGCCATATTGACTTTTAAAAGCTATTTTGTCTAGTCTTTCGTGTATTCCAGTAGGAAAAATTTTCTTTCTTTCTTTCTTTCTTTCTTTTTTTGGGTGGGGTGGTTCTTTTTGAGACAGGGTCACCCTGAAGCCCTTGCTGGCCTGGAACTCAACAGAGATCCTCCTCCCTCTGCCTCCCAAGTACTAGGAATAAAGGTGTGCATCACCATGCCCTGAGGGAAATTTTTTTCAAATAATCTATCAGATCTTGCCATTCCTCTTTTCACTTTTAACCTAATAGTTCTGTTTATGTCTTATATTCAGCAATATAGTGACTACTTCTGCACTGTTTATTCCTGGATTTTATTGTTTGCTAATCCTTACTTTCTTTTTTAAACCTCCTTGTCAGAATTTGGGGTTTGTTGTTCTTCAACTTAAAATCACTTTTATTTATCCCTAGTTAGTATACTTCTTAATTTTGTTTGTCCTTGAGGACTACAAGAATTATGTGACTCCTGTATACAGAGACATGTAACTTTTGGGGCATTGTTACTGACATTTCCCTATGAGCAGTGTATTACATTCATTATCATATTTATTAATTTCTGTCCACCTAATATAAAATCATGCTCTTAGTTTGCTTTTCCCTTGTCTTTAATTAAGTTCATTCATGTTACCGCCTTTCTGAAAATCTTTTCAGTGTTGTTTGCCCCTCAGGTAATCTTTACATACATTAGTCCTGTATTGTCTACATATTTCAGAATTGTCCTAAAGTCCCATTTACAGTGTATCTTTTCACTTATTGGGTTGTCCTTTGAATAAAAGTTTGAAATTTAAATGTAGGTCTTACCATTCCTTTATTGTTTTTTTTTAGATCTTGTTTAAGAATTTTCTTCTCTTCTAGTTTCATAAAAATAGTCTCTCAAATGTTTTGACTTTTTTTTTTTTTTTTTGGTCTTTTTTTTTTTTTTTTTAAATTTTTTTTTTTTTACATTAAATTTTTTATCCATCTGGAATTATTTCTTGGTATTTTATCATGATTTTTTTTTGTAGTCCTTATTAGAATTATCAAATTTTCTTCCACAAGTTTTTCAAACTTTTTTTTTTTTGGTCTTTTCGAGACAGGGTCTCCCTGTAGCCCCAGCTGTCCTGGAACTCACTCTGGAGACCAGGCTGGCCTTGAACTCACAAAGATCCGCTTGCCTCTGCCTCCC